>VDFB02000008.1:256244216-256268561 GCA_007258455.2 Sequoia sempervirens | reverse complement strand
ACCTTGTTTTTCTAGACTTCATCCATGTGGTTGATGACTTTATTTTTAGCCAAAATTGATGAAACGCAAAGGGTTTGTAGAGGAGACTCTCAACTTTCCACCAATATAAATTATTCTTTACTTTGAATTTAATAAATAATTATTATTCATTTTCTATTAGAATTACGTCTAAAGTCCTAATTGATAGGCTGATTGAAAAACATCTATAACTTTCAAACGGTATCATATTTTTTGAATCCAAAACATGCGTCACATTCTATGCTTTGCATACTATAGGATTAAAAAAACAAATTGAATTTCATGAAGTTTTGACCAAGTTAAGGTGGTTAGACATACAAGTTTTTATATTTTTTAAAATTTGTAATAAAAAATTCATAATTAATTATTTACTTGGAAAAAAATTACAAAAAAATATGCGTCACATCCAGACATGAGTCCTCTACTTAGATCTTGGTGTATGTCAACCTCCAAGGTTTGCTTGCACCTAATCATCAAGAAGACTTTGCCCTGCCTTCACCCTGAACCTAACAATCTTCTAGGCTCTGTCCTGATTTGGTTCACCAACTGAACCTTGCTATAACTCTGTTCAAGAGTCTCCACCTTGTGCTTTAACCTCAGAGGATTCAACACTCTTTAATATTGCTGTCTCCTTCACAAACATTACTTGAAACTACAATCTTTTCCACTACACATAGAAGAGTCTAGATGCCCACTTGATCAATTTGCTAGAACTACTTGTAGGGGGTTTGAAGATGCTGCCTCCATGCTTCTTTCATCCTTGAAGCTCCATCTTTCTTGTTGGGTAGCCATCAAACTACCCGATTTCATGACTTTGCCTTTGGAAGGGGCTAATCCTTGTAGCCCTTACCAGTCCTATTTTTTATTTTTCCTCTCAAACCTGCCAAACAACCTATCAAACAAAGTACATTTTCAGACACCCTTTTCAGGGTTTTAAATCTTGCATCAAGTTTTAGACCTTGGATTGTACCGTACAATGGCTTCCAACACTCTTGGAGAAGAGGCCTAATTGTCCTATCTTCTAGGGTTTTAACTCTTCTTCATTCAAACCTACCTCACATGGATTGATTGAGGTCTCAATCCTCCTAAATTGCTTGGCTATGACAAAAACTCACTCTAATCCATACTGTGGCCGTACGGTACTCCTTCCCCTGCTCAAGTTCCTTAAACTTTACTCCCAAATCCCTAACCGGGTATTTTAGCTCGCCTAGGGTTTGGGTATTAAACTCTCTGCTCTATTCTCCATGTTTCCAACTATCAAATAATTACAAAAGACTGACTCCATTCCCATATTCCACCACTTTCAGGAGAATCTCGCGGTCAATGGTTATGGGTGAGTCATTTCAAAAATAACTGTCCAAAACTGTGATTAAAAAGTTTCCTATTCTCTACTCTATGAAATTAAAACTACAATACTATCCTAATTTAACACCGACTGAAAATGACTCAACACTATGCTAAGGACTCCAAGATAATGAATAAATAGTATTTACAAAGTATTGGTTTCCACTGTTTCCAGAAACTCACGGGCTAACACAGAAAGTGCAGTCATGGTTTATCCATTGCAATACAAAACGTAATTATAAAGAAAATACTAACATTCACAGAACTATTTACAAATGAATAGATCTAGAATATATTAAATAAACTCTGGACCAACGTCGAACAGATGCACATAAATCATATACATCACTGGTCTGAAAACACACTGTGTTTTCTGTAAAACACAGAAAATGCAGAAAATTACCAACTATTTTCTATTCACTGAAATCCTCTATTACAATGCATGCTAACTAATTCTTCTACGAGTCCTTTTCTCTATTTGGAATGCCATTACCACTATTCAAGGGTAGTGGCTCATGGATTTCCCTGATTTCAAGGGATTTTTTTTTAAAAACAAGTAAGGTGCATGCAACTAACAAGTTATCATGCAATCACACCACTCTGCCTTTAACCTTAATTATAGGACCTTGTTCTCCTTAAACTCGTGCCAACAGCTCCTTAACATGGTACATGCTGTTCAAAGCTTAATAAAACAAAATTTAACAACATACCAACAATGATTAACTAGGATGACACCTAAGCAAAAGATTAATTCAACATACCACACAAGACCTTCTAAGGTCCAACCTAAACACTCAACATGCTGACTTGGCCAAGGTCAGTACAAACCAAAAATTTTGCAAGCCAAAATGGAGGTCAGCCTAGGTGCTCCTGCACCAGATCTAAAATATTATCATTTTATTGTGGTTAGGGTGGTCAGACAGACACCTACTTCTTATTTTTTCCCTGAAATTTAAGTACTACTGCATTGAAATTTCAAATTTTCACCAAATAGAATTTAAAAAAAATAAAATAAACTTAGTAGTTTACAAACTACATTCAATTTTCCACATATTCTATTCTTACATATTTTTGAAATAATATAGATAACTTATTCAAATTTTTATGTCAAGTTGCCTAACTCTAATTTTTCTGAATTTTCATTGCCACTTAAGGGTCTGTTTTTTCCATGATGATCCTGCACATACCCATATGTATATATGTATGTTTATGCATATACATAGTTGTGTATACATATATATATATATATGTACATAAATTTCTGAATTTCAATTACATTAATTTCTTAATTTCCATTTAAATTTTCAAATACATATACATATATAGATGTATACTTGTATATATTTATACATATACATATGTATGTATATGTATACATATACATATATATGTATACATATATATTGAGTGGAATCAACACACCATCTTATAAAGCCACATTATAACTACAATATGGAACTCTAGAAGACATAAACCAAATAGAGTCCCTTACAAATAAATTACATAGGAACAATACTAACAACCTCAAAAAATCTAATAGTAACAAGAGAAGAAATAAAAAAGGAGATGAAAGGATAGCATTTTTTTAATTCTCATAAACAACCCAAGCCTTGCACAACACAAAAGTTCATCTTCCCCTTATATTAGAAATAATTCTATATAAAGTATTAGGTTCTAACTATGAAACAAATAGCCCCATTTATTTTTTCATACAAAAAAACTCTCATAAGGAATTATATCCTAAACAATATGTGAGTTTCTGATGTTTGCATTAAGAAAAATTTCCATACAAAGAAGGTGCATGATCCCAAGTTGTCATGTAAATTTTCAACAATGCTAGTTAGATGAATACAACAAACACATATCCAACAAAATGATAGTTAGATGAATACAACCAACACAAAAGATTTTTTTTTTTTTTGTTGTAAAAAACATAAATCCTTAACTTGGACAAGTCTCAAAAGATGCCTAGGCACAACCTCCTCTAAAGCAATAATATTATCCAATATTTGGAGGCAATCCTAAGATTTCCTTCCCTTGTTTCCCATTCCATAACCTCCTTGTGAACATCTTATAAAATCCTACTACCGAAATCAATATTTATTACATCATCAAATTTATCATGCTTTTCAAAAGGTCCATTGAACACGATGCAACTCAATGTATATATATATGTATATATCTATATATATCTATGTGTTTACATATATGTATCTATATAAGTGTATGTCTATATCTATATATATGTATGTGTTTATATATATGTACATGTATAGATATGTCTATGACTATCTATACATATATATACATATATACACATATATATACACACATATACATATATATGAATATGTATATATAAATATATACATATATATAGGGATACATACATATATACAGATTTATACATGTCAATATTTGAGTGCAGTTATAACAATCCAAATCTACACATTAATCGCCAAAGCTTAAACATCAAACACCACTACACATTCACTCCAATCAACAAACATGATAGCAAAAACATGAATATATATTCAAAGTCAGGAAATTCCAATACTGTAAAGTCGAAAAACATGATTAAGACAAAGTTCTAAAAAACACAAGGAGTCTTTAGTTTTACAAAAAACACACTAGCACACATTGAAGTCACAAAGTTCACAAAAAAAATCCTAATCAGACATCCATAGATCTGATTAAGAAGTGGTGTGTCATTAGGTATCAACTGACTCATCATCAATTGGAGAAGATGTTAAGGACTACAAATTTTTTTTCTTGGCACTTTCTATACAAGAAAGCAATGCCTGATTTTCCTCTGGACTAAACTGTAACTGTTGAGAGTAGCCTACAAAAGACCCATTTTGTAGGTTGCTAAGAGTAGCAAAGGCTAGAGACAAAATGTTAATCATGTCCCTTAAAACTAGATGTTGAGTTGGAAGAGGAGTTGTGGGAGTACTTTTACTTATGTTTCTTTCTGCTCTATCTGCCTGCTTTTGGGTTTCCTTCAACTGTCAAGCAATCTTTGCTTGCTCCCTTTCAATCTCCCTTTGTTGTCGCTCCCTAAGCTTCTCCCCTGCAATTTGTTGTTTTTTTGCAGCATTCTCCAATCTCTTTGCCACCCTATGTGCCAGGTTTTCTTCTCTTTCTACCTTCTTTTCTACCATTTACTCCCTTTTCCTCTACTGCAATTCTTTGTTTCTTCATTTTTGTGCCTCTTGTTCATTCATCAAATTGAAAAAATCATCTGATGTCAAAATTTGAGATTTCCTACTTAGGCGTAGCACCCCATTGCGACCTTTATTTGATGATTGGTGCACCCTTTGTGTTGGGATTTGCAAAAAAATGCTTCTCCTACCTGTTAGTTGTTGGTCATCAACTTGTGTGCATGACACATAGTTAGCTTCTTCATTGCTTGAGTCATTACCTTCCACTCCATCCGCTTCATCATTTGCATCCCGATTTCTCCAAGTTGTGAAGTAATGGATGACCTCTTCAAGATCAACATGTGGTGGTGATGGCATGGACAATCCTTCATCCCCTTAACTGAAATTCAGATGCACCCCTAGGTTTAAAGCTGCATCTTGAAATTCAAATGGTAGATTGAGACTTTCTTCATTTTCTACTACTTGATTGTACATGTTGTTTGAACTGCAGGTTCTTCAATTTTTGCTGCCTCAATATTCTTTGTGCAATTTTCTTCTTCGTTTGTTGAAATTAGGGGATTGCTTGTAGTAAAGGTTTCCAAAAACTATCTAATATGTTCCTCATTCCAACCTGCTATCCTCAAACAAGTCTCTGCTGCCATGAAATGTGCCTTATCCTCGACTATCTCACTCTCTATTTCTCCTTCCATAGTGGTTCCTTCGTCTTCAACTACAAAAGCTTCACTTGGCCCCATATCCAATTCAAGTGCATGTCAATCTAATGGAAAAATTCTCATTCTTCTAAAACCATTTGCAACATTATTAGGAGTCAAAGCTTGTGCAAAAGCTTTGCTGAAAAGTGTTGCCAACTCTTCCCTTCCAAGGTCAAGTTGAGGATGTGCAGAGGGCCATACACTCCTATGCTTTTTGAAGTAGTTTTTGAATGGTGAGAATACACTGAAATCAAGGGGCCACAATTTGTGGCTGTAATGTGTTGGAAGTGTGAGTAAATCTATTCCCATACTCTTTGCTTCTTCGATCGTTTTGAATGCCACATGGCTGCCATGATCGTTAAAGATTAGAAGCTATCTATTTGTTGGTGACACCCCTCCTAGGATATTTCTAGGAAAGTGTTTTAACCATTCCACAAATAATTCTTTGGTCATCCAAGAATTCTCTTGGATTTCCATGCATGCCCTTGGCTCACAGTTAATAATATAGTTCTGAATGTGCCTCTTTGAATTGAACAAATAGTAACCAGGTATAGCTTGACTTGATGCACTAACACAAGCTAGAACAGTGATCCATTCTTTGCTTTTAAAGATTAATTGTGGAACACATTTGGTCCCCCTCTTTGCAATAACTCTCATTACACAATTTTTACTAGCCTTCACACTTGTTTTGTCATAGTTCCATGTTCTACTAGGCCCATAATTGTGTTTGTTGTACAACTCCACCAAGTTTTCATAGAAGGAAGAAACTATTTTGGGGCGTAGAATTATTGCTCGATCTGTGTCCACTCCTCCTGGTGTTCAAATTGTTAGATCGGGATTCCTTTGTCAAAAGCCAACCCACCCTAACCTCCCTGGTATCTCATTTGTGAATGAGTTAGGCCTCACTCCAACCATTTGGGCCATCATTGACTTAAGTTGTGAGACTTGAAGTCCATGGCCAATATTAGCCATGTCTTTACACCACTGTAGTATTTCAGCTTCTTCTTTGTCAGATAGGATTGTTCGTGGCCCTTTCCTTTTTGTAGATGTGACACCATTGAGCCACACCCTCAAACTGCTAGGCAGGATTCCCCATTTGATTGATGAACCTTTAATTGACATTTGATTGTCCTCAACATCTGCAATTTCTTTTTCCATGCGATGCATAGTCCAACTTTTCGTGGACAGATCTGAGGATGTCACATGGTCAACAACTGGCTCTTGAACATGCATCTAGGTGGTTCCATTTCTACCTCAGTATTATAAACATGTTCAAAACCATCATTTTCACTTGTCTAGTCTACATTTTCATAAATAAAATCCTTGTTGATGCTGACTAGTGGCTCTTCCTCAACATCTCAAACATTGAACCTCACTCCATGAGGTACTCTAATTAAGCGCCTCCCACTCAATCTTTTCCTCTTCTACCCTCGTGCTATGATTACCATTGAACTTGTACATTGTAAGCCATAAAATTCTAGATAAACAATGTTGAAATCGGTAAAAAGAAGTAGTAATCATTATTGAAACAACCAACAAACCCAGGAGTACCATTGTTTGCATTCTAAAAGGAGAATGATTTTTTTCGTTACCTCACACCATGGAGAGCAAATAATAGCAAACCATTGAGGGTTTACATATACATACATACACATAGATGTATGTATATGTATTTGTATAGATATATGTATACATATAATTACACAGTTACATGTATACATATATCTGTACATATGCATACATATATATCTATATATATGTACATATATGTATGTATATATATAATTACACATATGTATGTATACATGTGTATATCTATATATATATATATATATGTATGTATGTGAACATATAAGAGTACAATGAAAATATAAGCTATGAAGTAAAGAATATATGATACAAAGTATTGGGATTTCAACATAGGTAAAACATTTAACAATAATTAATAACACATTTTACAGTAAATGAAAGAAGCTATACTATATTCAACAACGATAGGATATAAATTTTAACAGAGGTAGATTATTATAGACTTGGTTTTTTAGAAATATGCACAAAAAATTAACCAAGGGTTTCATGATAATAATTCCTTAGTCACAGGAATACAAAAGTGCATTTTCAGATAGATGCCAAATAAAATAGGCAAGGGTTTCATGAAATTAATTCCTTAAGATCACGTATTTGGAAAAAAACAAGCAAGGTTTTGCACCTATATGGCGTATAATAAATGGAGACCAGGAAATATTCATTTAACCCCAAAAAACCCATGGGAAAAAACCACCACCATGAGGGTGATCCTACAATAGTGGTTTACAATTTTTGGCCAAATTGGACACTAAAATAATTTTTTTTTAACTAAATCTTCACATTCGGGCACCTATAGCGGCTAAACCATGAGGAATTTGAAGATGATGCAAACTAGAGTCTCGTCACATTTTTTCTGTAGATTCTAAAAATATTGTTTTCAAAACTTTTGGAATTAGATTGCACTTCTTTTTCCATCTCCCACGAAAAATAGTATTTTTCAGAAAACAACATTTTTAAAAAGTGATGCACATTGTATAACGCATAAATTTTTTTTCCATGAAGGATAAAATTCTAATTCTTTTGAATTTAGATTTTTAACTCCAATATCTAGTGCTTCCACTTGGTTAGATAGTTTTTTATTGAATGTTTTTTCTTTAATCAAGTTTCAAAATCAAACCAATTACAATTTAGACATAGGGCGACTATATAACACAACTTTTTTTGTATATATCATTCTTTTTTTGTTGGATCAAGGACTTCAATATCTGGTGCACTCATATTTTTCAATTTTTTTTTGATAATCTGCTATTTTTCCACATGTGTAGAACATAGACCTTCATTTTCGATGGAAAACCTATGTTTAATAAAACTAAAAAAACAAATACATAATAAAACCAAAACATATTAAAATTATATTCGTTGGATAACTCGTTCCGATGACTACTTGATTCTAGTTGGGTTTGTGAAGTCTCCTCCATTTTCATCCTCAACCCAAGCTTTGAAGGGAAAAAATTATGGTTTTTTTGTGCCAAAGAGCAGGAAGGTGGGAAAAGGGGGGTTCGCTAGAACTAGGGGGGTTCGAGTGAACCCCCAGGGATTCGAGCAAACCAGGGTTCATTCAAACCCCCTTTCAAAAAGGGGATTTCATTATTTTTTTGGTGGGATGGGGTCCACCTTGCATTTAACTGGTTTGCATGAACTAGGGTTCATTCAAACCCTTTTTTGGTTCGCTCGAACCAAAGGGTTCATTCGAACCCCAAAAACCAAAATTTTTGGTATGGGGTCATTTTTTGCCACTTTTCCTTCCTCACTCAAATTGTAAGCCACTTTTATGGGTTTACGCATGACCTGACAAAATCAAACAACACATGGCGAAAAGGCATTGAAGAGGAATGATTTATTTCATAAACAAGAAGTAATAATTTTTCAATCAGTGAACAAACCCTTCACATGTCCTGAAAGATGTAGAATAAAATGATTAATGAGTACCATTGTTTGCATTTTGAAAGGATAGCCAAAGAATATGTACACACATATATATCGATTTGTTGAATGAACAAGAGACAAAATATAAAGGAGCCTTTTATGAAATAAATGAAAAATATATGTATGGTGGCCTGCTATATGTGCAATGGAAAGTAGAAAAATAGTAACAAATTTTACAGTAAACAAATGCTAGTTTGTTGTATTGGACAACCAAATGATATAAATTTAAACAGAGGTAAAATGAAAACATAGCTATATATGTATATATATGTGTGTGTGTGTATAGTATATATATATATATATATATATATATATACTATATATATATATATATATATATATATATATATATATATATATATATGTATATTTATGTATTTATATGTATGTATCTGACGTATGCATATGTATATATATATGTATATGTTTTTAAATACATAATACACATATATACACATATATAATAATATAAATATATACATATACATACATATATATATATATACATGTATATACATATGTAATGAAAATGCTAGCTGATGTGTACACTTATATTGAATATAAAGGAGTCTAACAGATGATTGAACATGCTTATATTGATTTACTGAATGAACAAGAGAAAAATGCTATAAAGCATCTGTTTATGAAATAAATGATAAAGATAAACCCTGAGAAATAACTAAAAGTAGTAAATGAACAAAAAGTTTATATATATATATATATACAGACACACTCATATATACACATATATACATATATAATGAAAATGCAAGCTGATGTGTACACTTATTTTGAATATAAATGAGTCTAATTGATGATTCAACATGCAAATTTATCGATTTGCAGAAAGAACATGAGACATAGAATATAAAGGAGCCTTTTATGAAATAAATGACAAATATAAACCTTGAGAAATGACCAAAAATAGTAAATGAACACATAGATTATTGAATTTGTAAATGGGGTTTGCAAGGAAAAACCCGTTACCAAAAAAGACCGTAATTTACTTATAACATATAAAAAGACATTGCCTAAATATAAATGTTAAATGCACAATTCATGAAAATAACTATTAGTAGAATGTAAAATGTACCAACCTGAAAAATTGGGGATATTGGAGGAATGTGTAGAGGATGCATGTGGATGCTCTGTAGTTTGTAGAGAATAATTCTTCACAAAAATCAATTGTGAATGCTGCTAGCTGTTTTCCCCCTCTTATTTAGGAATTCGAATCTGATAATTGAATGCATTCAATTTAGTTGTTGTGTTTCAAATTTGAATTTGTAGCTTCCAATTACGTAGGTTTTTAAAGATGAATTGATTGAATTCTGCATTATATTTGGATTTGATGTTTATTTGAGGAGCCTTACACCAGTATTTAATTGTGCAGGTACCTACAAGGAATGAAGTTAATACATGTAGCTACCAGGGAGAGTGTGGAAGACTCTACATTTCAAATCCCATAGAGTTGATAGGAGATTGTGATTATGTCATGTAAAACACCATTAAGTGTGCATGAGTATTTTATTAAAATAATATGTATTGAGGGTGGCACCTTTTGCAAGTGGGGGTATTTATAACAATAAAAGTTTTAAATAAATTGTAAATGAGCCTTTTTTTGTGCAAGTTGACTTGAATTATAAATACAAATGCATGTGTAGCTGACTATCTACATTGGTCAGTTAAACATTGTGTTATGAGTAGCCATTGGTGTTTTGCAATTTTTTATTTGATAAAATAAAAAAATTTAATGGGTCAATGTGTTTTTTTTTTGGGAGGTTAAGTGAACATGGAGTGAGCGGTAATTGGATGGGGGGTGGTAACTTGGGACATCTCCCCTATATATCTATAAAAGATCAACATAAATGTAATTATTTTTTTATAAAATTAATAAAATATTTATAAAACTAATTTATAAATCTCTATCAACATGTCTTCATTATAAAGTGTCACAACAATTTCTTTTTAGTAAAATAAAAAGAGCTTTATATGCATTTTATTATGTCAAAGGTGTTCCCTCAATGGACTTTCCCGAATCCATTTTGCCTATCGATGGTTACAAGCACAGGAGAAAGGATGCAAGGCCATTTGATAGATCTTGGTCATTTGTTGCTTTTTGTACTCTTGGTGATGCATTTACTGTCGATGGGAGGCTTGGTGATTCATTTACATGTTGTTTGTAACGCACGGAAAATCAAATTTTGAGACAGATATTTTGCAGATGGGTTAATATCTTATCCTATGAACCATGAATGTTAATAATTTCTCATCGACTTCTTCCCACCTGCACTGAGATATTCTGCAATTGCTAATCCATAAGTGGATGACTCACGCCAAACTGAAGAATGAACATAAATTAATGATCTTAGAACCCTCACACCCAGGTTAATGTATCCCAGTGTTAGTTCATTGTAGCAGTTGACCAGAAGTTTTATATCATTGCCAGAAAGCCACAATTTTTGGAGAATCTTAAGGTAAGTCACTTGTCCTGGTTTCAGTGAGCTGTTTTGGGAACCTGTATACGGCTGAATCATGTCTTTTTATGTTTATTTGATTCTAAAAACTTGTGTTGCTATCTGTACACAAGTTGGAATCACTTCGCCTTATTTTATAAAAATCCTTGCTTCGTTAGGGATTTGTAATATTCTTCTTGCAAATTTTCACAATTTTCTCTTTGGATCATTGACAAAAAGATACAAATTTTGTAGAATCTTGAGGTACGCCACTTGCCCTGGTTTTACTTAGCTTTTTGGGAACTTGTACATGTTATCTGTTACATGAAAGCATATTGATGATTTCTCTACACATAATATCTTACAAATTTCCACCGTCATTTGCAATATATTCTTGCGCAATTTGTTACTATATTTTGGCACCTAGTTAGCTTTTTAGGGTTAATTTTGTAGTTGCGAACAAATCTGAGCTTGAGGAATGAAATACAGAGCAACCACAACCCAATAAATCAAAATAAACCCTAGAAATCAAGCCAAAAAATTTGAAATTCTCACAAAGCGGGGACACAACCAATCATACATTCAAACCGTTAGTATGCCTACCATGAAGTATCCTAGAGGACCTTTATTAGAAGCAAAAAGTTTTCTTAGCATACAAAGATTGTTGATAACTACTAACATCTAGATCTCCCTCTTTTCGATTTCAAATAAAATGAAGGTATCCATAATTCACCATAGCTTACAAGGAACTTTCCAGTAGTTAGTAGGTTGTCAAATCCAACACCATAGGTCACAAATAAAATCTCAAATTATCTTTAGTTGTTTGCTCCAAACTACAAGGAATTTTCCATTGCTTAGCAGATAATCCAATTCAACACCATAGATCACTAATTAAAGTTCAATGCAAATCATCTTAGTTTTCTACTCCAAACCACAAGGAATTTTCCAGTGCTTAGCAGATGGTAAAGTTTAGCGCAATAGATCACTAATAACAGCTTAGAGGGAATCATCTTACTTGTCTATTCCAAGAAAACCATAAAATAAAAGATGTGCCATAACCAATAGTTTCCACTACACTACACCAGCTGTGTTGACTTGTTTAATTCACAAAGGCACCCCGATCTGATTCCTCATCGGTTGGAAGTTCAACATAGTTAATAAAAATTGTTGGTTTGTACAATAGTTAGCACTGCTCCATCTGTGTTTACTTATTTGATCCCCATATTTGCTTCAATATGATTTCAAATGGGCTCGATTGTAGCCATTGATCCCACCCAAATCAATAAAACTGATCCTAGAAAAAGGTTCATATACTAATATTGTATCACATACTAGGCCCCTCCCTCCTAAGCAAGTCCAAACAGATGGACTTGGAAAGACCTATCCAGAAAAGGAAAAAAAAGCTTATGACTCATTACAAAAAATATATATTTTGCTCATTTCCCCCAAACCTGGACCAACACATGAGCAGGCTATCAGTTTTGGGCCTTTGGGCAAACACAACAAATTTCTTATCATCATTTGAACAAATTTGAAGTTAAATTCTTTTGG
Organism: Sequoia sempervirens; assembly: GCA_007258455.2. NCBI lineage: Eukaryota > Viridiplantae > Streptophyta > Pinopsida > Cupressales > Cupressaceae > Sequoia > Sequoia sempervirens. Next base: position 256,255,829 of record VDFB02000008.1, on the reverse strand, counting down.
AATAAAAAGGCGTATTAGTTTATTAAATTCCCTTTATATTATATTTTTAATTTGCTGAGTCATGGTGCTGAGTCTGATACTGTAGTTCAAATATGAAAATGATCTTTTGATTATTTCACCCAAACAGGCCAACACACAAGTAGGCTATCAGTTTTGGGCAAACACAACAAATCTCTTATCGTAATTTGATCAAATTATTTTGGAATGAAAAAGCATATTAGTTTTCTAAATTTCCTTTACATTATATTTTTAATTTGTTGAGTGTGATCCTGTAGTTCAATTCAACTTGGACTATCGGTCTTGCCAAGTCCAAGTCTATATGGCATACTCCCAAGTCATGTTTGAATGCCAACTTAGGCGCCACATTTAGAGAAGCTCCATAGATGAAAAGTTAGTTGAAAATGGTTAAACTAAGGTTAAGAGCTCCGAAGATATTGAGCAAACCCACAAGTACAAGAATTTTGTACATACCTATTTGCTCCCTTAAAAACCCTCTTAAAGATGATAGATTTGTTGACCATGGATTTGAAATCACTGCACAAAAGGCATCATTTCTTTCATCCACGTATAAGTCACATGACACTTATATGTTCAAATCACCATCTATGACTGTAACCCAAATCCAGTTGAACATGACACTTATTTATCTCATGTTAAATTGCTTCTCTTCTCACAAAACTCTTGTTGCTTTGAGTAGAGCTAGATTGGGACTATACACGTTTGGGAATGTAGATCTTCTTACAAAGAAAAGTCATATATGGGCTAATATCATTGATCATCTAATTAAAAATGGATGGGTTGGAAGAAGGATGAAACTGTGTTGTCCTAATCACGAAGAGGAAGTATTTCGAGTTCGCACATTAAATGATTTTAAGTCTACCTTTTGTCATTTCAATTGTGAAGGTACTCTAAAATGCGGTCACCAATGCACTCAAAATTTCCATTTGGGAGGTCATCACAACACCGTTTGTTTTAGGAAATGTGGTAAAATTCTCCCATGGTGTTCACATACTTGCATGAAGCAGTGCCATTCGGATTTGGATACATGTCATCCATGTCTTAAATACAACCATTCCAAGTGATATTGGCATACTTGTCCACAATGGTTTCTTGTGCCCAAGTCACAAAGGAGGTAGTTGGGTTAGTTTTAAAGTGATTTTAGAGGTTTCAAAATTTCAATAAGGCTTATGTACCATTGTTATCTCTACTTCCATGGGTTAGTCATTGTTTGAAAATTGAATGCCATGTACACAAGGTTGAAGTTTGAGGCAATACAACTGTTGCAATTAAACACCAAGAGTAATTCACCTACTACTCTATGTTGGAATGAATAAGAGAGAGAGGGAGAGATAATTGTGAAAATATTGCAATAATCACAATTAATTGGGAGATTTGGGGTTTATGGCTGTTTTCCAATATTTTTAGCTAAAAAGTTAGGTTTTCTTGATTTTTGTGGCAATGCTTTCCTGATTTTCTCTAATCCTAATCCAAAATTTTGTTTGCTTTTTGTTTTGTTTAAATCCCAATTTAAAAAAAAAAACTTTATATTTTGGCTTGCCAATTTATTGCTAAGAAAGATATAATACAATTGAGAAAAAGAAGATAATTTTGAGACAAAAAAAGCATTTGAATGAGCTATGAACAACGACTATGTAATACAAATAATTTCATTACAATTTGTTTAATCCCAATAGTAAACTCGATGCCATATGGGAACTCAGGGCTATCATTATGAGGCACAACTAGCTCAAAAGATGACAATTGAGCACTCTTTGCTGGAGCATATTGTTTGAAGAGTTTCCATTTGTATTTATTATCCTTTCTTTCAATAATTTACCAGGAAAAGGTGTAGTTGGACCTTGCCTTGTACTGTACATGGTAGTTTTTTGTGAATTGAAAGCTTGAGCTCAACGCTTCATGAACTAAGAGCTTCCTTGAAAGATTTCAATTTTTACTATCCATGTGAAGAAAATAGGCACAAGTAAATGAAAATTTTAGTTTATTTTGAGGTTTGAAGGCTTATTAATTTTTACATAATGCATGTAGGTGTAAAAGTAAAAAATAGAAGTGAAAACTATGACCATAATTACTACTATTACCATAAGTAAAATAAGAACAGACGCGTAATGTATTCTTATGTCAAGTAATTATGGTCTCTTATTTTATGTATAAAAATATAAATATAGATATTTTACTATTACCATAAGTAAAATAAGAACAGACACATAGTGTATTCTTATGTCAAGTAATTATTATACTTCGTTAAATAGCTATTGGTGCTGCCCTGTCAAGATCAAATTGGAGGAATTTTCATTTTTTGATAATTAGAAGATTAAAATTCATAGCTTGTTAGTCGCAAGTTCAATTACTGTTTGCACTGAAGTAAGGAAATAAGGCATCAAACTTAATTGTATCCTGTGCTATGCTTACCTGAACAATGTTTTTAAATATTTAGCTATTCCATTCATTAGAAGCACTCATTATCTCCAGATGGGTATGTGTTTTTAATGAAATTGTGCCTTTCCTACATGAACAAGCTGCTGCTTTTAGACAAGTAAGATAAGAATTTATAAGGAATGCATACAAAATCAGGACAAATTATTTTCATAATGCAATTTCTTCTTGAACATAGGCTCCAGGATCATCAGTTTATCTTCCAACAACCAATTTGAGCACTTCCCATACACCCCTTAAGAAAATTATAATGCAGAATCCTTCTTTAATTGTCATATAATTAATTTTTTTACCGAAATTCAAATATATATTAAAGTTTTCATAAATATTAAAATATCACACATTTTCCTACAATTTAAAATAAATTGTATCATCTTTTTTGATCCCACAATGTTATCTTTTGCACTTTTATGGTATTATTCTCTCTTCTTATTTTCAATCTATGCATTCCAATGAAGTTTGTGTTAGTACTAATTGTTGTAACTGTAAGTGTTATGACCAGTCATATTTTATACAGGTCATTATATTATGTACAACAAATTCTATGCACAACACAAAGTTTAAACACAACCACCCTCACTCACACATAGTTTTTTAAAAAGTATATTGTCTTTTTTCAATGTGAAAAGTTAATGTCACACACAAAAGTTATCGCATTATTGAAAATTAATATTGTATTGCTTTGATCCCTAACAACCCCCCTATCCTGGAAAACCAAGCAGAAATTTTGCAAGCAAAGTGTTCTCGCGATAACCATCTGCAATGATTAAGGTACCATGCAAAGAAGGATACTATTAATAGAGGGAGATGATCAAACTGCCATGACCTACATGTAGGAGCTTCCACATCCACACCCTCTCCTTCTAGTAACCCCACCCCATTACAAACACTTGCAACTCATATGCAGTCTATATTACAACCAAGCTCCCCCTCCCAAACCCAAAATCCTCCACTATTTCCTACAAACTATTACACCACTAGGAACTCCTTCCGTTCAAAGTTGGACAACCTATCAAACATTTCAACATGCTAAGTATGCATGGAACGATATCCAGGAATTAAAACTAGGCAATGCAATGGTAATACTGCTTGTTCAAGGTGCATTTTAGAAAAAAATGGCAATCACTTCTTAAGGTGGAACAACATGGACCCCAGTGAGCAACCCGCTTGTTTACGACACCTAACTCAAATCGAGGAGATGCTTATAGCAATCTAGTTAGCCCTATCCTCCAAGTTACTTATGCAAGAGGGGGGCAGTTAAACTACAGTGGCCACACTATTTGTTTTCCTCATGATATTATTGTAATTGCAACTTATTTACCACAACATATACATGACCTAGATATACTCATAGTTAACAAAAAAATGTTGCTTCCCAACAATATAGCTTCTATGTTTGTAGATCATGTGTTCATGAGGCTTTACAATATAATATATTTAATGACCCTTACTACAAAGATGTACAATTAGATGAGGCATCTCTCTTATGCTTGCCTATTGCCTCCACTGACATCTTTGACCTTCTACATGCAACAACCTCAAATTCAGATCCCTCAAATGTATGTTTCATGGAAACAAATAATCTAGATGAAGAAGAGTTGCAAGATAATTTGCAACCAACAATATCGTTTGTGGAAAACCTGCCTCCTGCCCATACAAAAGTGCAATAAATGTGAACCTGGTTGCAGTTAGGTGAAGGACACCTGACTCTAGCTATTAATTGGCCACAAGTTTCTTTGACACCCATCAATGAATTCTACACTAAAGGATTATTTGTTATGGAATTTCCCACATTGTTTCCGAAGGGAACAGTTGCATTCAACCAACAAAATATGAAAGAGGTCAAGCTACATGAATATGATCTCCATCTTCTAAGATACCACGATACTAGGTTCGACCAACACCCATAGTTTAGATGTTTCATACTTAATATTCTCATGTGCCACTAAAGCTAAGCCATGGATTTTGTTTTTGTTCAAAAGAACTTGGAATGTATCTTACCAACAACAATACTTTCCTTGCGCCAAAGATTAAAGGACCTTCTCGATGACAAGCTTGTAGACTAGGTTATTCAGTTTGGCTCAATAATATGTGGCATACAACACTTTTGGACTCACTATAGGGGGTCGCTATCTGACATGGTTATTCAAGTTGGTTGCCCAGCTATATTCTTTACCCTTAGTGCAACAAATACTAAATGGCCAGACATACACAAAGTCATGCCGTCTACTGCACCGTCAAATGCTACGGTTGCAAATTAGTGGAGGATCCAAAATATAGTGCAAAACCCACACCTTTCTGCACTTTACATGCATCATAGATTTACTTCTTTTCGTGAGGAGGTTTTGGAAAAGCTCCTCTGCACAACTGACTACTAGTATAGGTGAACATGTTTCACATTGTTTTGTTTTAATATTTTCCATACACTAATTGCTTACTAAGATCTCCACTCTCCAGGTATGAATGGCAACATCGAGGCTCTACACATGTCCATGGATTCCTTTGGCTCAAAGAAGCACCTAATATTACCATACTACAATGGAATAATCTTGCATCATTCCAAAATGCAATCAACTACATTGAAAAATATGTCTCTGCATGGAACCTACGTCCCCATCCAATCTCAAATGAAAGGGTTCCACGATCTACCTTTGACAACCCATGCTTAATGGACACAAGAATGATTATGTTGTCCAATTGTTCACATGACTACAATGAACTACTCAATTGTGTTCAACGCCATACATGTTGTACCTTAAACACATGCTTGCAAAAAAAAGGAGCCACCTTTGAATGTTGATACAAATCCCCTTGTCTCATCCAAGCCTCTTCAAGCCTTTCAAATGAGAGTGGCCAACGAAAGCAAACCCCTACTTGTAATGATGATAGATTTAATCTTCACAACCCCACTATCCTCTCTATTTGGTGAGCAAATGTAGATTGCCAACCCATTCTCTCAATAGATGTTGTGCTCAAATATATAGCAAAATATGCAGCAAAAGCAGAAAGAAAATTTGAAACATATGATGCAATGCTTTCTCGTATGGGTATGTGTAGGATCATCATGGAAAAAAAGGCCCTTAAGTGGTGAAAAATTTAGAAAAATCATAGTTAGGCAACTTGACGTAAAAAATTGAATAAGTTATCTATATTATTTCAAAAATATGTAAGAATAGAATCTATAGAAAATTGAATGTAGTTTCTAAACTACTAGGTTTTTTTTTAAATCCATTTGGTGAAAATTTGAAATTTCAATGTAGTACTTTAAATTTTAGGGAAAAATAGAAGTACTATCCTGACCTCACCCTAACCACAATAAAATGATAATATTTGTTTATAATATTTTAGATATAAGTAGAGGACTCATGTTAGATGTGATGCCTATTTTTGTAATTTTTTCCAAGTAAATAATTAATTATGATTTTTTATTACGACTTTTAAAAAATATAAAACTCCTCGATGTCCCACCACCTTAACTTGGTCAAACTTCATGAAAATCATTTTTTTTAATCCTATAGTATGCTGAAGCATAGAATGTGACACATGTTTCTAGATTCAAAAATGTGATACCAGAAAGCTATAGATGTTTTTCAATCAACCCGGCGGGTGCATGAAGTTGGCTACCAATTTTCGCCACTTATGAATTTTTAAAATGCGCTAATGCGACGCTTATTTCATGTTAAAAAAAGAAAAAGTGAAATTATTTTCCTTGGAATACCAACCCAAAGGCTTGGAGGGCATTCCCAACAAGGCCAGAGACGTGTTTTTGCAAATTCTACAATTTTTCACATAATCGGGTCCGTGCTCACCATCAAGATTGCATCTAGTTCAATATTCACAAAATCGAAAACATGGGTAATGTTAGGTTCTCTCTTAGCTATCCAACGATGTAATTTTTTTCACTTTTCGACAATGTTAAGCCTTTCATCCATAATTTCTTTTGTTTGTATGTCTATTTTTTGCCAAAAAGTAGTGTTTAGTGTTTTTTTTGTTATAAATCAACCGTTCATCAAAATTTCAAATAAATTACATTTTTAGAAACTAGACTCCATTCTATAAATTTAAAAAATAATAATAATAAAAAAAATCAATTATTTTCAAAAATTTGTAGTGGGAGCACGGCCAAAATTCTGCTTTTTAGGAAGTGCCCACTTAGAAAATTAGTAAAAAATCAAATATTCATTAAAAAATTATCAAAAAAATTGTGCACCAACTAGATGCTATTAGCTAACTTTTGACCATAGCAATTTTAAAAATACTACAAAAAATTTCACCGTGCTCAGGTCGTACAAGAGTTGCTATGTTATGTTTTTCTAACAAAAACAACATCAATTTTTGTACATCCCTCTTTTGAGCACCTTAATCTCAACCATTTTCAAAATAAATTAGTAGTTTAAAAAGTAGACTCGAGCACTTCGATCCTTGTTTTTGTTCCATCTCAAAATTTTGAATGTAACTATCCTCAATTTCATGTCCAAGGTCAACATTTCCTATTTCAGAAAAAAAGTGGTCACTTAAGCCCCCGTTTTGGAACCATCTTGGTGCACTTACCCACCTATCAATCAGGACTTTAGTCGTAATTCAAATAGAAAATGAATAATAATAATTTATTAAATTCAAAGTAAAGCATAATTTATATTGGTGGGAAGTTGAGAATCTCTTTTAAAAACCCTTTTCGTTTCATTAATTTTGGATTAAAAAAAAGCTATCAGCCACATACCCTACACATACCCATTATATCGCCACTCTTTGGCCCATCATGATCCTGCACATACTCATATTTCAAATAGATTTGATCCTGACAACCTAGCACCAATAGCTTTTAGAAAAATGCTTGTTGACAACCTTGTCGACCATGATATTAGTGCCCAAGAAAGTTGCCACCTTTTACTAAAACTACCCCTTTGACTATCTATGTTTCTTTAAATGTAAACCAAAAACACTATCAATGCATTCCGCTCTCACCCACATCCCCATCAACACACATAGACTACATTAATGCATACATGGGTTGGATCCTCTTTGTTTGGATACAATGGCACTGATTGATGTCATGCAACAATGGAGCTTCAAAACAACTCGTAAAATAAACCAATGGAAAGAGCATGCCACAAAAGCTAATGTTCAAGTATCCCCGTGCTTCACAAGCATTCTTGCAAGGGATGATCCAAGATTTCATGAATTATGTTGGAGTGAATTGCTTCTCCACAAACCATTTCGTAACATTGCATATAATTTTGGGTCATCCACCACTTAAATTGTTGCTAACTGGGAGAGGTTGGCATGTGATTACCATCCATGGCATGTGCAACGCACTGCTCCAGAAAATAGCTGCAGATCCAGAACCCATCACTCCTTCGAGCAATGATGAACAACCACAACAACGCAACCAATCTGAATGGCAAGTTTTGTCAAGTGTACACCCAAGCCATCCCATTCACTTTGACAAAATTGACATGTTGGCTAACCATGAAATAGACCTTAACCATGATTGGGAGACTCCATCCATAAATCCACTATATCACACCTTCACTACCAACTTCACAGACACAAACAGCACAACATTTCAAGTCACTCTTCCACCCAATGTAAATAACCTGCTTGCCCTCTCATTAGAACAAAAAAAACACTAGATTTAGTGTTGTCGCACCTATCCTCCAACACTTACCAACCATCACTAAAATAATTGCTTAAGGAACTACATGAATCGAAAAGTCACGCCAAATAAAAAATATCAAGTCAACACTCAATGGTTCAACTCCAAGCAGTCAGGAATTGCTCCTACTTCTTGCACCTATAGGTGTTGCAGCTTTCAACATTGGAACATCAACAATCCATTCCGCACTTTGCATACCCATCAAAGAGATGGCTCCCTTGCAAGGCCAAACACTAGCAAGCTTCCAAGAGAAAATGTACTTCATTCACTACATTTTGATTGACAAGATGAGCTTCATCGGTCCAAAGCTGCTAGAAAGCATTGACATTCGTTTGCTCGAAGCATTCCCTACACATATCCACACTCCATTTGGTGGTCGTTCAGTCCTGCTCTTTGGAGACTTGGGCCAACTACCACCAGTCAAAGACATTTATATCTACTCTTCTTCTTCCTATAGTGGTACACTATGGCCGAGCTTCCAAACAGTTATTACAATTAACAAAATATTTTGTCAAAGCAGAGAGGATCCCACTCAAATTCTATTTCATGAACTATTGTGCAATTTAAGGAAGGTTGAACCTATAATTGCAGATTGGCAACTTCTAATGTCACGATCGGCCTCAACACTAATGTCCATAGAACAAGGTGCTTTCTTATTGTCCATACATCTTTTTGGAACCAATGAAATGGTCTCACTCCGCAATAAGTGCATGTTGTTGTCTTTAGTGTAACTCGTTGCCTTATCCACTACAGAGCAATCAGGGAGCTCATTACACTTAAATCCAGATGATGAATAGCTTGAATCTAAAATCCCATTGTGTGTCAACCAAAAGGTTATGCTATGTTGTAATCTTTCGACTAATACAAGCCTTGTCAATGGTGCTCTTAGACAAGTCAAACAAATTGTCTACAAGGAGGGAAAAAAATGACCTCAACTCCCCTTGTTTGTTGTTATTCACTTCAAAAATTATATAGGGCCTACTTGGGATCCAAACAATCAAACACATGTCCCTACTACCCCATTGAGTCGTGGTGGTCGATGCCAAATTCCACTTAAAATGGCATGGGCCTTAACCATCCACAAATCATAGGGCCTAACACTTGAAAGGGCCACTGTTGACATCGACAAAATTGATCAGCAAGGGTTGACATTCACAACTACTTCTAGAGTCACTCACCTTAGAGGACTTCGTATCAACCCTTCATTTACATTCCAAAGATACACACACATGCAACAAAGACATTGTGTTACATGTAGGATTAAAGAGGAGGCTCAACTATCAGCACTTTCAACTTTAGTCACTTGACATTCTCAAATACTTTTCAACCAGAAAATACATGTTAGTTCTATAATTGTTTACTCCTTTTCCTTTCAAATTCTACATTACAACTGCACACACAATTGTTCCTACAATGAGTATCCAATCTCTTCCTCACTTTCAACATTCACTTTGTAGGCCTGTCTCTTTCTATGCATAGCTCTAGAAATTGACTATTTCATCAATTCCCCCACTACAAAAGGTTTGCTACAAACTTGTTGCTTTCTTTTCTAAATTTCCAAATCTATGGGAGGAGTTTAATTTGACTTGCATATTCATCATGGCTATCTTGTTCCATATTCCTAGAAAAATAGGGGTTTGAACACACAACTCAAACAAAAGCCAACTGACCTACCAACATCATATGTCTGGAAACTACACAAAATAAAAGTTCCACCATCTTATACTGAAGCTATTGTTTGAACTGGACCTCTCCACTGCAAATTTGGTTCACAGCAGTAAAACCTTCTCCCTTCTCTTTAATTCTTTTTGCTCTCCATTCCTCTCCAACTTACAGATAATTGCATCTTCCATTCAATTTTAAAGCACTCCTAAAGTAATTTATAGATAATTGTAGGTTCCTAAAGTAATTTCGCTTCATAGTTTGAGTTTATTTTAACTTTTCCAAATAAGATTTTTTTTGGGCTAGACTACCTTGTTCTGGTAAATTGTAGGTTTAATATTGCATTTAAAATACCAGCGTTTGTTTTCTTCTTTTAATAATAAATTCCTTGACTTCACTTTTTATACTCCATTACAATTACGAATGCAACCTTTACCTGTTACAAATATCATCGTGCTGATGCCAAAATATTAATGTCATTTATTTTCTAAGCATTTAATATTTTTCCATGTTCCCAAGATTAACTATAAATTATAATGCCTTTATTTTTTGCCCCATCATTATTTTCAAGACATAAATAAAGAGGGTTACTGTTAAATGTAATTATTTCAGAAATGCCATTTAGGCTTTTACTAACTGGATTCCAGACATTGTTTCTATCTTTTTAATAATCTGATTTCTTTCTCAAATTAATCATAATGCCTATCTCTGGTCTTTGGTAGGGATCCAATTTTGGATGGAATGGGAGGACAACATCCATATCATCCCCATTTCTGCGGCGAGAGGAAGGACACAAAATAGGGACAACTTGGTATATTTTGTTTATGCATCTTCATTTGTAATTGTTGATTTCATAAAACTCCATAACGAGCTGAACAAAAAATATATTTAATAGACTTTATATTAGAAGATAATTGTGTAGCATTGGTTGCTTGAAATTGGCTCTTTTACGAAACTCTTTCTTGTGCTTTGGCTTCATTCTAGAAAAATGGCTATGCGTTGTCACATTTTCACCTCACCTACAGACTTTTAGGAGTCTCTTTTAAAAACTACCCTTAAAAATTTTCCAACAAATTCTGTCCATTTTTCTCATTGGCCTCCTTGACAGCACAACACATTTTGTGCAGAATCTTCACGTAACTCACTTGTCATGATTTTAGTGAAATTTATTATGGGAATCCATACACTTCCAGATAACTTTTGTTGTGTTTTATTTCAATATTACAATTCTCTTCTTATCTGGTAAATGAAGGCATTGGTTCTATGGGTTTAGCTGTGGCTATTTCAATATATAATACTATTGTAATAATTTTATGTTCATTTGGCAGTTTATATTTTTAGTTATTTCTCTTTCCATGTTCTTAAGGCTATTTTTTTGACAGTTTTCTTACAATATTATTTACTATTTAATATATAGCAGCTGTAGCTGAAGTTGTAAATGCAATGGTTGCTAGAGCTATTTTCACAAAGTGAAGAGTGAACAGTACAGATCATAACATCTTAAGGCTATTTTTGTGACAGTTTTCTTACATTATTATTTATTATTTAATGTATAGCAGCCACAGCTAAAGCTGTAAATGCAATGGTTGCCAAAGCTATTTTCATAGAGTGAACAGTAGAGATCAGAACATTCTTCTTTATAGAGCTTATGCATTATACAATAAATATTTCGTCTCAGTTTTTTGCCACTATACTGGTGCTTGTACTTTTAAGACCAAATGTCAAAATTCAAGGGATTGGTGTGACACAAAACAAATATTATATACTATTGAATGTATGGCATGTGTTGTTGAAGTTGTAAATGCAATGGTTGCAAGAGTTGTTTTCAAAGACTGAACAAT
>VDFB02000008.1:255864997-256244116 GCA_007258455.2 Sequoia sempervirens | reverse complement strand
TAGGCGCATGATGAGCCTAAAATATGCTCATAATTTGATGATATGATAAACTTTTATATGATTTCATTTTTGTTATTTCATGGCTGTTTAAACTTTGATGAAACCTTTTATGGGGATATCCTATAGCAAGACACTTTTATATTCCTGCAGCCTATTGTGTTGACTTGATTGCATTTATTGCCCTGTTGACTCCCAAAAATGGCTGGTATATCGTATACAGTTTTTAAATGGTGAAGTAGATTTGAAATGTGTGATTAATGAATAGATATCGTGTATGTACCATATGCCTCTTCTTGCGCGTCTGTTACCTTTTGTTTTGCAGGTTGTTGAAGAATGATCGAGTCAAGCGCAGCCGATCTCAGCCTTGCAGTAAAGCCCATTTCCTGCACGACTTTGAGGAAGCTCCGCCAAAGACTCTTTGACCGAAACCGATTTGGAAAGATTTTTAATGGAAAGTCAATATGGAGAGAGTGGAGCGCTAGATTCTCTCTGAATCGGGTTGAACACATAAATTCATTTATGAAGTTTGTTCCTTGATTCAGGGATATACTTTACTTCCACGTCTTTCTTTGATAAAGTTAGCTAGTTAGTTGTTCTTTTATTTTAAGAATAAGATACTCCTCCTGCGTGAGAGAGTGATAGAAGAGAAATAGAATGAGTAATAGATGATTTTTAGGTAAGATAGAAACAGAGTAGCAGAGATCATGTAAGAATCAGTATGATAATGAAAGACATAATCTGTTTGACCAGAAGCAGAGTTTGTTGTTAGTTTTCACACCAACAAGATAATGTATTTCATTGTTTTCATGAATAAAGATCGATGAAGTTAGAGTTCGACATCACATTATGTCGGTAGATGCTTGCTAAGGGCCCACTTAGTAAGTATGCATGGATGAAATAGTTAGATATTATTCTTTTCTGGCGATATCGATTAGCTTTCATCTTTTTGAAGTTTTATGCAAGCTTCAGTCTTACGCTCCTCTGACATAGAGAGTCCATCCACAGCGAGCATTTCTGCTGACATAAGGCGGTTCATGGTTGCAGCGCCCGATGCGTAGGCGATACAGTTTATGTTTTAATCAAGCATAGTTGAGTTAAAGAATTCTGCATTACCATTCTGTAGCTTAGATAGAATTTCTTTCCAGTATGTATTTTTGCTAAGATTTGACTAAAACAAATTCCTAGTGCATATACTTTGCTGCGCCATTTAAAGTCTACGTCCCCTGGTTTGACAAGTAAATGAACGTCCACAGAAAGATATTAGTCATCTGTCGGAATGTCCAATTCCCAGGAAAGTTTCACTGTGATATTCATATCCTTTTGTGAGTGCGAGCCACCACTCTCAGCCTTAATTCTATTCCCTCTCTCTCTTCTTCTCTTCGGCTTCGACTCTTTGAAAATAGTTTGGTTCCAACTGTCGGATTACCATCTCCAGCACAACAATGTAGATGTTTCCACTTCCTCGGTACGGTTCACGTTCTGCCTTTTCGGATTGGTCCACATCGCACCACGTAGGACAGTCATCCAAATGGTCAAGGGCGTTCAACCTGTGTTGGCATATTGGTGAGACACTAACAGTGTCTCCCTGATGCCAACCCAACCTGCAATCGATATCGCTAAGAGTTCATGCTATCGACAAGAGGTTATATTGATTTCACAAGTTACATCAACCTCATCATGCTCATCGGCGAGACAATCGCCATTCGATGAGACATTACACCAAGCTCATAAGTCATCCTGTAGTGTTCCTTAGTCGCCAAGACTTTAGTCATTCGCTGAGAGATTATACCGAGCTCTTTGTGTCATACTAATGTCACTGTCGGCAAGACATCCCTCTATTGCTAAGACTTCTCACCGAGCTCTATGACTTATCTCAAAAGCTTCATCTGTCGCCAAGGGTTATACCGAAGATCCCACAAGATGTTCCTGTCGGTGAGACCTTCAACATTCGCTAAGACATCTTCCCGGGACTAAGAGTTACCTCGATATCCATCAGCTATCGACAAGACATTAGATTTCGCCTAGACTTCATAACGAAGCCTTAGTGTTATACTACAATGTTCAATAGTCGACAAGACTTTCCACATTTGGTAAGACAACATACCGAAACACATGTGTTTCACCGAAGTCTCCTGTCGGCCAGACATCCTTCTATCACCAAGAGGTCATACCGATAGGAACAAGTCATACTGATATCTTCATCGGCTAGACAGACCGAAGGTCATGTTGATATCGGCAAGACTTCGTGTCATCGCCGAGACATCTCTCCGAGACCCTTGAGTTACACCGATGACCACAGGTGTATATCTATTAGCTAGACTTCCTGAGTCGGTATGAGACATTGATTGTCCAAGACTCTTCCCGACACTGCTTGTCGCCTAGAGTCACACCGATATCTGATAGCCACCAACTGTCGGCCAGAGATCTCCACTCGGCAGAAGGTTACAGCGAAGGCCACAAGTCACAGCGACATCACCAGTCGACAAGACAGAAGCATTGTCTTGGTGACATGAGCAAAACATAAGGTAAACTGCTAGTCAGCCAGACAACAGAAATGTCACAGCGACTAAGCTTTCTCAGAGGTTTCAGCCTGTGAGATTGAAGCATATTTTCCAACAATCTCCCACTTGATGAAGATCACACATGCACCTTCTAAGCAACCAGAAACTAAGATCACACTAGCTCCATCAATTCAAACCCTGCAACACTCAAGACACCCGATCAACATGATTCCACAGATAACAGTCCATTAGACAATCTGTAACAAAGACCAGGCCACCAACTGCGACTCAGTGTTCAACAAAACAATCGATTACAACCCTCTAGGAAAACACATAGATCTCAACATGCTCTCATGCTCCATCAAGAACTTTGCTCCAACATCCAAGATGTTCACCATTTAGGCAACAATCCTGTCATCTTCCAACGTGCCACCTGTGGAAGAAGGATACAAAGCCAAGGTGTATAAGCATCATTCCAATGTACACAAGCAAAAGATCCCAGTGACAACTTCAACAAGATACTGCTACCACTTCATTGTGCTCAAACACCATACAGAAGCAATATCAAGTTCAAAGCTTCAAACAGAACATAACAGTGAAGTCATTCTCCAGAAACAAGAAAATAAACATCACCAGTTAGAACAACAATCAGACTGACCAGGATTCCATCCAACTGATAAACCCACGCAATTGAAAATAGCACCCACAGCTCGTGCTATTCCATCCAATAACACATACCTCACAGGTATCACCATTAGTAAACTTCTGCCAATCCATTAACAACAAATACAAGTTCCAGTGTCAACCAGTCGAAGAAGGCAAGACACATACAGGAACTCCCACTGCTTGAGAAATCCACATCTGAAAGATCAGAAGGCATCGCAAGCCTACCAATACCAACACATAGAAAAAATGTAACCCTGTAGTACCAAAGAAAAATCCACAATGATATGCTCAACCGGCAACAACCTGCCACAAGAAACATTTCTCTCACCACAAACCTTCATGGCCATAGAGAGAAACACTGCACATCATCTTCCTATAGAACATCCTCCTACATACACTTCTAACAGCTAGTTGTGTCAAGAATGATCTTCTTCACATCCCAAAAAGAAAGCCTTAACAACATCCATCCGTTCAATCACCAAGATCAAACCAACTTCTAATATCATGTAATTAATATGGATGTAAGCATCTCAAAGAAGATCAAGCTAAAACATTTCCCATTTCAGGAAATCAGCCCATACAACATCTCCTACCAATTCTCATTAGTAAATGACATAACACAAAAGCTCAAGGAGATAAAACAAACTATACAACTTCCACTATGAATCCTCCAGAACCAAAACTTAAACAGTAATTCAAGATCCATATCATGAAAGTGAACTTAAATACATCTGAAAGATACAATGAGCCAAATACCTCTTAGATAAACTGCCGAGTAGACCAAGAGTGGGAACAAGAATACTCCATCAACAGATATAATCCATCATCAATTAATCCAAGAGCAATATCCTCATAGGTCTCTTATTGAACTCACGTTCAACCAAGGTGTAGGCTTCTCAGACTTTCTACTAATAAACTTTAACAAGAGTAACAAGCAGGAACACATCTCTCATAAGAGAAGGACAACCTCACCTTATTCTTCATGTATCCATGAGTACTAGCAACCGATCATGTCATGCTAAACTCCATCTGCATTACTGCACTATCATGAAGTATCAAGCAAACAATCAAAGAACTCAATACACAAAGAATTACCAGATCACCGTCAAAGCTCCAATCATCTAAATCAGGAACTTACTACAACACTGAAGAAGACCATTCACCACCATGTGATGAATCCACAATCACTGCTAGAGCTCCCACTGAAACGTGACACCCAAGCTTTCCAAGCATCATGACCAACTATTTCAGGTTCCCATAACTGACTATTCAGGTACTCTAATCATATCCATCCTCTCATCTCAAAACAATCACACCAATGCACAAGTGACCATAGACAAGGCCAGCTAACAAATCTGCACCATTAATGAATCAACCTCGTGGATAAAGACAGTCCACATCCAAGTTATCTCACTGCAACCAATGGGTAGCTAATCCATCAACCGCATAACTTGTAGATCTCAACCATCGAACATGCAAAACCATTATCACATTGAAAACTGCAACACTAAGATATCAAAGAGAATAACTGCGTAGACAACATGACTCAAACACCAAATCATGCCAAATCTGATTTTCCAATCATGTCCACAACGAGCACCATAATCAAGGAACCCACAAACATTGCCAC
This sequence comes from Sequoia sempervirens, assembly GCA_007258455.2. NCBI lineage: Eukaryota > Viridiplantae > Streptophyta > Pinopsida > Cupressales > Cupressaceae > Sequoia > Sequoia sempervirens. The sequence continues at coordinate 256,239,319 of VDFB02000008.1, read as the reverse complement.
AAGAATGCTGAGTGACAAGACACTTCCCAACACTCCTATGGAGAGAAAGAATCATACCTCCTCAAAACCATGCACCAAACATGCATGCAAACCTGCAACTATCTCATCCAACCACACCTCAAAAGGTCAGTGTCTAGACATTAGCTTAACAACAACTCCACATGATCACAAGTTTTGCTTAACCGTGTAAAACCTGCAAAACCACAGAGCCATGCAAGTACAAATCATTCTTAGAAAGGAAACAACAGTTCAAAAGAATCCTGACCCCTTTCAGGCCAACTTTAAATCACCACCATATACATGCATCCGAGAAAAAGAGAAAGGCTATTTCAGAAGCTTGCAAATCATCTAATGATTAACTTCATAGCCTTCAAGCATTCGAGGTTAACAGAAAATAGTGCTTTCCAATACCAGGAACCACCCCCTAGCATAAGCACTCTCTTCCATGACTGAGAAACAATCTAGGCTTCTCCATATCCCCTAGGAGCCTGTCACACAGACACCAATATAAAAGCTTTACTGCTACACAGCCACAGAGTAAGAAAATCCACCTCATACTCCAAGGTTATACCTTTACCAGTCGGGAGACACAGATCACGACATGATCAACTCCCTTTTCCATCTTGACCATCCTTCAAGCTGCATGCTGTCTCAAAATACCACAAGACTTCCACTCATCAAAGGATCAATACATCAGTCCATTCCTCCAGATTTCTTCCAGTCCAACAAACTGAGAAATCATCTCAGGAGAAATATCCAGAACCAACAACCAAAAGAAGGCTCTGATACCACTTGTGAGGAAATCTACAAGCGCATCTAGTGAAAACTCCATGCAGTAGTGCCTTTGATAACTTTCATTTCGATTAGGTTGCCTCAAAGACATGTACAACTATGTGGGTGGTCCCACAATAGTGGTTTACAATTTTTGGCCAAACTGGACACTAAAATAATTTTTTTTAACTAAATCTTCACTTTCGAGCACCTATAGAGGCTAAACCGTGAGGAATTTGAAGATGATGCAAACTAGAGTTTCATAAAATTTTTTTTATAGATTCTAAATATAATTTTTTCAAAAAAAATGGAATCAGATTGCACTTCTTTTTTCATCTCCCTCGAAAACTAGTTTTTTTTCAAAAAGTAACATTTTTAAAAAGTGACGCTCACCGTATAATGCATAACTTTTTTTCATGAAGGATAAAATTCTAATTCTTTCAAATTTACATTTGTAACTCTGATATCTAGTGTTTCCACTTGGTTAGCTAGTTTTTTATTGAATATTTTTTCTTTAATCAAGTTTCGAAGTCAAACCAATTATAATCCAGACATAGTGTGACTGTATAACGCGTAACTTTTTTTGTATGTATTAAATTTTTTTTTTTCTTTGTTGGATCAAGGACTTCAATATCTAGTGCACTAGTTTTTTTTTTTAATAATCTGCTATTTTTCCACATGTGCAGAACATAGAGCTTGATTTTTAGTGAAAAACCTACATTCACGAGAAATAAAAAATAAATATAATAATTAAATTAAATTTATTTAAATTATACTTTTTGGGAAGCTTATAATAAGGACTACATACTTACAAAAAAATAAATTTTAAATGAATTCATTTGATCCCCCAAAAGGTAAATCAAAAGTGGGTTTTTATCAACATTTTGATAGGTGTAAAGGAGACTGCGTTATAGGTATGGTTTAAAACTAGCGAGGTTCTATCCAATGAGGTTTGATTTAAGGTAGTTTGATCAAACCCTCTTCAATTGGAATTCTTTAAATAGAACCTTTCAAGTCTTAAATCATTATATTTTCTAAAAATATGTGATTTAAGCAAAAATCAATTCCTCCCAGAAATTGTAAACCAGCTTTGTGGGATCAGCCATGTCCAAATGCGGAACAGACACAGTTCATTTCCTACATTGATCCATCTGAGAGAAACACATGTAAATTCAATAGCAAGCATTAACAAATTCTACTACATGAACCAACATGCATGAAAGATGAAACAGAAAACCAGAACACAAAGATTTACATGGGGAAAATCCTTTCGGATAAAAAACCCCACACTCCAAAGATCGAGCAATTGTATTCTTCTGCAACAAATGGTTACAATACAATTTTAGGCTTTTAGCCTTTTCAGAGATTACATCTTGTTCATCTGGATAGAACTGGTAGCAACAGATTTCTGATCACCCTCTAAAACTAAAAATGATCTTCGCACTGTTCCAATACCATCACATATACAGTGCATATCAACATAAGAGAAGTCAAACCAGATTCATGATTAGAAGCTCTCTCTTCTCATCTATTCCGGCCTCAAGGTCCCTAGCCATAGAACCAGCCTCTCATCCCTTCACATCTCTTTAGCTTTTCGAGTCACCTGTTATGGCCTCATGGCTCCGGCCTTCTAGCTAGCCACTCTCGGCCTTTCACATCTCTTTAGCTTTTCGAGTCACCTATTACGGCCTCATGGCTCCAACCTTCTAGCCAGCCACTCTTGGCCTTAATTCTATTCCCTCTCTCTCTCTTCTTCTCTTCGGCTTCGGCTCTTTGAAAATGGTTTGGTTCCAACTGTCAGATTACCATCTCCAGCACAGCAAAGTAGATGTTTCCACTTCCTCGGTATGGTTCACGTTCTGCCTTTTCGGATTGGTCCACATCGCACCATGTAGGATAGTCATCCAAACGGTCAAGGGCGTTCAACCTGTGTTGGCATATCGGTGAGACACTAACAGTGTCTCCTCGATGCCAACCCAGCCTGCAATCGATATCGCCAAGAGTTCATGCTATCGACAAGAGGTTATATCGATTTCACAAGTTACATCGACCTCATCATGCTCATCGGTGAGACAATTGCCATTCGATGAGCATTAAATCGAGCTCATAAGTCATCCCGAAGTGTTCCTTAGTCGCCAAAACTTTAGTCATTCGCTGAGAGATTATACCGAGCTCTTTCTGTTATACCGATGTCACTGTCGGCAAGACATCCCTCTATTGCTAAGACTTCTCACCGAGCTCTATGACTTATCCCGAAAGCTTCATCTGTCGCCAAGGGTTATACTGAAGATCCCACAAGATGTTCCTGTCGGTGAGACCTTCAACATTCGCTAAGACGTCTTCTCGGGACTAAGAGTTACCCCGATAGCCATCGGCTATCGACAAGACATTAGATTTCGCCCAGACTTCATAACGAAGCCTTAGTGTTATACCGCAGTGTTCGATAGTCGGCAAGACTTTCCACATTCGGTAAGACAACATACCGAAACACATGTGTTTCATTGAAGTCTCTTGTCGGCTAGACATCCTTCTGTCGCCAAGAGGTCATACCGATAGGAACAAGTCATACTGATATCTTCATCGGCCAGATAGACCGAAGGTCATGTTGATATCGGCAAGACTTTCTGTCATCGCCGAGACCCTTGAGTTACACCGACAACCACAGGTGTATATCTATCGGCCAGACTTCCCGAGTCGGTATGAGACATATTGATTGTCCAAGACTCTTCCTGACACCGCTTGTCGCCTAGAGTCACACTAATATCTGATAGCCACCAACTGTCGGCCAGAGATCTCCACTCGGTAGAAGGTTACAGTGAAGGCCACAAGTCACAGCGACATCACCAGTCGGCAAGACAGAAGCATTGTCTTGGCGACATGAACAAAACACGAGGTAAACTGCTAGTCGGCCAGAAAATAGAAATGTCACAGCGACTAAGCTTTCTCAGAGGTTTTATCCTATGAGATTGAGGCGTATTTTCCAACATCGTACATTTTTGGTAGGCTAATCGTAACCACTCCATGAGTGAGAGTCCTATCCTCATTTCATGGAGGTTGGTTACCTCCTTTATTCCTAGTATTTATGTACACCTTGTTGATCTAATCTACAAGTCGACTATTATGCAATCTTGTTTCATTGTGCTTTCTTTCAATCTTTGAATATTGTAGATTCTTTCATGGTATTAGAACCGGATGTGGATTTTTGCAGGCCATAAGGTGAAGCATTTCGTTGTATTTTTTTTTATCAATTCATCTCTATGCAGCAATCACATAAACGGAATTTTTGACCTGATCCCTCCATAGACCGACGTGTTTTAGGCTTGATTTGTATTGCTACCCCTAAAAATTATTCTTTGCAGCTTCATGCTTGATTTGCAAAGCACGATTTAGGGGCAGTCCCATTGTCTATGCACATCATAATTCCTCTGTTCAGCGCATTCCTCTATTGAGGTTGTGATATTGAGTGTGGGAGGCGTGATTTTATGTGCATATCAAATCACCTGTAATTTAAACCTTGAGGCGGCGTGTTTTCTCTATTGGAAGGTGTGATTCAACCTTCAGGAATTTACAGGATGCAAATCAAATTTGGCAGGATGATTATTCCTTTGGCGGATTTCTCTATTGCAGGTTGAATGGTCTATTTGCAGGCATGATTTCATCCACCTGAAAGTCACAATTTTCTCTTGTGGAGGAACAATTTTCCTCTCGGAGAATGATTTTCCCTGGCAGACCTGCGATTTGCTATTGCAGGCATTTGCAAACATTAATTAGTGTTTTATTACCTATGATTTGTAGGCATTAATTGAAGTTTTATTACCTGCAGATTTGCTATTTGAAATTGTAGACATCAATCTAGGTTCCATTGTAGACATTAATCTATTTTATTGGAGAGTCATTTGGATTTTGCAGAATCAACCTCTTACACAGGTCGCACGGGTTCTTGTGTGCAGAAGTGCACAAAATGGGTGACCAAATTACAATTGAACTATCTCTACTCTTTGATAGCCAAATTATCTCTATAGTCCATGCATGGAGTTAGGTGACTTGCAAGGAGGATCAATTATTTGTAAGGATCTAAAATTTTAAGGTTCCATAACTTTTGTTCAGTAATTTAAATTTGAGTGTTGTTTTTTTTGTAAAAAGTGCTTGTGTTTTTCCATGAATCCAAAGAGAATATTATTGCACTCATACTATAAAGTTCCTATTTATGCCTCTTTTGGGTTAGTTGCAAAACACTTTTATAAAGTTCCAAATTTTTGGGGAAACAAATAATCAAGGGGGCAATCTTGGTGTTTTCTACTTTTGAGATTGTTGGTTCATATGATCATGTCTCTCACCATAAATCCTTTCTATATGAGTATTATTTGTAATCCTCTTAATAAATGAAAAATAAAATGTGGATATTATGGAAATGAAATAAATACTTGACATAAAAATGTTGGTTTCATCAAATTGAGGAAATTAATCAAATTCTTCTCAATCATGGTATTGCCTTACCTGATCCTCTAGTTCCATGCAAAAACACTATCTAGTTTCACTCAGACATATTGTGAGACATCATCATTTGGGGATTCAACAATGTAGTCTGATGACTTGCATTGATATCTCATCTCTCATATCACTTGTTGCTACATTAGAATTAGTTTTTGAATCATCCCTGAGTTCCATAGTTTTTTTCATCAAGTAATTGCTATTTTCATACCCGTTCTACCACATTGGGATGCATATCTATCAAAAATATAACATCTTTGTTTGTTGAATCCCAACTTACAGATTTGGGTGGTAGCATTGAGGACATTCATCTTCTATTTGATGAAAAATTTGATGAAGTTGCATCACCATTACCATCTTTGGATATTGCTCTTAACTTGACAACATTAGCTTCTATCGTGATAAATTGTGCAGACATTTATGATTTGAAATATCTAACTCAGTTATCATCATCTATAGTAGTATTAGATTTACATTGGTCCAGAAATAACCATACATTCATGTTCCCTATTTCAAAGTCTTCTATGGTACTCGATCCATCATATCAGCATTCATCATGCACGTCAACATTGGCTTGGAGATCCTTGAGCATCATTCGAAGGCATTATTGGTACCATTTTAATCTTTGGATTATGTGCAACATTCAAAGAAATTCATATACTTCTTATATATTCCTATCTAGAACGGGAGTTCATATTGCACACATTTGTGGTGTTGTTTCTTCCCAAGGGGATGAATTTTTAGCGTTTGCAGATCATCTTCAGCATTTAGTGTCGAGCATCTACCAAAACTACATGGAGTTCATCACTTCAATTTTTTTGGGGGGGTTCACATGACCTCTATTTTCTCTCCTATATGGGGAGAACATATTGTACTTTATGCTAGAAGTAAGGCTTGGGGGGTCATCATGAGTCCTCCATCTATCACTTTTCTTCTTCACTTGTACATTTCATTACATTTGTACTATCATTCTCTTTTGGGAGGGTTTTTGTTTCCCACTGGGATTTTCTCCTTTACTCCACCTTTGAGAGATTGTATCATACTTGGGTACCTTATCAAGCTTCATGGCTGAGACCCATTTCTTTTGCATTGTACATAGGTACCTCACTAGGCTAGTAGCCGAGACCTATTTCTTTCATACCCACCTAAGCTAAGCTTGAGGGGGGGGGGAGTTGTTAGTATATATATTGCATACGCATAGGATTTAAGCCTACTTAGGTGTCCCTTGACCCTTTCTTGTACATGAGGTGTCAAGGTAGATAGGTTTCTTTAGATGTTTTAACTCACTTTCGACATCTCTTCCTACATTTTTGGTAGGAAACTCGTCACCACTCCATGAGTGAGAGTCCTATCCTCATTTCATGGAAGTCAGTTACCTCTTTTATTCCTATTTATGTACACCTTGTTGATCTAATCTACAAGTTGACTATTATGCAATCTTGTTTCATTGTGCTTGCTTTCAATCTTTGAATATTGTAGGTTCTTTCAAATTTCAAAGGCCATACCATATATTTTTTAGAGATTTTGAACCTATTTCTAAGTTTTTCATAAATAAGTATTGATCTTCTACAATCTCTATTATTTTTAATGATTAAATAATATTTTAGTTATTATAAAAAAAAATTATTCTAATAAAAAAAACTATTTTCTTAAAAATAAATATCTTCATCATTTGAAATTTTATTTGTATATTAAAAAACATCATAGTTTAATATTAAAAAGCATAACATTTTATTTAAATATATATCCCATAATTTATACAATAGATGAAAAAAAAATAATGAAAAACTAAAATATTATAAATTTATTTTTTCTTTAAATTAACTTAAATATTTTTTAATGTACTTTCTTATTATTAGGAAGTCCTAAAACAACAATACACTATAGCAATACACTCCATCTAAAAATGATAGATTCTAATAATAATTTTTTGATATGTATGAATTTTTTTAATAGACTATAAAAAACAACTATTATTATTTGTTCATTTCAAGCTTTCTATTTTAGGTATGTGCAAGATCATCATGGAAAAAACAGGCCCTTAAGTGGCGAAAAATTCATAAAAATTTGACTTAGGCAACTTGATGTAAAATTTTGAATAAGTTATCTATATTATTTCAAAAATATGTAAGAATAGAATCTGTAGCAAATTGAATGTAGTTTCTAAACTACTAGGTTTATTTTTTTTTAAAAATCTATTTGGTGAAAATTTGAAATTTCAATGCAATAGCACTTAAATTTCAGGGAAACAATAAGAAGTAGGTATCTGTCTGACCACCCTAACCACAATAAAATGATAATATTTTTTTATAAGATTTTATATATAAGTAGAGGACTCATGTCCCAATGTGATGCATATTTTTTTGTAATTTTTTTGCAAGTAAATAATTAATTATGAATTTTTTATTACAACTTTTAAAAAATATAAAAAATCGTATGTTTGACCACCTTAACATGTTCAAAACTTCATAATTTTTTTTTTTTTTTTAATCCTATAGTATGCAAAGCATAGAATGTGACACATATTTCGGATTCAAAAAATGTGATACCGTTTGAAAGCTATAGATGTTTTTCAATCAGCTTATCAATCGGGACTTTAGTCATAATTGAAATAGAAATGAATAACAATTATTTATTAAATTCAAAGTAAAGCATAATTTATATTGGTGGAAAGCTGATAATCTCCTTTAAAAACCCTTTTCGCTTCATCAATTTTGGGTAAAAAAAAGGTCATCAACCACATACCCTACACATGCTCATCATATCGCCACTTTTTGGCCCATCATGATCCTGCACATACCCCTTTTTTTTAGTTTTTTTTGTTTTGATAAAAGGCCAAAGGCCTAAACTATTTATATTAATCTTAAAACTAAAATACATGCTTTAAAACTAATTGCAGTCACAACCCAATAGGGTAAAAAATAGAGAAAATATCTATAAGTTACCCCCTGCAACCCAACAAGTATTCTGAAGTGACTACTCAAAATTCATGGTGCTTAATGCTGTCTTTAGAAATTCAAAAACCAAACACCCAATCTGTTGGAAGTAGCTACAAAATCTTTCTAACAACTAAATAGTCCTATGATAAAACATTATCCACTTATGTTAAAAAAGAACAGAGTTCAAAACTTATAGAGAAAATTAGACAATATTTTACCAACTTCTTGAATATAATTGACAAAATTTCTAACCCATTCGAGGTCTTGGACCGACCCAACGTGCAAAATTTTCCTCAAGAATCTTATTTCCACCCTCGCCCACTCTTTTTTTTGCATAACACCTCACCTTTGATATCCAATATGAAGGAGAAGAAGGTTACTTCCTCACTCAACACTAGAAGTTGCTCCAAGTCATGGGGCCTAGGAATAACTAGACCGAAGGAGGCAACATCCATCACCACTTCCAACCCACCTAAAATTTGAGGAATAAAAATATTGCATGTCATTTCCACTACCTCTGCTCTCGAAGTGCGTAGGTCTAGAAGTACTGCCACAAAACGCGAGGATATGTTTGAATCAACCGTATACCACTCGTCAAATAGTAGAAATTCTCCACAAAGGATGAGTTTAACTACTCTAATCAACATAAAATTTGGTTCCACCATGATTCGCTTCAATTGGAGCTTTGTGATTGTGCCCTGAAAATCCATATGTCTATCAGTACTCTTAAGGATGATGGAAGTATCCATATCTCCTCATAGAAAACACAAAAATCCTTTAAAGTGATATGCATGCTATAAATTCTAGACTAATTTATCAATTGGTCGCACTGATTTCAATAATACTCTTGGATGAAAAAGGCACCCCATAGAGTATAACAATAAATCCTACTAAAAACTAGTCGTACATGTATTTGGTTAGCGATGATTTTTGACCTTCATATGCTCTCAACTTCGGTCTTGAAAGAAACCACAAAATTATATATTGGTATGGGTATATAACATTAGTGATTGTGGCTAACATCCTTGATCATGATAGGCATCTCCATGCCAAATTAATTAGTCATTAATTTATCCATAAAATCAAGTTTAAAAGAAAGCATGGTATGGAAGAAAATCCGTCACCTTTTTCTGAGAAAATGTCAAAATAGTATTCCCTAAAATTTAGAAGGTTTCCTAGTGTTTGCGATGGCGTTCCCAAATAGAGTTCTCAATAAGTGTGAAAACAATCACAAAATCCCTAGCTCCATCCAAAAGTGAGAACAAGCCAATGTCACTTTTTTTAGCTTTCCTTGGCTATGGACCCTCTTAAAATTGCACCCAAGTGACACGTAGCACTAGCAAACAATAGGTTCCTATTAGGAGCTTTCATATTCGCTCTTGTGGGCCAGCAAGTAATAAGGCAACCAGTAGCACAACTTTACATAAACTACAAGCTCAAGATTCTCTCAAGCTTACACACATATAAAACATGGTGTTTTCGGGTGTCATACCCAATATGTTTTCCTTTGGAACTTCCCTTAGGGAAATTCAATGCAACAATCATAGCAGTATAAGATTTCAGAGCCACTCTTGGGGTCACATGACAGCAATACATGTGATAATAACATGCAAGCTACTAAGCAACCAATCGTGCACCTTTGACAATTCTTCAAGATCCAAATATTCTTAATCTTGCACCCATATAACACATGACATTGTCGGGTGTCAGGTTCAATACATTTACATTTTATTACCTCCCTTGGAGGAGAATAGCACAAACAATCATCGCAAAGTCAAGTCGATAAGACATTAGTAGGCCCACTTTAGGGAAAACATATAACTTCTTGGAACTTCCAACACCAATTTAAGGATACGCTTTTGGGACCTCCCTTGGGGGGTTATTCCTTAATGCGGGCCAATGCCAAACCTTTTGTACTCTTTGAGCTTTAAACATTCAAAGCTTTTGTGCAAGAGACACATGGCACTAGCAAACATTGGGATCAAAGTATATGTGCTTTGAGACCTTCTTTCGGGGAGGGCAGCGTTGTGGTGCTTGAGGAGGTTAGGAAAACCATCTTGCAGACCATATGAAACAAATTTTATTAAGCACTGGCAATTTTCAGGTTTAAAATATGTCTCTCTAATCTACCCTTGAATAAGAATTGTGCAGAGAACGTAACATCTCACATTGACTTGTACTCTACTTCCGAACTAATTATCCAAGATCCACCCAAATAGCTACCACACCAACAAGGTGCAAAAAAATAAGAAATTTGTAATAAAAATGTGGCTAGCTTGGGGCCTAAGAAGCACTACTCACTTGACCTTCTTTGTGAATAATTTGTGCAAAATCCTCCAAGTTGAGGAAATTAGATAACTTGATTTGGAGGATTTCTAATTCCATTATGCAAGAGTGGTTTGCTAGAGTGTCTATTGCAAAAATTTCTTCCCTATAGCTATGTGTAATTGTTACTCAAGTGAAACCATCAAGGAGCTCCCAAATTGGTTTCAATATGTAATAAATGGTCTAGTTATTTGTCTGTTGGTTCTTGCAAGAATTGATAATGTTTTAAGAATCTCCTACAATGTGAATATTTTTGAGTTGCATGTTGTGTGCTAGCTTTACAACTGCTAAGAGGCCATGTGTCTCTACTATATTTTAGTGCCCATAGGTAACTTCAGAGCCAAACCCTTTAAGAACTCTCCTTTATTGTTGTGGATTACACAACCTAGCCTAGATAATCTTGGATTGCCTTTAGAAGCACCATAAAAAATTAATTTCACAACATTTGGGGGTGGAACACACCATTTGATGCTACTTCTATTAAATTTTTGAGCATTGGAATGTGCTCCTTGGGTTGGAACCTTCAAAAGAGACCAATTCTTTAACATTTCATTGTCCCAACTTGAGAATTAGTTGTATCAGTTTGGTTTTTTCACTACATCTACCATTACTACCTTTGAAATATTCCTTTCCAACTTATTGAGGAAATTTTTCAAATCTAAGAAATTATTTTTGAAAATTCTTCTATTTCGCTCAAGCCAAATGTTACACACTAGTAAGGCCAAGAGCACCACTCATAGTACTTTAAAGAAGAACCTTTATAGATTAACAACCAATTTTGAAATAGTTCCAAAATTGTGTTTGGAAAGGTGAAATCCAATGAAGTTTATTTTGGATCCAATTCCAGCATGTTAGAGAAAAGTTACAGTGGAGCAAAAGATGTTCCATCGATTCCTAGTGGGTGCCACATAGAATACAGTTGAATGGCTAGGCTAGGCCCAGCCTAGAAAGCCTACAACTAGTTAGGATTTGGTTATGAAGAGCTAACCAAGAAAAAGCACCCTCTTTTGGGAGAATTGAGGTGTTCCAACAAAGCTTATATGGACACTTGCCTAGTTGAATTCTATCCTCAAAGGTCAAAGATTTGTATCCCTTTTTGGCATTATATTGTCTTATTTTAGATGGGGCCCAAATAATTTAGCCTCAGAATCTGAAAGTAAAATAGTTCTTGTGTCCAATATTGATTGCAACTTATGTTTTTGTGGTTGGAGGAATGGAAAATCAAGTGGAAATTTTTCCATGTAACATTGGAATTAAAATTTGCATTGTCCCTTATTACATAGTGCTTGAGCTTGGATCCCCAAACTACTTTTAAACAAGCCCGAGCCTCCTGTAGACCATCAACTATAGTTAGCAGGGGGTTACAATTCCAAGAATCTTCCCAAAAGTTTATCTTTTCATCATTGTTGATAGTCCATGATAGGAAAGGTGAGAGTACATCTCGACATGTGGGTTTGTGAAGGATCATGGGGGGCCAAACAAAGGTGATGTTACAAAAAAAATGTGGTATGAGGAAGGAAAAATCATAAAATTCATGTTTGACTTTTTACTTGGGTTGATAAAAAATACATTTACTAACTTGGTAAACACCAAAGAAAAATGGATATATGTTATTAATAGATATTTGATATTAACAAGCAAAAACAAATATTTGATTTGTAAAAAATGGATATCCATTACTTACCCTAAGAAACAAATATTCATTATTGAGAGACATACAATTTTTTAGAGACCGAACACCATGTATATTAATTATTATAATTGTATATTCTATAATAATAATATATTATTATATTATTATATAGTATAATAATATGTTGTTATATATAATATTAATATAATAATATATTATTAATATATATTACTATTATCATAACAAATTATATTAATATATTAGTATGATAATATTAAAACTTATTATATTATATATTAATATCATCATATTATATATTACATAATAGTAATATATTATTGTATATTAATATATATTAATATTATCATAAATTTTATTATATAATATGTACTAGTATTTAATATTATATTATTAATATTAATATACAACATGTATGAGATATTTTAAAAATTAAAAAATGTTCTTTGAAATGGATATCCATTTCAGAGATCTTAACAAAGCTCTCAAAAATGGATATACATTTTGGAGAGCTACACATAGCTCTCCAAAACATATTTCCATTTTTTCAAAATGGATATCCATTTTTTATAAATATAAGTAAATAAAAATGCAACATAAAACTCATTTTCACTATCAGTGTTGGCTGTGCGCGACCAGAGTATTAGAGAATGAATATCCACTATATCTGATATCCATTTTGGATGCAAAACCAAATTTTTCTTGCAATTTCTCCAATTTCATCAGCAAAAAATTGAGGTATGTTAAAATTCATGTTGTTTTGAATGATTTTAATTGTCTTATATGTTTTTTTAACATATATAATAGGTTTTTTATAAGATTTTAGCAATCAGTTTAAAACTATATTGATTTTAAAAATTTCAATTTTAAACAGGGTTTAAATAGAACAAGTTGATAGAGCAAACCCTCCTCCACCAACCCTCCAATTCAGGATTTAATCGAAATAAAAATTACTAAATTGAGAAACATTGCTGAGAGATACCATAACCACCAATATTTACAATCAGTAACACCTAATATAGAGGTCATAATCAGTCATATTCAAGACATCAATAGGAAAAATTCTTCATTTCAACAGTGGAGAGATGTGAAGAGGTTGAAATATGCAAATGGTTTGGGGTATGATGAGATTAAAAAATTAGAAATAACTAAAGTTGATTTAGCCCAATATTTTGTGAACCCAAAAACTAGACAATGTGTTGGTTTATGCAAACAAATTTTTTCCATAAAATGGTGCACCCATGAGGGTATAACTGAAAATTTTGGGATCGTTGGTGTATGGTGTTTGATAAACCATCCAACAACATTCTCAATGCCCCTCTTTATTTTCTTCACAAATTATATGTGAAATTTGTTTTAGGAAGACATGCTGGCCAACTATTTTGAATTCAAGAATTTTTAGGGAGTAGGTATGGGAATGCCTAAAGATAGACCTGTGGAAATGTGTATGATGCAAGGTCCCTATGTTCTCCCTCCTCATTTTCCTCCCTCACCTCCAACACCCCATCCAAACATTGTTGCCGATGCGACCCAACATAGTCTCTTGGCCATAAACTCTTTGACTAGCCATTTGATTACATAGTCCTCACAATTTTTCCAACTAAGTTTGATAGTTATACTCCTTGTGATTTAGTTGATCTTGGTGCAACATCATCATCTACACATATTTGTGTGCCTCATTAGTGTAGTACATGCAACCATATATATCTAGGTCCTATGGAAGATATGGATGAGCCTCTCCTAGACACATATGAGTATGAGGTGTATGATGTGTCACTTGGAGGAGATGAGGCAATAGTGCATACTACAGATGCAACATAAATGTATGAAGGAGGAAAAAATGCAACGCCATCCACGGTTGGACATGAGGAGCAACAAAAACAATATTTTGTAAAGGTAAAACTTAAATTTATTTCATAGTGCATTTCATTTAAAATTATTATAACAAATAGCACATGTTACTAATGTATATTTAAGTGGGATTGAACAGTTGATGACCGAGTCCAACATATTAGAGATGTGCATCATGGTACTCTTTCGATTATTGAATTTGGCCTACACACATTGGTATAATTTTTTGTACATGTAAACCGTTTTTATTGTACACATATCATTTAAATTGTGATTAATTAAATACATACTAATTTATATCTTGATCTTATTTTACTTTTACAGTGTACTCCAAATGTGGTTGATGTGACACCTTTTACCATGATGAGTTCTTCTCAATCAATCTCAATTGCATCACCGTCTCGGGTATATGGTTTTTTATATCTAGTAAACATATAAGTTTCTAGATATATATGTAGATATATGTTTAGTTTAAGTTTGTTTGTCAACAATTATATATTAATTTTTTCATTTTTATTTTTCTTCTTATAGAGTATCCCCCCATCCACGCATGCAGATCCTCTATCAAGACAATATGGTAGGACTTCTGAGCATCCTAAGGGGCCATCATTTGTTGAACATATGTCAGCTAAAGAACAAATGCTTGAGGTAATGAAGAATTAAATTTGACTTTATTTTATAGTTTAGTATAATAATTAGATGTTACTTTGAAAGTTATAAAAAATAATAGATAAGTTTCTATTTAGTAGTCTAAGTTATTTACCATTGAGCTAATTAATCTAATATGTGGTTCAAATTATTTTTGTGCAAACAACTTCTCATCCATTAAGTAGCATGAAGAGGCTACGTTTTGATGATCTATCACAAGATTAGGATTTTCTTGACATGTCATAACCATTTGAGATATATATTGTATATATAGACCATGAGATGACATATGCCATATTTTGTAAATATTGTTTTGAATTGGCATATATGCCAAATTTGTATATGCACATACATAATTACTCTACACTTTTATATATAAAATCAGTAAATTCCACATATTTTGTTCGTTGTGTGCATGGTTTTCTATTTTAAAACTTAAAATTTGAATGTATAATCACTTTATAATGGTTATGCTATGATGGATAACATGTATCTATTGATTTCTTGTAATTTTACACTTTAATAGTTTATGAATTACATATCATTTTCACTCACATTATACTATTGTTAAATTTGGTTGCCTTGGGAAACTTCACCAAATTTGACCCCTTTATCATTAGTCTCTCTAGTTGCAACATTATTTACCCTTTGATTCCTTGATCCGTTAATGCCCTTAGTCTGTATAGTTTCATTTTGGTATTTATCCTTTTAATAAAGTTAGATTTCACCTTTAGCAATGATGGATAGTTCAATTTGAATTTTCCTTTTGAAATTAGTGCATTAAAACAAATGACACAGATGCAAATTTTGGCACAATTTTGGCTTAATGCAAGATGAATAAATTAGGAATAGAGCATACCATACTTCAACAAGTTTAGGTGACTTTATATTTTTTATTTGTGTAATTAATTTTTTTCCTTCTCATTTTCTTACCTCCATTGTTACAAAATACATTATTGTTTATTTCACACCACTAGGATTTCATTTCCTTATTGCTAACACCTATATATATACTAGTTTGTCACTCCTTGTAGACCTGAGAATGACATGTATATATTTTATCATTGTTTTAGCTCTTAGACACACATAAGATAACCAAACGCATTTTTTATATTTTCTTGATTGTTATGGAGGTTGAAATACCAAAATAGGGGCTTGACCATTTATGTAAGCTTGTAAGTAGCCCCGACATTTCTTGTTTTTTTCAATTATGGGTTTTATTTGAAGTTCTTTATCACATGAGAGTTTCTAGTTCTTTTTTCATTCTCTTTCCTTATCATTATCACATATTTAAATACATAGATTAAATTATTATTTTTATCATTTTATATCATATAGTATCCCCTAGTTTGTTGCTTTTGTTGACCCTATTTCTCATTTTTTAGGTGAAATTGAAATATGGTGAGAATTTTGGGTTTTTCAATTTTCAAGAATACAATGCAAAATTGGAATGATAGCATGTACAAGGAATATAATTTATCATGTGGTTATATACAAACCAATATATCATCATGAGCTCTATCCTTTGGTCCTAGGTTCTTTATTTTTTTAATTTTTATTTCAACATCTAGTTTGTTATTTCAATACTTTTTTTTTGTATTTCACAAATTTCTATTACACATATTTCAATATCTTTTTAGGTTCAACTAATGTGATATTAAATATAATGTAGTTTAAATTATACACCATAACTAGGTATTAAATGGGGTAGTCCTCTTGATAGGTAGGTCGATTACTTGAAACTCTTATAATGGATACTATAGTTTAGGTTAGTTTTTCCTACATCTCCTTCTTTATTATTTCCTTGAATAGGAGTCATCAATTTTGGTGAGCCCTATTGATAGTAAAGATCTCTTTGGTTGACTTCAGGAGCCCCCTTCTACTCCATAGTTTGGTCAAGGAGATAAAGATGAATGGTATGTGAATTCACTATCCCTACAACCAACTATATGATCTATGAATCATGTGTCTTTGAATGATGCAAGTGTATGTAAAAGGACACAAGTGCTAAGCCAATTTAACAAGTTGGGTGACCACCTTGAAACCATTTATTGTAATTTAATTAAGGAAAACAACTAAAAAATTCTAGAGATTTCGTACTATTCTAAAGGACAAATGACCCTTTGAAATGTGCCGATTCATGTGGTTTCATGGATGGCTATAATGATTTATTTTATTTATTGATCCTTATGTAATGTATATAATAAGCAAGAGAATGCGAGGAAAAGGGTTTTGTATTGTTGCATAAGAATATATATATTATAAAATAATATTTATTTGTACTCACATGTTAGGAGATATGTTTAGCCACATTAAATATTTATTTGGGTTCACTTGTAAAGTTGCACTGTAATGTTGGTTATATGTTTTATGTGTGGGTAAGAACATTGGAAAAATATTTAAAATGAACTTAATATCAAAAAGTAAATGTTGTGTTCTCTAGTTTTTTTTTCTCATGGTTTAACCAATACTATTTGGTGGTTTTGTGCAAGTTTGATTCTATAAAACCAAGAACATGTTTAGTGGTAGAGGTTGGTTGTCATTTGTATTGAGCTCTCTTATAGAGTGTTAAAGTGAATAATTTATCTATTCACTATAGCTTAAGTGTACTTAGGTTGATGAGGTTAGACAAAATCTTGTCCAACTGAATGTGTAATCTTTTAGGCCTCTAGAGGTAACCTAGTTGTTTGATAAACCTCATGTGCATACCTTTTGAGGTTGGAAGAATTTCCATCTCACCTTAAAGGTCACTTTTTTAGTCATTCAACACTTGTCACCAAGGTTGATGACTTGGTGAAATAGGTTGTTGGTTTGCACATTCCAAGTGATCCAAAGGTTGACACTTATAAGACACTTGTCTACTTATTTGTGCCACATCATGGGGCACTTGTCAATCCATATGATAGGTGGATTGCCTCTTCTTTATGTATATATGTAAGGCTTCCTCATCATTGTATTTGGATCAACTTAATACATGATTTGCAATTGTTCATTTGTGCTTGTGATTTATTCTCTATGATTTCCAAGTTCTTATATGGTATCAGAGCAGGAGGAGGTAGTTGCATGTCGTAAGGTGAATTAAATCCATTGTATTTTGTTAGATTGGTTATTGTCTTTCAGTGCTAATAATTTGTAGTAACATGGGAACCTTGGAATCTCGACTGTGGCCATCACGCGTTTGCAGAGTTTCCTGTGCTAATAATTTGTGCAGAGGTTGCTACACTATCCTCAAGTGTGAATCTGAGTTTGTTGTGTTGTTTGCTGCACCATTAAATACTTTACTGTAGTGGTTTGTTGCTCTATTGAAGAGAGATAAAATCCATTCGGGAAGGCCGGACCCAACTCGCGCCCTTCTATTGGGAATCTATAGAGAAGGTGCCCTTCATTCGGATGCAAGTGTCGGAACGCCTGTGCCACGACTGGCCTTTCTTATCGCATGTGGGTAGATAGTTTGCTACGCACTCAACTTCCATTGGTTGGGACTCAGCCCGTGACCCATTTGCTATTCATTTGGACCGAAAACCCCTCAGTGATCGACGACCCATTTTGCAGCAGAGAGGCGACTCATTTGCAGGTCGTGCCCAAAGCTGCCATGGAACAACCCGTGCTAAATCTGAGCGCTCAAACACCCTAACACTGGTGAAGTGACCTGCGGTCATAAGGACGCGACGAGCAACTATTTTCGCCTCAAAACTACCTCCACTTCTTTTGAATTGGTCATCGACCTCAACACTTGCATGAAGATTTTATATTTGGAGCTTGGTTGACTCAGTCAAAGAGTTCCTCCTACCATTTAGTATTTTTCTATGCTATTATTACATTTGTTGTTAAGAATTTAGTTCAAATAGTTAGCATTTGAACCTTATTGGTTAACAATTTATACTAATGTAATTTTATCACTGTTTTTGAGGAAGTTTTTTTTTTGCTAGATTAGTAAAAGGGGTTCTTCAGTTAATGTTTTTGTCATTTTATTGAGGTTTGAAAGGCATACTTAATTTATGTATTCTTTGTCTACTTCATGACATAAATTTGTAAGAACTCATGACAACAAATAAGTTTGTAAATGCACTCACATAAAGTGCCACAAAAGTTGAATTCTTGTAATGGGGGTTGTGTAGAGCCTTGATTAGCCATCATAGTAATGGATCCTCATGATTCTTAAGAAATGCATGTGTTACCTTGATTTTCCATTACAACAATGGATCCTCGTGATTCTAACCTCATTTGTGTGTGCCTTGATGCACACTCTTTTTCAATTTCTTGTACATCTTTTGGACCCAATTCTGGGTCTAAATTTCTTGAACACTTTTGTTTATGATTTCAGTTGGTCTGCTTATACCTCTTAGCATTAAGGAGGGGTTATGGAAGTGTTATGATAATGCTTCTTTTAATGAAGCATTGGAGGAACCTTCTACTCTGGGGGGACTCATAGACCTTCTATCTTTATCTTTTAGGGGATTATTTCAATGGATCATATTTTGTGAGATTCTAGTACTTATGCAGAGCACCATGATATACATTTTAGTAGTGTACACATGTCACTCATGCATTTGTTGACCGTACTCTAAAATCATAGTACTATCTATATTTTTAACTTCACAAGCATCTGTGTATTCATGGTTGAGTATTGTTCCATATCTTCACTCATGTAGTGTTTTGTATCTCTTATCTTGATCTACATTTCTTGAAGGTTTATTGATTCTAGAAAACACCGGTTCATCTTCAACAGAGTTTACAACTTTGACATGCTTTAGGAGTTCTTCATCATCATGTTCCTATCTTTATGGGACATCTTTTTAGGTCTTATCCTTCTTTTTCTCTTTTTTGGAGAGGAGTTTTATTCCCATTGGGTTTTCTCCTTTTTCTCCATTTGTGAGAGATTGCTTTGTACATGGGTACCTCACTAGGCCTCATAGCCAGGACCCATTTCTTTTTTCTATTGCACTTTTGTGATATCCCCAAGTATCACTTAAGAGGGGTTGTTAGAGTGAATAATTTATCAATTCACTATAGCTTAAGTGTACTTAGGTTGATGAGGTTAGAAAAAATCTTGTCTAATTGAATGTGCAACCTTTTAGGCCTCTTGAGGTTATCTCGTTGTTTGGTAAACCTCATGTGCACACCTTTATAGGTTGGAAGAATTTCCATCTCACATCAAAGGCTACTTTTTTAGTCACTCAACACTTGTCACCAAGGTTGATGACTTGGTCAAATAGGTTGTTGGTTTGCACACTCCAAGTGATCCAAAGGTTGACACCTATAGGATACTTATCTAATTATTTGTGCCTCATCATGGGACACTTTTTAATCCACATGATTGGTGGACTGCCTCTTCTTTGCCTATATATGCAAGGCTTCCTCATCATTGTATTTAGTTCAACTTAATTCATGATTTGTAATTTTCCATTTGTGTTTGTGATTTATTCTCCATGATTTACAGGTTCTTATAAGATGTATATGTGAAGCATAAGATAGGATGCATGGTGAGCCATTATTCTTGGACATTTGGACGATGCATTAGAGGCAAGTACTCATAGAGAATATTTAAGTGTATTGTAATGTTTCATTGTTGAATAATACATTGAGTGTGGATGCTTTAGAGGCTAGTTTTTTTTTGTCTTAGAGGGTTTTACAAGGGTATATCTTGTGTCATCTTGATGTTATATTTGTCTATTATTTTGTATGGTGGATTATGAATATTTTTTTACATAATTTTCTCTCATGAGATTATGTTTAAATGTTTTATTGGTACACACCTTTTTCTATCACTTCTATTTTTGGCCTCAATGTGATCACACTCATCATAGGAGGAAAAATCACGGGGAAAATTGAGAAGATCCTTATCTCCTCACATATAAAATGTGACATGGTCATATATAATAGTAACAAACTTTGCAATTTTAAAAGTACCTAGCTAAATACATAGTCTTTGCTTGGTGGAGTCCTTGATCTTTATAGCATGTTTCCCTCAAGATTGTAGTTCACTTCTTGCAAGAAACTAAAATCTTAGGTCATGGACTAAAAAAATATCTAATCCCACATTTTAATCCATCTCTCATATTTTCAATTAAATGTGAGGCAATTCAAATATGAATTTTTAGTATTGATAAGGAATAATTGGAGATATGGAAACTTTAAAGGTTATGCATCCTCAATATTTAATGGGATGATGAGAAAGTCAATAGAAGTGTGTAGTTGCTACTAGGTGGAATGAACTATAAGTAACATAACTATTTATGATTTTTATGTTAGCTAATACATGTCTAGCATTTATAATTCACCTATGGGTACATGTAGTGAATGTATGTACCATCACTCATTTATTATTTTTAGTGAAATGATTATTAGAGAGCTAATAAATTAGATTCAATATTACACATTACTAAACCATTTATTTTGTAGTAAAGTAATATGTTTCATCGTGCAAGTTGGTTAGAGTTGAATAAATTAACCAATACCAATCTAAACTTAACATCTACTAAAATTCATAAAACATAGACTATGCGATGTAAAGGTTCATTTAAGTCTTTAAGAATATTACACAAAGATATGTTAATGATTATAGTTATGAATTTAAAATTTCAGAAAAGAGATCATTTCTTCTCAATAGATGCTAAACAAAATCAAGATCATATTTTTAAATATTTTGTAAAATGAATACAAATATATATCTACAAAAAAGATATGTTAATGATTATAACTTTATAAAATTAAAATTTTAGAAAAGGGATCATTTATTATCAATAGATGTTCAAGATCATATTTTTAAATATTTTGTAAAATGATATAGAGTACACATTTATTGATACTCCATAGGAATATATGACCCATTCTTCAATCATAAGTAATTTATGATTAATGAGAGATGGAAATTTGATGTCCAAAGTTATAAAACAATAAAATCTGATAGGATAGCATTTTACATGGTACTTACAAGTGATAAGAAGATTAGAACCAGGCTCTACTTTCAATCAAATCTTCCACCAAGGTGTTTCTAGTTGGTGTCACAACCTGCTAGAGAAGGATACACACATGTAAAATGTCAAACAAAAAGACTCAAAGGAATTTTCTCTAATGGACTACAATTCTTTTAGGATATTCACAATTTGGATAGATTGAATTTAGGCTTAAGAAACTTCCAGTAAATGCAATTGGTAGGTGTGAAGCTGAAATACACAACCTTTAACAACATCCTCCCTGCTTGTACCAAAATGGTAGCTTTAAGAGAACTTCATTTATCTCTTAAATATAGATAGGAGCAAGTGCCAAGTGTAACCTAGAAATAGGAGATCAAATTTATCAATCAAACTACCATTGCAAAATAGAAAAAACATCTAGGGGTACTCCAACCTGTATCTTTTCATAGTCCATGGATTTGAAAAGAATGGGAAAGGAAAAACCACTTTGACCAATTCAATTACACAACCCAAAATTATAGCCCACAACATTGCTATACAAATTCAAGCATTGAGTGGAGTAGCAGCCAATGGAAAAATAATTGAAGTAATCATAGGAATACTTACCCTCTTGAATGTCTTCTCCAACTACATGCTCACTGAATACTTTTAGACTTTCCATGTCTAGGTTTTCCTCTGTCTGATAGCTTGCATTTCCATTACATGTTTTTCTTGGTGGTTGAGGAAGAAATTGATGGATTCCCACACCTATTTCAATGAATACTTGTCACATCTTTCATCATGCAAACCACATTCCTCCAGGCAATCAACCACAAATAACTTTGTAAATCTTCTCAAGAGTTCCCTCACCCTCTTTCTCATTAAACAATTTATTTGAAAATATTTTCCAAGAAAATGAAACCCCAAGAAAATACGGAATATCCAATGGCAAGCCAAATAAACTGTTAATTTTTAAACAATGAAAATATTAGAAAAATCAAACCATGGCATATAAGTGTATATTTTTCCTTCATGCATGGTTATTGATATAACAATAATGACTCACGGTTACCGGTTAATTTTACTGAGGTGAAAGCATTAGGCTCTGCCTATAGGAAAGGACTATATTAATAATGACTCACTTATGTGTTTAATAATCCTACAATCAACCATTTCCAAATTTATATGATTAATGTTCTTAGATTCAATTTTAAGTTTATAAACTAACCTTGGTGAATAAAAATAAGGCTACTACAAAAATCCATTAAAAAAACTACAAGTTGTTCATTAATTTTTTGTTTAATTTCTACTAAAGTGATTTGGAAATGAATAGTACCATGTCTATTGCAACATGCATTTTTATTTTATATTGCACATTAGATTTGGTATAGGTTTTGTGATGTCAAAATTTTATATTTTATTTATGGGGACATCCCTTCACATAATGGTTTCCTCCACAATTACAATATTTTATTTCAAGTGGTGATATATTCTTAGTATTATTAATATCTAGGTCTTAAGTTGATTTTCCATATTGATGTAGTGACATCAAGAATTTTGACAGTTTGATGAATTCATATGAGCTACATGATATGGATTATTCATTCTATGTCATGCTTCTCTCTTTTGTCTATTAAAATTATGTTATTTTTTAAATTGTTCTACTATATGGAATGTGTCATCCACTAACTTAGGATTACCAAACCACACATTTTCCTTAAATTCATTTCTCAATATATTAATAAAATATAGTACCCTATATTTTCCTTCAATAAAAGAAAAAAATGACTTAGGCATTCAAAATCTTATTTATATACAATAATGTTGCTCAATTTTTCTTTAGCTAAAAAAAATCAATTCTTTTCTTGAATGAAATGATAAAAAAGGTAATTCCTTTGGAAAATATCCTTAAATTTCCCCCATTTTCCATTTTGTGTTTGAATTTCCTATAATCTAGTGACATCTTGCCAATAATTTAGTGCACTACCCATAAGTCGACAAATGACAATGTAGATTTTTCCTTAATCACTAGTTCCTTGCAAATTAAATAAGCATTCCAAATTTGTTAACCATTGTTCAACTAACTCTCATGATCCTAATTTTGAATTATATTCAATAATTTAAACCTTTCTAATTAAATTATTTTTCTTTTTAACCTTTCTTTTAATTTTTTAATCTAATTCATCAAAATTTTATTCATTTGAGCTATTTTTCAATTGGGTTTTGCTAACAAAGATGGTCACTTGTCTTTATTTGGAATTTTTTTTGTTTGTGTTTCTCAACTTTCCTTTTTTTAGGTGATGATTCACTACTAGTTTATTTATGTCATCATTGTTAGTGAGATGGACACTTGTTTCTTATTCCAAACTTGTTTTTTAAGTTATTGCATTTGTGAAACTAATTGTGTGACATCTACTAGCAATGCCTGATTGGTCATTTCAAATGTCTCATTGACATTTGTATTATTTACAAAATCTATATTTTGTTGACAATTTATGGATACCCAAAATATTGTTATCAAAATTTAAACATGAAATTGTAAAGCTAATTTAAATCTTAAAAAATATTCTAATTATCCTATTTCCATAAAGACAAAATTAAACCTAAATATTAAAAAATCTACAATAATATAATAAAATTTATCTAAAAAAATAATAACAAATAAGTATAACTTAATGGATTTGAACCTATGACCTACATAAGACAATAATAATCTCTACTTAACTATATGTTTTTAATTATATTAATAATAATTGAACTACCAAAATATTTTTAATTATTATAATTATTAGAATACAATAACATAAATCAAATTATTTTCATTTTAAAAATTACATAAAATTAAATAATACATCTATAAAAGATTGACACTTAAAGCAATAATAAAGTTAAAAAAATTACATAAAAGAATTAAATTTTTAAATTCATTCAAATAATCTTCAAAATTCTATGATTTTTAATCTAATATTTTTTTCTTATTTTATATTTGACAGTAAATCTAATATCTACTTTTATTAAATTAAACAATTTTTGAAAAATATAATATAGATAATTAAAAAACTATTACCTATTTCTTAAACAAAAATAACTATACTAAATTAATTTAACTTATAGTAAATAAAAATAAACATAAATAGAATAGAAAGCTTGAAATAAACAAATAATATATTTTTTTAATAATCTATTCTAATGTTTTAAAAATTATGCTTTCATCAAATTTATTCACATACAAGTTTGGATCATGATGGCCATTATGGAAGCCTTGAGTCTTAAAATACTAATCAATTTTAGTATACCAAGCTCTTGGAACATGCTTCAAACCATAGAGAGACTTCCTTAACTTGCAAATTAAGTAAAAAAATCTTATTTGCAATGTTAACAAGTTTAACTCTTATAGTCACAATTTTGAATCCATCATCAATTGTTATTAAAAATTAATATCCATATAACTCTATCTTATAATCATGTTCTATTATTTGACTTACTGAGAGAGAGAAATGTTAACTTACATACAAGATTCACATCTATTAATTTCAATTTATTAGCATTGTGTCC
The DNA here is from genome assembly GCA_007258455.2 of Sequoia sempervirens. NCBI lineage: Eukaryota > Viridiplantae > Streptophyta > Pinopsida > Cupressales > Cupressaceae > Sequoia > Sequoia sempervirens. The sequence goes on along the minus strand of VDFB02000008.1, from coordinate 256,214,192 downwards.
TTTTGTTCGAATTGGACCTATTCCTTCAAATCCATGTGAACTATCATCAACAATAAATATCCTTTCACCTTTCACCTTTCACTTCTTCCAAGTAACCAAAGAATTCATAACGTAGGGCATATGTTAACTAGCTCCTAAATCAATGTACCGTAAGCTATTTAAGTTTTTGAAAATAGCTAAGGAGGCTATCGATATATTTTTATTATGATATCCTTCTTGAATAAAATTTGATTGTCTCCTTTAATAAAAAATTCTTTGCACTCCTATATATTATTTCTTAGGATATTGATCATTCTTGTGCCTATGTTCTTCACAATTGTAACATGTGATGAATTTTTCTCTTTTAGAATTGTATCTATGGTTCTTCCATTCATTTTACCTTTTCTAAAAAAATTAAATGTCTTTTTAATTCCATTTTCTTTAATATTTCATTGTGAATTCCCTTGATTTTGTTGTCCTTGATTATGGTATAATTTCCTTGACTATAATTCTTATAAATATTTTCTAGCCATAAATTCTTATAAAATATTGTTGGAGTCAACTGTTAACATGTTAATCATATCCTCTTCATTCAAAAAAATACAAAATACTTATTTTAGTTTTATTTTGTGGAATTTTTCAGTTAGTTTTAATGTGCATATGAAATTATGTCCATTTGGAAGACTTTCAATAAATAATTCTACAATTTATGAATCTCTGTATTCCACCTTCATAATTGTAAGTTGATTTCTTATATTCTTCAATTTTACAATATGATCATCCATGCTCCCTCTTTCATTCATTTTCAAACGAGTCATGGATTTTTAATATCCATGATTTTTATCTACTAGTTTTTTCATGCATTATTTACAATTTTTTTTTAAAAAATTGTTGTTTTAATATTGTGAAGATGTGGTATAATTCTTGGACTAATTGCCACAAGTGGTTGCTCACATATTCATATCTATTTTATCAATTTTTTTTTGTTTACTTGTATCTAGAAATTTATCTTTTGTTGCTAATTCTCATCAATCTTTCATTTATAGAATTATTTATATCTCACATTTTCAATTTGCAAAATTAGAACCATCTTGTTTTGCATTAGCCACAATATTAGAGATTTCAAATGAGGCCATAACTAGAATAAAGTTCAAAATCTCCAAACACACCACACCAACATAGAGGCTTAAAAATGAGGCCCACACCATCACACACAATGAGATATTTGTATTATTTTTTCTTGATGTTGGCCTTCTTATGAACCAAGAAAACAAAGGCTTTATGAAATTTGTGACTTACAATAATGAAAAAAAAACCACATCAAACTTTTAATTTCAACAAAAAAATACACATCAATTAAGTGACAAGAAAAACTACTTCAAAATCATAAACTTCAATAATATGAAGACATATATTAATATATAGAATAAAAGAAATTATTCACCCTTCTCTCTATAGATATAGATTTATATTAGTAGTCAAAAACCACAATGTGGTTCTTGGAAAAAAAAAAAAAAAAGAATAAAGGGGAAAAGTGTTAAAAGTTTAGGGATTTTTTTTAATATTTAAATGTGTTATTTTTTAAAGAGGGTTAACTACTCTTCTTCTTTTTTGGATTTAGGTAGAAAACAAAATGTTGAGGAATTTTTATAATATTTGGTAATATTTATTTAAAAATATGTATATGCACATATATCTCTGTGCATGACAATAGATGCATCATTCACTTGTTTTAATAATTTGAATAGTCATTAATTTCCAATTTATTTTACTAAATTGAGTGAGGGAGAACATTAATTAACATATTCAACATCATCCCTTTTATCATATAATAAAAATATTCAAAACAATAATAATCTTGATAAATATTCAAGAAAATGTAACAAAACCATCATCAAATTAGACTAAAAAAACTCAACCCACATTTACATATAAAGCACCACAAAATCCCCACTTTGTACTTTCCTCATATACCTCAAATTTCTCTTCCATAACATACAAAGTTACATTTCAAAAAGCACAGCCCATACAACCCAAAAAAATTGGAAAGAAAAAAAAAACAACTAAATGAATTTTATTTATATTAGAAATATACTCAACGACTTTCATTCATTTTCCTGAGTATTTAACCTAATTTCACAAACCACTAACACTCCTACATACTCATTAAGCCTGCAATCGTTAGGAAAGAAAAACTATATTATATTTATATGCATCAAATCGTACGTATTACATAAGAAAACAAAAAAAGAGTTGAAAGATCAATGAAACATAAACTACTTTCAGATCAGGTGCGTCGTGAAAATTATGTTTCCCTTACAGTTACCAGCAATCCTCCCTTCATACGCAGATTGATGTCAATGGTATATCTGGGAACAAAGCTCTTATCGACCACCACCCTATAATTATGAACTATGAAAGCCACAATTGATTTCATTTGAATGAAAGCCATCTCCTTTCCCAGACATACGCGAGGTCCGGCGTGGAAAGCAGTGAACTTGAAAGGATTTTCTTCCGCAAATTTTCCATCGACTAACCATCTCTCAGGCTTAAACTCCAGGCAATCCGCTCCCCAGATACTTTCCATCCTGCCCATGGCGTAAATGCTGTATTCAACACCCCACCCTTTGCCCACAAAACTACCGTCAGGTAAAACGTCATCTTGAACTGCTGATTTGGAATCCATAGGCACAGGAGGGTACAGACGGAGAGACTCGCATACGGCAGCATGCAGGTATTGCATGTCCTTCAATTCCTCGTACGTAAACACGGTCCCTTTTGCTTCTGCTTCCACTTTTCTATTTGATAAAATCTCGAGAATTTCATGGCGAATGGCTGACTCCACTCGCGGATGTGTTGAAAGCACCCAGAAGAACCACGTCAGTGCAGTCGACGGCGAATCTCTTCCCGCCAGCATAACATTCACAATCATGTCTCTTAGAAAAACATCGGATTTGAGCTTCTCCATATCTTCAACAGAGTCTCTTTCAAATTCATTAGCTGCCGCCATCAATCTGGAAATGAGGTCATCTCTTGGAGAATCGCTTCCCTTAAGTTGACTCTCGGCGATCTCTTTCCTTCTAGAACGAATAATATTCATAGCAAAATCATCCACCGTACCAATCGCATCGCGCAGCCGCCTTTCTGAGCCGAGGTTGAGGGCACGCTTGATTCTCCAGAGAAAGGGCACGCTGTACAGAAATCTCCCGAAACTTAATTCCGTGGCATCCGCAAAAATTGTGGCAAGAGGTAATTGCGGGAGAGAGGGCTGCAGATAAGCAGGATCCACTCCGAAGGCAACTCTGCAAATATTATCGAAGGTGAATCTCTGCAAAACATCTTGCAAGTCTATAGAGACTCCTTCATTGCAGGCCTTGGAGAGAACAGGTATGAGGCGCTCCACAATTTCTGATTGCACCGTCTCCACTACGAAATTTCTGAGCGACTTAGTGCTGAATTCGTAGCTGGCAACTTTCCTCTGCATCATCCACAGCTCGCCGTTGGCATTGAAAATTCCTCTGCCCAAAAAGTCGTGAAGAGTAAAGTTGAGACGCTCCCCTTTCCTGTAATTTTCGAAATTGGTTTTGAGCACATGCTCCACATTTGCAGGATTGGCTGTGATATACGCTCTTATTCCTCCCGGCCGATGGTATTTGAATGTATTCGAAGGAGAAGCTGAGAGTATATCCGTAACCCAATCGTGCAACCTGTAACGGTGTTTTATCGAAGAAAAAAATATGCCAAAGAAAGGAAGGACAGTGGGGATCTCAGATTTACTCTTCTTTCGACCACCATTGAAAAGCAGCAGTAGGAAAAAGACGCTGAGAAGTAGGCTAACACAGGTAAGGAGCAATTCAAGGGAGAGCTCAGCCATTTCTTTCACAATGGTTTGGTATGGAAATTTTCAGATTGAGGGGTACAAATTTACTGCAATTTCAAATATGATCATAACGGATAGATGAGGTTTGGGGTCGGCCTCCAATCACCCTGTCCAGCGCTACTTACGTAAGCGGAAGACAAGATGGTACAGGTGTTTTTACGTGTATTGACGTTTCCGTCGTTGAGGGAGGGGCCTTATTGGGGACAAAACCCTAGCTTCTGTTTGGATTTTCTTTATCGATCAACGTCAAAGACATCAGACGGAATATACTTCCACACTTGAAACCCTAATATAACCAATCAGAAACATCTACTCGCTGAGCACCAATCACGTGGGCAACATATTCAGATTAGCCCTGTGTCTGTCGTCGACCAACTCAATGTTGACGTTTACCAAACCCTAACGTCACAAGTTATATTTTATTCATAATAAAATTAAATGAATGTATAAAGCTCTCTTTATTTTGCTTAAAGGAAATTGTTGTGTCACGACATGTTGGTAGAGATTTATAAATTAGTTTTATAAATATTCTAATTTTATAAAAATAATTAAAATTTATGTTGATGTTTTGTAGATATATATTTGTATTTGTTTTACAAAATATTTAAAATTATGATTTTAATTCTTAGTATCTATGGATAAGAAATTATTTCTTTTTTAAAATTTTAATTTTATAACTATATATATATTTTACAAAATATTTAAAAAATATATTGATTTTGTTTAGCATCTATTGATAAGAAATGATTTCTTTTCTAAAATTTTGATTTTATAATTATAATCATTAATACATTTTTTTTAGATATATATTTGTATTCAATTTACAAAATATTTAAAATTTTGATGTTGATTTTGTTTAGCATCTTTTAATAAGAAATGATATTTTTTCTAAAATTTTAATTTTATAACTATAATCATTAATATATTTTTTTTGTAGATATGTATTTGTATTTATTTTACAAAATATTTAAAAATATGATGTTGATTTTTTTAGCATCTATTGATAAGAAATGATCTTTTTTCTAAAATTTTAATTTTATAACTATAATCATTAATATATCTCTTTTGTAGATATACATTTGTATTCATTTTACAAAATATTTTAAAATATGATCTTGAGTATCTATTGATAAGAAATTATCTATATTCTAAAATTTTAATTTTATAACTATAATCATTGATATATTTTTTTTAGATATATATTTGTATTCATTTTACAAAATATTTTAAAATATGATCTTGATTTTGTTTAGCATTTATTGATAAGAAATTATCTCTTTTCTAAAATTTTAATTTTATAACTATAATCATTAACATATCTTTTTTTAGATATATATTTTATTCATTTTACAAAATATTTAAAAATATGATCTTGAGTATCTATTGATAAGAAATGATCTCTTTTCTAAAATTTTAATTTTATAATTATAATCATTAATATATCTTTTTTGTAAATATATATTTGTATTCATTTTACAAGATATTTTAAAATATGATCTTGAGCATCTATTGATAAGAAATGATTTCTTTTCTAAAATTTTAATTTTATAAGTATAATCATTAATATATCTTTTTGTACATATACATTTGTTAGATTTATTTGTTAGGTCGATAGTCTTATCAAGGGGGCATGAGTCCAACAAGCACTTCTAGATTTGTTCAGGTATGTAGCTACATTTATTTTTTTTGCACAAAAGATTCTTCTGATCTATAGTGAGAGAAGGCTTATTTGCTTGGGTGTTTAGTTTGGAGGTGCTTGGAAGTAAGTATGTGATAGTGATAAGTTGCAAAGGTAGTGGTTGAGTTGTTTTCCTCATAAGGAATACTACTGTGAAAGTGAGGTGAAGGAGTGTACTTAATGTGTGCAGTAGAAACCAAGTTGTTGCTTGGTATAGTGCTAGCAACCCTTGATACTATAGAAATATTATCATCATGGGAAGAGTTGGATTAGAGTGCCTAATAACAACCTCTTGTATTATTCTTAGCCTACATACTTTTCATTTTTTATCCAATGTGTGATTTTAATACTAGGTGGCTTTTAACAACTCTGCTAATTTTTTTTGTCTAGGGTCCATTAACCCTAGACATCTTTAGCCTTTTTTAGTGTTATCACTTGGATTTTGCACTGTGTTGAATGTAAAATTCAACAATCCAGTGTAACATGGGAAGACCTATAAAGCTATGGGTTTCTTACAAACAGAGGTCAACCTCCGGAGAAGGCCGGCTTCCTTTGTGTTATCACCTAACTACTGATCTTTGTAAGGAAAAGGAAGAAGAAGTGCTTGAAAATGAAAAATAAACCCTATGGCGATACATTGAACTGACAGAAATCATGAAATGAAAACAAGATGAACATACACTAGAAAACTAATGATAGCTATTTCATTTACTCAACATAAACTTTGTGAACTTATGCATCATTCTTGAAAAGGCTTAATCCGCATATATATTTTAAGAAGGAAAGATGAATTTCACAACTTTAAAGTTCAAATGCAGACTTAGAAAAAGCACAGCTCAAAACTTGCATAATCTGAAAGACAAAAATGAAAGTAGTATGAATACTAACATTGGTTTCCAAGGTAATCTCTATATTTCATATTCCAAAATCCAAATGAGTTACAAAGCATACATCAGCTAAGAAAGGATTTAAGAAAAAACACTAACTCTCTAGAATGCATAATCCGAAATCCTTTACAAAGAGGAAAAAAATCCATATATACAAAAGTCCCAGCCCCTAGGGCTTACAAAAATATCAGCCTCCAGAAAGATCTACCCCTAGATTTTTTTAATGAAGTTAATGCTGCATTAAACGTGTATCCCTGCTGTCCATGTCGGTGAAAGGTCACTCCAGGAATGGCCTCCTTGATATTTTGCAATAATCGCATTAACTTCTGGCCCCTGTGTCCACCCTCGAACTTCCATTAGTGCTGCTTTGAATGTTTCTGAGTGCTATCATAAATGTCGATCCACTCCTGCCAGTCGACATCCCAGCTATCCTTGCAGTCTCATCCTCTCTATTCTTCTCCTGTTCTAGACCCTTCCGCAAGTTGACCTCTTCTAGAAACAGCATCAGATTTTCCCATTAGATCTCCAAACCATTGCTTCACCGAGCTCTCCATTGCTTTTGATCTTAGAGCATATCCATGTTGCTTACATTCTGTTGATCTTCTTTTCAAGGGTAGTCAATCAGTCAAATGGACAATGGTTTGCCTTTAGTTCTCTCTGATTGGGCGAACACACTCCACGTAAGATTCTCGGGCGGTCAGAGGTCGTTCAAACAAAATCACATGTTGGTGATACACTAATCGTGTCTCCCTGATGTGAGCATACCTCATAGGACGGTTGGCATAGCTTGGGACTGTCAACGGGACATCATGTCGAGCTACAGGAGTTAAATCAATATTGCCATTTCATCGCCCAGACATCCGCATTCGGCAAGATTTCTCGCTAAAGTCTGCAGCAGACCCATCACTATCGGCAAGATAAACATCAGTCAGGAAGACTTCATACTGAAGGCATAAACCTTCGACGAGACCCTATCGGGTCAGCAAGACATCTCCCCGAACGCAAATTCCTTCGGTGAGACTACCATCATTCGCCGAGACATCTTGTCAAACTCAAACCCCGTGGCCAAGAGTCTTACCGATTCCAAATATCCATTCGGTGAGACCCTTTCAGTCAGCAAGACCTCCCATCGAGCTCATTCTGCTTCAACGAGACCACCTTCGATCGATGAGACATTACACCGACCGAGCCTTCTATCAACGTATGCAACTTCTTTCGGTGAGACCTCGCCCTGTTGGCCAGACATCATACCGATATCATTCTATGTCGGTGAGACTCTCCCCGGTCGGTAAGACTTTACAATGAATCCCCTGATTACACCGAAGGCCTTCCGTTTCGGCGATACCTTGCTTAGTCGGTGAGATATTATGCCGAAGGTAGAACCTTTTGCCGAGACCTCATGGCGAATGTAAAAATTTCTCCCTGATGCTGGTCGTTTCGGTGAGACAAACAACCATTGGCGAGACATCTCGGCGAGCCTAAAACCTTTCAACGAGAGCTCCATTTATCGGCCAGACCTCATTCCGAAGGCGATCTCCTTCGGCGAGACTACACGTAGTCAGAGAGACATCATCCCGAAGCAAATCATTCCCCCCGACGCCACCCTGGTGAACAACTGTCGGTGAGACATCCCAAGTGGAGAGAGATATGAAACTTTACAGTGACCGAGATGTCTTGCCAACCATGAGGATTTCAAATGGGTATAACACACTGCTAGTCAGAAAGACATTCAGATGGTCTCAGCAACTTCTTCCTTAAGGATTTTTATGCCAAATCTAAATGAGGCATGCTTTCTAATAGACTTCCTTTAGAAATACATCGGGTGAATGTTTTAATCCCGCAAAATAATGTCCCCATTTAGCCTTCATGAACTCTTGAAACATAGATTGCCCTACCTGATTGAGCCCGTAGGTGAAAATCAGGTAACATTTTTGGTGACCTCAGCTAGATTTTTGCTTGCTAAACATGGAAACCAGTAGCCAAAACGTATCCATTGGGCTCGGAGTCACTTAGTAAAACCCTCAGAACAGACCAAGAGAAATTCACACATGGCTACAACTCACTTGAGACTCATGAAGCAGCTCAAGACACTGGAAACTTATTGAAACTGAAGAAACTAAAATGAAACTACCAAATTGTGCTGGAACAGCATTTAGGAAATGAAACAACAATTAAACTAAAGCGCAAAAGCACTTATTGAAATCATAAAACCTAACCTAATATGTACAATGATAAATCATACCTCAAAACAACGTTTGAGGTGAATCCCATTAATTGGGATTGGTAACTTTTCTCCATCCCTGTTCGATAACTGGAATGCATTATGCTCCTGTTGATGGCGATTTTGGCACCACAACAATGCAAGCAAAATATTGCTATTCTACTTCTCCTGAAAGAGAAAGGAAACACATGGATGCCTTAGCTCCCAAGGTCTTTGTAGTTGAGTCTCAACTATGCTGATGTTACTCAGTGGTCAATGCAACAGTAATATTCAAGGGGCCTACTGGTGTTGAGCTTCTAGACTATTTTTAGATCAAGCATGAAAATAAAACCTACTTTAACTAGGGTTTTAAAGAAATATAAAAAAGATGAGTCAGAGTTTTGAAATAGAAAAGAACAATAGTTCCTCCAACCTTAACCAGACTTGTTAACTTCAAGGAATTTGTAAACCAAAACTGCAGAACAAAGTAAACTTGTGATTGACACACAGCCTCTTTCATTCACAGTGCTAATTCGCATAACAGATTTTTTAGCTACCATTTAAATAAAACACAAATAACATTTTATTCCTTGAAGACTTCACAAATCAAATGATCAATTAAGAGAAATATCATTCAGGAATACAACATGAAGTAGATTAAACTCTGATTGCTTCTACTGTTAATAAAACAAATAAGCAATATTTACCAAACTGGCACAATCACCAGTGTACAAAGAATCTATTTCTCCAAACTGTTTCCAACTACACTAAGAGAACGTAGAAAATACATTGCAGCCTATACTGAAATCTAACTGTTAACCAAGAAGACAAAAAGAAGCTCTTATCACTGAGAATCAAGATGCAATTATGTCTCCTTCTGTTAACTGACTAACTCCTAACAGTTCTTAGTCTAAAAATTCTCTAATCCTAGAAGTTCTAATAAAATTTCTAACTCTAAATTTTTAACTCCAGAAGTTCCCACCTTTACAAAGAGGCGAGAATTCCTTATATACAAAATGTACAAGAAAGGATGCGTTGTCCCCCTGCACTAGGGTTTACAAAATATCCGCATCCTGTAGGAGAGTCGGCTCTCAGATCTTTTGAAGAAAATTAGTGGTGCATTCAATGTGAATCCTCGTTGTCCATGCTGATGAAGGATTTCTACCTGCAGGGTAAGCCTTTTTAGATCTTTTGACAACTGCAACATTAACTCTAGCATCTGCGTGTCCATCTTTGAACTCTCTTGCAATTCGCCTTGAATGCTCAGAATATCCTCATTAATACCAATCCACCCCCTGTCGGTGGTCACTATAGCTGTCCCTCTAAGTCATGGTTTCTTTTGTCACTTAGCTTCCTTTTTGTTCTGGACTCCTCTGCTCATTGATCGTCTCTGGGAGCACCATTGGGCCTCCCTGTAGATCTTTACATTTCACTCGAGTCGATCCATTGCCATCTGTTCTTAGAAGAAGTCCACCTGGCCCGACTCTGTTAGTCTTCTTCATAGGGGCGGTCAATTTGTCAATGGCCCTTCTTGGTTCTCTTCGATTAGACGATCACATACCACACCAGATTCTCGAGGAGACCATTTTAAATCGCATGGCGGTGAGACACCATCGGTGTCTCCCCGATGCAATTTCATCCTATAACAGTTATTGGCATAGCCTGGGTCATTCAGTGAAACATTTTGGTGGGCTACAAAAGTCACATCGAGCTCACAAAACCAAACGGCAAGATTGCATGCTCTCAGCAAGACATCTTGGCGAACCTTAGGATCCCATGGTGATTTCATTTTCATGTCGGCAAGAGTTTCAGTGAACTCCTTTCATTCTCGCCGAGCCTACTTTGCATCGGGAAAACCCTATTGGGTTGGCAGGATGTCATGTTGAGCTTTTGTTGTCTATCGAGGAGACCTCATGGTTTTGGGGAGACCTTATCCCAAATCCCCTTTCTTCTTACCAAGCCCTCCCTTGTTTGTCTTCGACGTGACTTTTGATCATCGACGAGACCTCTCGTCGCATTCATTTTCCTTCACTGAATTCCGGTATCACCAGGACCTTCTCGGGTCAGTAGGACATCCTACTGATCCCGTTGCATTCATTTCAAGTCTCCCCAATTTAGAGCCTTTTGGCTTGACTTCTGCTCTTCGGCGAGACATCTTGCCGAGAGCGTTATCTTTTGGTGATCTCCTATCATTTCGGGGAGACACTTTGTGGTCGCTGAGACCTTTTAGCGATCTTAGATCACTATGTCGATGGTGCTTTTGTCGCGGGGACCTCATGGCGAAGTCTTCCTTACCTCCTGGTGGGCCCATTCTGTATGTCGAGGTAACTTTGATCTTTTGGGGAGACCTTATGGCGAACTCCCCTCGTTCGCCGAACTCTGCTATCGCCAAGACCCCTCTTGTGGTCATACCGATATGCTTTCCTTTTCTCTACTAGTGTCACTGTAACATTCCCCTGTCGGGAAGATGTCTTATAGATACATTATGCTTCACTGAGGGATCTCCATAAGCACATCCTTTGTTGTCGTGACAACTTGATTCTCTTACTGATGAAACAATATGTCGGTGAGACTTTATGGGTCAGCAAGACTGCCATACCTCACCCCGATAGACTTCCTCTTGTGCTTTGTCATTGTGACCCGAAGATTTCACCGAGACTTCTTGGCGAAGAAGATGAATCCCACTGAAGTGTTTGCTCGTTGTGCGGTAGTCGATGAGACCTCTCGGATTCACTGAGACATCCTTTTGCTAATGGAAAACTCCTTTTAACGCCGGTCAGCAAGACTTTAATATTTTTCCAAGACCACCTCCCAAGAAAAAAACTCATGCCGATAGATGCATGTATGTAAATTCCACTCGCTGTGACATCTCTGGGGTCTTGCCGACTATTGCCTTAGCTGATTTTCATGACCAACTGGACTGGGGAATGTATTCCAGCTGAGTTCCCTTGGCAAGTATCATCATGTGTAGGGTTCAATCCTACATTCAACAAAGAAAACCATAGTAAAGATCACACAAACAGAAGTTACTTCATCAAAATCATCATTAAAACAAATCCTACATCAGTAGGGTACCGTTAAATCTTCAAACAAAATGATGATACAAACAGCTCTGGTCTCAGGCCGACCCATGGAATCCAAGTCAGGGAGGAATTTTGGAGAATTCCAAGCCAGGCGGATTCTAGCGGAATAAGCATGAAAACACCCATTAGAAATTTAAATCCGATCATTTTCAATCCTAGAACAGCATGCGAGATCTCAAAATAGTATAAATGAATAAAAAATGCATCACTATTTATTAGCTAGCCTTACTACTCCATACTTCCTCACATTTTACTAGATTCTAGGGAAATTCGTGCAGAACAGAATTCTGCGAAGGAGAAGACATTCCGGAAAACTCGAAACAAACAGGGGATGATGAATTTTGGGAAAATCTAGAGGAGATAGAAAACCGCGAAAAAGAAGACATTTGGAAAATCTGGTCCACACAGAATTCCGAAAAGACCAAAAATCCCCGAACCACAGCTCTCAGCCGGAGTTCGAGCGAGATCCGGGAAAATCCAGATCAGGTGGAAAATCTTGAACTCAGGAGAAAACCCGAATTCCAACTGAGGCAAAACCAAAAAACCAAAGGCAAAGAAAACAAAAGAAAGGGGGACCTGTTTTATTCCAAATCAAAATGGGGTGGTTATGCAAGGCATAACAACTCCTTCCATTCAGTAACAACAAAAGGGCCTGCCTAGAAATGGTCAAATTTTGTATGTTTTCCTGGACCACTCTTTAGCACATCTCACTTGAGAACAATATCACCTTGCTTGAAAACTTTGGCTGTAGCCTTCTTATCAAATTTTTTCTTCGTTTGGAGCTGATGATACTCCAAAATTTTCATTGCTTTGTCTCTTGATTCTTCGAGCTCCATGAGCTCTACATATCTCACAGCCATTTGGTCATGTTCTTCATACATCTCCAACTGGTGAACAATGTCTAGAGCTGGAGGCTCTACAGATAGAGGTAATCTAGCCTCTTTACCATAAATGAGGACATATGGAGAATTACCAACTGATCTCTTAGGGGTTATTCTATCTACCCAAAGTGCAGATTTCAATATGGTATGCCAAATTATTTGATTCTCTTCCATAGTCCTCTTAATGATTCTGATCAGATTTTTATATGTACTTTCAGCTAATCCATTACCCTACGGGTAATAATTGGAGGAAGTATTCAAATGAATTTCGTGTTTAACAGCCCAATCTGTGACTCTTAATCCAACAAATGCAAGAGCATTATTTGAAATGATGGAGTCAAGAACTCCAAATCTGGTGATTATATCTTCATAAAAACTCAAAACTGAAGATTCATTTGCTTCTTTCAAAGCTATTGATTCTATCCACCATGTGAAATAGTCTGTAGCAGTAAGCACCCACTTGTAACCAACACTGGATGGTGTATCAATTGGTCCAATAAAGTCAATGCCCCATCTCATGAAGGGTTGCTCTACCTGAATTGGATGTAAAGGCATAGCAAACAACTTTTCCTTTCCTGTAAACAAAACACATTTCATACACTTCCTTGACCATGCATATGCATCTTTAAACAATTTGGGCCAGTAGTAACTAGCTCTCATAATTTTCCAAGTGATTGTCCTTGGAGCAAAGTGCCCTCCTGAAATTCCATCATGAAACTGATGTAGTACCTTTTCTATTTGATCAGTATCAATACACCTTAACAAGACACCATTCAGATCTTTCCTGAAAATGATATTATCAATAAGGACATAAGGAATTGACTGCAATTTGAAGTATCTTAGTTTTGCTCTGTCCAAACCTGGTGGACATTCTCCAGTACAAAGAAAGTGGGTCATTTCTTGAACCCAAACTACAACTGATGCAGGTATAGCACTTTCAACATTTTGAGACTCATTTGTTTTAGTTAAAACAACACCAGTTTCTATTTTTTGTGCATCTTCAGAAGTGGAGGCAAGTTGCTCACAAAGTCCTCTACCTCTAACAAGTTTTGTGATGTTGATGTTGACATCAAATTCCATTACTTTTGTGATCCACCCTACTCTTTTCTCATTCAGATCTTTGTTCAACAAAAACTCCTTCACACTCGGGTGTGCAACCAAAATATGAATTTTATTGTTTGAAACTAGAGGCTTAAACTTCTTTAGGCTCCTGATCACAGCGAGAACATGTTTCTCAACAAATGTATATTTCTCTTCATAATCAACAAGTACTTGACTAAAGAAAGCTATTGGCTGCTCTAAATTATCACTATTTTTCTAAACCAGCATAGCAGAGATTGAATTAATGCTACCAAAAGCATACAAAAAGAAGTCTTTAGAGAAATCTGGATTTACCAGTATTGGAGCTAATGCTAAAGCTTCCTTGGTTTCTTCAAAACTCTGTTTTGTGTCTCTAGTCCAACTAAAAGCTGCATTCTTTTTTAGCATGGCAATCAAAGGCTGTAATAAATTTGCAACATCAAGAATGAATCTTCTTAAAAATTTGATTCTCCCTAAAAAGCTCTACAATCCTTTCTTGTGATTAGGTAATGGCAGTTCGAGTATAAACTTAACTCTTTCAGGATCAATGGTAACTCTGTCTTTTGATACTATGTGACCTAACAATCTACCTTCATGAACTGCAAAAATACTCTTTGTCGGATTGAGAGATATTCCATATTCTCTGCATTTTTTGAAAACTTGCTTGAGATGCGATAAGTGCTCATCTGCATTTTTTGAATATACAGTTATGTCATCTAAGTAAACCAACAAAAATTTTTGGATTAAACTCTAAAATGCCATATCCATGGCACGCTGAAAGGTGGCACCAGCATTAGATAAACCAAAAGGCATTCTCTTGTAGGCCATAGTGCCCCATTTTGTTGTAAATGCTATTTTATACTGATCTTCCTCTTTGAATAGAATCTGGTTATAACCAGAATATCCATCTAGAAGAGAAAATCTCTCTGAACCAGCAACGACTTGGAGAATTTGTTCCATAGACGGTAAGGGATAATGATCCTTCAGAGATGCTCTGTTAAGGTCTCTAAAATCTACACATAATCTTACCATGGACCATTCTTTTTTCTAACCAGAACAAGGTTAGAAACCCAGGATGTGTGTTTAATTGGAAACACAATACCCCCCTCAACTAACTTGGTCAGCTCTTTGATCATTAAAGGTTCGAGGTTGGGGTTCAATGGTCTCTGTTTTTGTCTAACAGGCTTGGCACCAGGTTCTAACTCAATTGTATGTTGTGCAATATGAGGATCAAACCCTCTTAAGTCAAAATATTGCCAAGAAAAAACATCATGATACTCTTGGCATAAAATAATGAAAGCTCTCTTATCTTCAACTGAACATATTTTGCCTAATTTGAGAAGCTTACCTTTAAAGATTTCTATTTCTTCATAATGATCTTCTTTCACTTTAATGCCGACTTTGTTCTTCTTAAGCTGATCATCAGAATTGAATATGGATTCCAAGGTAACTAGCCCTTTGGAAGTTTATTTGTCTTTAGCTGTATCACTTGATCATCATACTGTTGTTTAATCCTTTCCTGGTTCGCTATAGAAAATTGATCTTCTTGGAGTAGAAAGGTTAAAATCTATTCATCATTTTCAAATACCTGCCAGTTAATGTTGTTATCAGGAATTGATGGCCTAATAACCACCTCAACATACTGCTGTATTTTGTCCTTTTTAATATCACCTGGGATATCAAACTATGTTTCAATTGCTGCAAGTCTATCAACATGCTTATTCTGATTTCGTGGAATAGAAATCGGATTGAAGGCTTTAAATTCTTCAATTATGTTCCATACTCTGTTTCTATACGACTTCAAAGCATCATTCTTGGAAACAGTCAACCCTCTAACCTGATTAACTATTAATTCACTGTCTCCATAGACTTTCAAATAGTCGATTCCTCTTTTCCTTGCCCACTCAAGGCCTTGAATGAGTCCTTCATACTTAGCACTGTTGTTAGAACATGCAAAAGCAAAACAAAAAGATGAAAAGTACTTATCACCTAGTGGAGAAATCAACATTGCACCTCCACTTGCTCCATTCTTGCTTCTGGAACCATCAAAAAATATTTCCCAGAGTTCACTTCACTGTTGCACAACAATTGATCTGTACTTTTTTCGAGGTTTGGAACCTCTACATCTGGTTCAAGCATCACATAATTACCCATACCGACATCTTGAATAAGGCCTTCAAGACTGTCCAACATATTTTTAGCTACCCATTCATGTAACAGTACGTTAGGAACAACTTCTACTTGAAGTTCTTGAGTGGTAGCCAGCTTGTTGTTAGTAAAAATGACACAATTTGTGTCTGTAGTAGTAGGAACAGCGTTGATAGGACTTGGGTTATATGGCTCAATGTGATCTTTAGCCAACTTTTCAGATTTAATGGTAACTTTAGTTTCGTATCTTGTTCTAAACAACATATGTGACCAATCAGCTGACACATAACCACCTATCTTAGCTGTAAAGTCTCTTGAGAGGCACAAAGAAAAGAAAGGTGGGAGATCTATGACACATATTTCCTGAGGAACTAAAAAATTTGGACAAGCATGAAGGGTAAGACTCAAATCTTTAATAACACCCAATGTATTAACAGAAGTACCATCCAATTGAATCACTCCTTTCTCTAAAGGCTGATACTTTAGTCCAAGCTTGTCAGCAATTTGCTTTGGCATTACTGAGCTACTAGCTCCACTGTCTACCATACAGTTATGAACTAACTTATCACCTATGATTACAGACACGTAAAATGGAGGTGGTTTGACTTCTTTTCCTACCTCTTTACTGGGTTGTTTATCCTCTTCTTGAGGATTATTTGTCAACACAGTTCTGACTTGATCTATTGGAGACTCAGATTCATCAGACACTTTAAAATTTGACAAAGCTGAGTGTAACATATTTTTTTGACAAATTTGACAAAGCTGAGTGTAACATATCTTTTTGACCTGGAATAGCTAATGAATCCCACATAGACATCGTTACATTCATCTTTTTCATAGTATTAAGAATATTATAGGGTACAGATGGGTTCACTTTATGATGTACCTTTATGCCAGCATGATCAGCTTACAAGTGTGGTTGCTCCTTAACTGGGAGTTGCTGATTTCTTTCCCTTTATAAATTGCTTAATCAAGCTCAAAAACTCTTTTCTTCACCCTTGTGTTAGCTGCAACTAGAGAATTATCTATATTAAGTCCACAAAATTCCTCACCTTGTTAGTTAAGTAGGGTAGTTTCATTGGTAAGTTGGTCTTGGTGTTGTGGAGATGCATCTTTGAATTCATTCTACTGTGAACTCGAGGCATTTTGTACCATAAGTGTCTGATTAATGAGTCCATTTGAGCAAGTGACCTGATTGTGAGGTTGGCTACAAGGGTAGCACCACTCATAATATGTTAGATTGTTTTGAATAGGGACAAGCTCCTTAATTGCACTAACAGGTGCTGGAGCATAAGCCCGAAAAGGTCTAGTATTTACACTCTGTCTTGGGCCCTGGTACTTGCCTTGATAAGCTTATCTATTACCTTGATATTGCTATTGCTGACCTGAATTTTGCTATTGATAGGGCCTGTTATATGATTGTTGCTTTTCCAAGCTCACAAGCTTATTTCCAAAAGTCTGTAATAAACTTTTGATGTCCTTTAACTCACTCGAAGATCTTGGAATAGCAGTTTCTTGTGTTACGGCAGCTGATATTGCTGGAATAGGTGGCAAAGGTGTAAAAGGTGGTATCTGTAAAGGGATATTTGAATGAATATCTAGAAATATAGGCATTGGTGGCCTAGGAGCAAGTTTACCAGCTTGTATTAGGCTATTTTCAGCTCTGATTGCTACTTCAAATGCATCTAGTAGGGAAACACCCCCCATTGATTGTATCATAATGGCTATATCGCTATTAAGGACCTTCAAAAAGTACAAAAATGCATATTCTAGAGGTGGTCTCACTGTTGCAGGAATTCTATCCCAGGTTCTTTGAAATCTAAAATTGAAATCATTCATTTGCTCCTGAGGAGCCCTCTTAAGCGTAGTTAATTGCTCCAACAAAGACAAATTATCAGACCTGTCCTGAAACTGCATGTGTAATTTGTCACCCAACTCATCCCAGGTGGCAACTGAACCGACTCCAAGACTCCTGAACCACTGTAATGCTCTCCCTTTGAATGATGTTGCAAGTAGTCTTACAGCTACATCTTCTTCTATGATATGGTGCACACCACATAAGGAAGCAACATCTCGTATATGTTCAATCGAGGTAGTCTAATCTTCCCCAGTGAAAATTGGCAAGCTTTTCAAAGTTGCCATTGGAATTTCATTGTGCTGTAACAAATTTAATCGACTACCTCCATTAAATGGAACAAAAGGTTGATTTCTGGGAGCATCCATTAGAGGTGGATTTGGATTTGTAAAAACTACAGTTGATGAACTTGCTGCAATAGCAGAACTTGAAAATATATAACTAATAAAAGCAGTTGGACTGCTTAAAGGAGACCTTTCTATTCCAAGGATAGATGAGGCTGAACGATTCTCAATTTTTTTTAGATGGTCTTTCTTTCCTTCTTGATGGTGAAAACGCAATTTCTGGTCTAACACTAGGTGGTGTAGACTGTACTCTCTTAGAAGGAGGTGCCCTTTTTGCTGCTTTGCCTTGTCTTCTGGGTGGTAAAAGCTGCAAATATTCAAAAGGAACTGAGCTACTCCTTGTCTGAACTCTTCTCATAAACTATAAAAGCACTGATTTTGAAGTTCTTTCTCTTTATGGAGTCGCCAAGTATGCTAAAATAACTTTTGTAAAGTCTGAAACTTGTTGGTTGCATACCAAACCAACAATATAATGTGGAACTTGTTCCACCGGGCATGCCAGAACTGTTATCACTTGGATTTTGCACCCTGTTGAATGTAAAATTCAATAATCCAGTGTAACATGGGAAGACCTCTAAAGCTGTGGGTTTCTTACAAACAGAGGTCAACCTCCGGAGAAGGCCGACTTCCTTTGTGTTATCACCTAACTACTAATCTTTGTAAGGAAAAGGGAGGAGTGCCTGAAAATGAAAACTAAATCCTATGGTGATACACCGAACTGACAGAAATCATGAAATGAAAATAAGATGTACACTTGAAAACTAATGATAGCTATTTCATTTACTCAACATAAACTTTGTGAACTTATGCATCATTCTTGAAAAGGCTTAATCTGCATATATATATTAATAAGGAAAAATGAATTTCACAACTTTAAAGTTCAAATGTAGACTTAGAAAAAGTATAGCTCAAAACTTGCATAATCTAAAAGACAAAAATGAAAGTAGTATGAATACTAACACTGGTTTCCAAGGTAATCTCTATATTTCATATTCCAAAATCCAGATGAGTTACAAAACATACATCAGTTGAAAAAGGATTTAAGAAAAATCACTCTCTAGAATGCATAATCCGAACTCCTTTACAAAGAGGCAAAACAACCATATATACAAAAGTCCCAGCCCCTAGGGCTTACAAAAATATCAGCCTCCAGAAAGATCCGCCCCTAGATTTTTTTAATGAAGTTAATGCTACATTAAATGTGTATCCCTGTTGTCCATGTCGGTGAAGGGTCGCTCCAAGAATGGCCTCCTTGATCTTTTGCAACAATCACATTAACTTTTGGCCCCCGTGTCCACCCTCGAACTTCCATCAAAGCTGCTTTGAATGTTTCTGAGTGCTATCATAAATGTCGATCCACTCCTGCCAGTCGACATCCCAGCTATCCTTGTGGTCTCATCCTCTCTATTCTTCTCCTATTCTAGACCCTTCCACAAGTTGACCTCTTCTGGAAATAGCATCAAATTTTCCCATTAGATCTCCAATCCATTGCTTCACCGAGCTGCTCCATCACTTTTGATCTCAGAGCAAATCCATGTTGCTTACATTCTGTTGATCTTCTTTTCAGGGGTAGTCAATCAGTCAAATGGACAATGGTTCACCTTTAGTTCTCTCTGATTGGGCGAACACACTCCAAGTAAGATTCTCGGGCGGTCAGAGGTCCTTCAAACAAAATCACATGTCGGTGAGACACTAATCGTGTCTCCCTAATGCAAGCATACCTCACAGGATGGTTGGCATAGCTTGCGACTGTCGGCGGGACATCATGTCGATCTACAAGAGTTATACCGATATCGCCATTTCATTGCCCAGACATCTGCATTCAGCAAGAGTTCTCACCGAAGTCTGTAGTAGACCCATCACTATCGGCAAGACAAACATCAGTCAGGAAGACTTCATACTGAAGGCACAAACCTTCGGTGAGACCCTATCAGGTTGGCATGACATCTCCCCGAATGCAGATTCCTTCAGCGAGACTACCATCATTCGCTGAGACATCCTGTCGAACTCAAACCCCATGGCCAAGAGTCTTACCGATTCCAAATATCCATTCGGCGAGACCCTTTTAGTCGGCAAGACCTCCCATCAATCTAATTCTGCTTCGGCGAGACCACCTTCGGTCAGTGAGACATTACACCGACTGAGCCTTCTATCAGCGAATGCAACTTCTTTCAGAGAGACCTCACCCTATCAACCAGATGTCATACCGATATCATTCTATGTCGGCGAGACTCTCCCTGGTCAGCAAGACTTTACAGCGAATCCCCTGATTACACCGAAGGCCTTCCGTTTCGACGAGACCTCGCTTAGTCGGTGAGATATTATGCCAAAGGCATAACCTTTCGCCGAGACCTCATGGTGAATGTAAAACTTTCTCCCTGATGCCGGTCGTTTCGGCGAGACAAACAACCATCGGCGAGCCCAAAACCTTTTGGCGAGAGCTCCATTTATCAACCAAACCTCATGCCGAAGGCGATCTCCTTCAGCGAGACTACACGTAGTCGAAGAGACATCATCCCAAAGCAAATCATTCCCCCCAATGCCACCCTGGTGAACACCTATCGGCGAGACATCCCAAGCGGAGAGAGATATAAAACTTTACAGTGACTGAGATGTCTTGTCGACCATGAGGATTTCAAACAGATATAACACATTGCTAGTCGGTAAGACATTCAGCTAGTCTCAGCGACTTCTTCCTTGAGGAGTTTTATGCTAGATCCGAATGAGGCATGCTTTCTAACAGACTTCCTTGATAAATAGATCGGGTGAATGTTTTAATCCTGCACAACAATGTCCCCATTTGGCCTTCATGAACTCTTGAAACATAGATTGCCCTGCCTGATTGAGCCTGTAGGTGAAAATCAGGTAACATTTAGTAAAGAAAATAACCCGCAAGACATGTTTTCTATTGGTACAAATCCTCTTTCGACTTGTGTTGATGGTCTAAGTATCTGTTTAGGATAAATGTTCCAAGCATGATCACCAAACATGGAAAGCCTCACAAATGTGGGTTAGGTCTGTGAATTAATCTCAGAGATTACATAGTCATCTCCTTATACATTTTGGTGCTAATCCACCTGCAAATACATCCAATAGACATACTGCTGAAGGTTTAGAATTATTTTTGCCTCTCCAAAACTGACCAACAACCTGTGAGGTATGTGCTTCTCTTATGAACAACAATCTCCATTCTTTTTTAATAATTAGATTTAGGCTCAAATCGGTCATGCATACCATAAGTTGTTGATTTATATGCTTCCCCAAAATATTCATCATGGACATAATTAGCAAGATATACCTCTCTACAAAATGGCTGAATAAATACTAATGTGCCATCTACTAAATTGATGGCAAGATAGAAAACATACACTTATATCTTATCACTAGATGGAAATGAACAACAGTCACCTTGCCTATTAAATAATGCTTCCATTTTTGAACTTCTGAAAACAATGCATATGATTTTTTATTATATTTTTTGTAATTTAATATTGCCCCTTTAAAACTTTTAGGTGATAGTATAATGATCTTCATCCTTGAAGCAAAACAATAGCCATGGAGTAATCACTTGCATTCGCCTCCACTTTGAAAGATTGTTGTAGATTTAGCAATGTTAATACCAGTGCCAAGTTGATTATCTTCAGATAAGATCAAAAGTTGCTTCTTCCCCAAGTTGAATTTCTTTCCATTTCCAATGATAGCATGTAATGGGGAAACCACACAACTACATAGATTTCTAGATGTATTATGGTCGTTAATGGCAATCCCAAGCCCAATTTGTGCATATACAATTAGATATGAAGAGCATGAGGCCACAGTTCATTAGGGCATTTTGTCAAAACAATTATGCACCATTTGTAAGTCCCTAGTCATATGTGTGTCTATCATGGAAAACACCACTATGACAATTAGAGATCCAAGGAAATTGTGTTTTATCAATTCAATCCAACAAATCAAAGTACTAGATGCTTTTCTTACATTTTTATTTGTTAACAATACACACAAAAAATTGGTTTTGCAATATGGAGAAATTCATAGATCTGTCAAGGATATTTGCAATTTTATGAAGTCAAAATACATAATCCAAAAGTGCGCAAGAGCCCCTTTATGTATTGATGTTTTATACTCCAATTACAAGCAACCTAATGACATTAACCAATAAAATGCCACCTAGCTAGTTGCAGAGCTATGTGCCTTAGATGCAAAATACATCCGAGTTTTGAAAATGATATTTGATAAACATAAAATTGCAGCAAGTTTAAGAAATCAAGCCTACTCTATTTGACAAACTTGATAGTAATTATAAATCCAACTAAAGCAGGTGTAGACTTACTTTTGGAATGCCATGATAAACTAGGCCA
The DNA here is from genome assembly GCA_007258455.2 of Sequoia sempervirens. NCBI lineage: Eukaryota > Viridiplantae > Streptophyta > Pinopsida > Cupressales > Cupressaceae > Sequoia > Sequoia sempervirens. Next base: position 256,191,816 of record VDFB02000008.1, on the reverse strand, counting down.
AAACCTTATGCTCATCATATAGTATTAACCTGTCCATATGGCAATAGTCCATTAATAGTTTCATATTTCAATGCTTAAAAGTTAAAGTAACTATAGATTTTTATTCTCCACAATGACTTTTGTTATAATGCACTTAATTTACACCAAACAACAATATGCAAAAAATGGAGTATTAAACAAAGAAATTACAAAACTCGAAGACAACATACTCTATGTAGGTTGTGTCTGTCTTGTCGCAAGCATCAAATCTTAACCTTTGCAATTCCAAGTTTCAAATGAATGTGCAAAAGAATTGTCAAACCTACATCTCATCAAGCATAACTCCATTTAACTTTCACCATCTCTCCCATATCTTTGTACTGTTGATATCTCTCTTAAGTTTGGAAGGAGGGTAGAACAGTACTTTGCATAGTTTCTCATCATTACAAATTATGTTAGGGAGTGCCCTTTACCATTTTTGTGTGGTTCTTGTTTTCTTCTATTTTCACCTAACACATTTGTAATTTTATTGTCGAGTTCAATATCTCTCTTATTTTTACCACTAGTACAGATCTTGTTAGAATAAATGAATAAAACATATGTTGTTAGAGTGCTGACAGGAGGCATTTGAGAGGTGGAGAAGCTATATTTGTCATGTAATTTTCTTTAGTGAATATATAGATTGTTCTATTTATGTGTATCTCTAACTTTGCATTGCTGTGATATCTCTGAATTTTAACATGATATCAAATCCTTCTCAAATTTGACCTCCTAGTATAGCGAGGATGGATCACTAGGCCTCTACCATGTGTGGATGTTTTGAGTGGTGTATCATGAGGGGGCTCTATGATCATGCAGTTGATAACCTTTCCAACCATCTATTTTCAAATGGAAGTCAATTTGGTATCTATTGGACCACATAATGGACCAGATGATATCTAAAACCTTCTTGTCTTTGTTCTACTTAATGGTCTTTGGCAGCCTAAAGTGAATGCAAATGTACTTGAAGAGGAGCTTCCTAGTCTTTTGTTGAGATGCCTTTCTTATATGGAGTTTGAATTGGCATGTTGGTGAACCCATCAACCACATAGATACAATTAGGAAAATGATTTATTGAAATGCCTTGAGATTGATCCCCAAGGTTTGTTATTCATCAAAAATGTGTAAAAATCATATATCCCCAAGATTGCAAAATACAAAAGGATAGTTGAAATTATGATTTTTGAAATCTATGATAGTGTTGAATATTTTATATGATTTTTTGAACTTTTTAAGTTGTTAAACACACAATGATGATCCTTCTCTATGATTTACATTACAGGTATGAGTGGCAGATATTACTTGGTTGAGAATTGTATGCCTTTTTATGAAATTGTCTTTTGGGTCAAAGTATCTGCATGAAAAATACATTTATGTGAGAAGCTTTTGGGTTTAAAGTATTGCATAATGTTGGTTGATCAGCATAGGTTTATTGGCGATTTGATATACTTATAAAACATCAGGCCTAAAGTGACTTTTATTGAACATCTATTTTCAAGAGGAGAAATATGAAAAACTTGGAACAATTCTGACTCCTAAACAATTCAGTCACATGACAATTTGTAATTAATATGATCATCGTAGCAACAATAGGTAAAATTATATCACTCTATGCATGATAGCTTAAATTATGTAATTTTTTTGGTGAAATACATGCTTGCGGAATTTACTGTTGGTATGTTCTTAATTTTCATTGGAAATATTTGCCATTTTAAAACAAAGAAGATATACATTGTTTAGTCAATAGAAATTAACCATTGACCATGTGCATACATTAAACTACAAATACAAATTGTTTCATCATAAATAATGCAATGCTAGCTTCACATGTAGTTGTGATTAGTATAGGAAATTTGATATTTATTGCAATTTAAGCCTATTCAACATATTGTGAAGATTTTTTTATGAAAACTTTGGCTGAAGGTTAATGCTTGAGACCACTTATTCTACTATGTTGATATGGATTCCTCAATTTAGAACCTTTCTCAATTTAGATGTTATCGGATGTAATCAAGTTGATTATAGTTGTCATTTGATGGCCAAAGACTTCCTTGTCATTGATAAATCAATTTATTGTCTTTATGTGCACTGTAATTATAGCATCTATAATTTTTACTTCAACAATCTTCTGATTTGATTTTGCATTGTTCAACTTATTAGGTCCCTTTTGTGTCATGAATTGATTAAAAATTATGTGAATATTGGAGCACACATAAAGATTCTGGTGTGGAATTTAATAAAATTTTATTTGCACATTCATTGTGAGTTGATTGTTGCAGGACTATCTAGTTCAACATTGATGAACAAACTCTGTTAAGAACCTTTTTTATGGTAAATGAATAAAACTCTATTTTAATACAGGATTATGCAGGTACTTTCCATAAACACATCTAGCAGTATGTCTTGTATGATAGAGGCAACTCAAAGATTGGTGTCCCCCATCTAAACAATCCTAAAAAAAAAAAGGAAAGTAATTGTTTTTTTTCCAATTTTTAAATTCAAATGTTCAATTTTATATAATTTTTTAAATTCAAATATGTAATTTTATATAATTTTAGCTATTGTCCCCAAAATTTGGGAAAAAATTTCCATTCTTTTATTCAATTCCCAATTCGTGTAGCTTACTTTTGATCAACTTGATATGATTCTTGTTTCTTTGCATTGCACATAAATAATAATTCTTAATATAACAACCATTTCTTTGTATTGCACATAAAGAATAGTTCTTAATATAACAGCCAAAGCAAGCACATGTTTTACCTTTTTCTAAGGTTCTATTTGGTGGGTTCATAGAAATATCTTGAGAAATTTCATATTGTGTATTGTGAGTTTAAACTTGACTCCTAACAAAGACATTTAAATTTATTGGAATGTAAAATTTACTATGATCATGTACCATTAGTTTTCCGAGATACTTGTGATGTTTTTGTTTCACATTCCTTCCCATCCTTGCTCTGTTTGGCCCCCTTCGCCCTCACAAGATGTACATGCATTTCTTACTACATCAAGATATTTTGATGATATATTTAAATATTCTTGTCATTTTTAACTCTTTTCAAATGGCATAAATTTTAAATTTAGTTGCATATGTATATGTAATATTTTGTATTGGAGTTGCTACAAATATGATCAAAGAAGATAATTCCATTCAATTGAAAATCTCTCCAATAGAGGGATTCATAGGCATTGCTTGTAGCCTTTGTGTGGTGTGGTAGTAGCAGCTGACTCCCCTACATATGTTGCACCATCAAATATAGTAGTTTCTTTCTCTAAAATAAGTTATTTTTTAAACTCTTACAATCACTTTATGATTAGTTATTGACTTAAATTACATTTGTCTTCTTTTCTTTTTGTAGAGGTTTCCACCATTGTCAAATGATCCAAATAGAATTGAAAAGACATTTGTAGGAAATACTATTGGTTAGGAAAATGGTGTCTATCACAAACCCATTAACCTTCGCTTTTGTGACTTGGAAAATGGAAAAACTAATTTGAGGAGAAAATCACTACCAATTGCACTTATGTCAAATGCAAGGTTTGATGGTTGTAATATATTGTATTTCATAATATCAAAAACTTATGTTGTTGGGGTTCTCTTAATTGAATCATGGAGATTTTTATTTTTCCCTAACTATGTGAGGACACTCAATAGATTTGAACCTATGGAAAGGACTTTCAACATGATAGGGAGGTTGCTTCTCTTTTTCACCTTTTTTTTTCTTGGAGGGTGTTGGGGGTCCAAAACAAAACAAAGAAAAGTTTGCCATAAATATTAAGAATATTTTGTAATAAATAATATGAACAAAGAAGCTTTCGAATAGGGCATGAACATGCATCAGAGCATTACCAATAGAGCAATTTCATCATATGTTGTAGTTGTGATTGTTGTGGTAGACATGTATAGAAAATGTAGAGGCATAGACAAAGCATTTGAACTATATATTTTTCCTTCGAACTACATGCACAATAGTTTTTCCATGCTATATGCTTGTTGTTTGAACTGATCATTCTATTTGTTGCAGCTTATACTTTGTCATTCCTTTGTGGAAGGGAGTTGGTTATAAATCAATGTTTGTTCAAGGTTTGCCATATCATTATGTTTGAGATAAAAATGTTTGAATATCTCAATGAAAAAATTCTTTATCTTATTATCTCTTTTTATTTTTATGCTTTGTATAGTAATCAACATTTTTTCCTTTATGGGTATAAATTTTCCCTTAATTTGAACATAATATATGGACCCTGATAAAGTAGCAAGGGTTTTAGAAATGTCAACGAATTACTTTTTATTGTCTTCTGAATGGATATGCAATTTTTATAATCGCCTTTTTAGATTATTTATTTGGCTATTATGTAGGTTCCAACATATCCATCATGTCTCTAGGTGCCAACAACATGTTTGAATTTCATATTGTTTAATTCAAGCAACACCAAGAATCATGCTACACAACTTGAAAAATAGAGTAAATTCCCAAACACCCAATATTGTAAAAGGCAAGGACTCCATCTGGCACATAACTCTTGTTGTTCAAGTCTTTTTAGTTGGATAATTTTGACCCAAGATCATTTTCACATTTTGAAGTTGAGTAAATATGTTTAAAATATTTTCATGAGTTGATTAGAAAAGAATAAATATTCTATAGAATGTGAACTAAATAGGTTCTCCTAGGATCATGCGTAAGTGCAAGAAATTGAGCCTATTTTTTGGCCAAAAAGTGGAAGAATTTTTCCTAAAAGTTAAATTTTGTCATAGCTGGGGTAAAAATTTGAAGCACTTATGCATATAATATTAACATGGTGTAAAAACATGAAATATGAGATATTTTTTAGTTTTAAAATATATTATTTATTATAACACCCAAATTATAAATTTTGGTTTAGTATAGGATGTACAAAAGTGAAATTTTTAAGAAAGTGTATTTTAGACCAAATCATGCACATGTATAACCATAGCATAAAAAATCATCACCCTTGATAATTTCACACTAGGTTTAGCTTGGAACCCCTATGTCCTTGGAACTAATTATGCATTTAATTACCCATTTCATGACTATATTTACAAAATCAAATAATGAGATTGAAAATAAGCATTTAATATTTTCCCTTGATGTTTAAGAACCCTAAAAGGATGGGTCTAGACCAAGGCACCCCAAGCCCGTGTCCAGCCCTTTTTGGACCAATTTAAATATGTCGATGTTAGAATTTTATTACTTGAAAATCCAATTTCATTTTTCAACCATTGGTATTTGATTTTAAGGAAATTAGAAGAATTGCATATAAATGTACTAGTCTTTTTCATCATTTGAAATCCTACAAAATCTATTAAGAAAATTGAAGATCCTAAGATCAATCAAGGTAATTCAAAGGAATATTTAGCAACATTATTACAACACTTTCATCAATCAAGTTCAAGATTGCAAGAAATCAAGATGAATGAAGCAAATTATGTGCAAGGAGCTATTATGATCAAACATGTCAAATTATGAAGATGTATTGAGTTATCCTCTACAAGCTAGTAGCAACAATCTATTATGTTTTATGAACTAACCTTTTACAAGTCTATCAAGAATTCAAGGCATTCATCAATCAACATTTGTGGTAACTTGTGGTGTGACATCACTTCATCAAGGATTTCACATCAAGGTGACATTGTAATTTATCATTTATCATTTCAATCGATTTTCATTGTTTTGGCATCTGCCTGACTTAGGGTATGCCTCTTGATCATCATCATTTTTTGTACGTGGAAGTATAAATACCAAAATGAAGTTTGACTTAGGTAAGCCCCTATACATCACAAAATTTCCCCCTCTTTTCATGTGTGCAAGTCAGATATGGGAGTTTTAGTAGGAGACGGTTCTAGAAAACATAGAACAAACTATAACCTATATCTCAGGGGTATTTGCAAGATCATGATGGGCCAAAAAGTGGCAATATGTAAGTGATATGATGGCCCATGTGGCTGACGACTTTTTTTTACCCAAAATTGATGAAACGAAAAGGGTTTTTAAAGGAGATTCTTAGCTTTCCACCAATATAAATTATGCTTTACTTTGAATTTAATAAATTATTATTATTCATTTTCTATTCAATTATGACTAAAGTCCTCATTGATAGGTTGATTGAAAAACATCTATAGCTTTCAAACGGTATCAAATTTTTGAATTTGAAACATGTGTCACATTCTATGCTTTGCATACTATAGGATTAAAAATAATAATAATAATTTCATGAATTTTGACCAATTTAAGGTGGTCGACATAAGTTTTAATATTTTTTAAAAGTTGTAATAAAAATTCATAATTAATTATTTACTTGGAAAAAAATTACAAAAAAGTATGCATCACATTGAGACACGAGTCCTCTACTTATATCTAAAATCCTATTAAAAAATGTTATCATTTTATTGTCGTCAAGGTGGTTAGACAGACACCTACTTCTTATTGTTTCCCTGAAATTTAAGTACTACTGCATTGAAATTTCAAATTTTCACCAAATATATAATTTATTTGTTTTTTAAATAAACCTAGTAGTTTAGAAACTACATTCAATTTGCTATATATTCTATTCTTACATATTTTTGAAATAATATAGATAACTTATTCATTTTTTTACGTCAAGTTACCTAACTCTGATTTTCTGAATTTTCATTGCCACTTAGGGGCTTGCTTTTTCCATGATGATCTTGCACATACCCTCAGACTTTGCAAATCCAAAAAGGGATGAAGATAGCCCAGGGTGCCCCACACCCTTGACTAGTCAAATCAGCTCCAAGTTTCAATCACTTGTTCCTCTTTGTATCTCAGTCTCAAATCTGAATCTTTTTTGGTACTTTTCATTTTTGTCTGTACATGATAAATTACATTTTCAAATTTAGGGTTACATGTCAAATATACTTTTTAAACACACATCAAATTTATCTCTCCCTTTTCGTATCAAGAAAATCATAAAACCCTAGCTCATTTATGTTTGAGGGTAGAGTCAAAGTGAAAAGGAGATAATCCTAGTTAATCTAATTGGATCTAGGATCACTTTTCCTACTCTACATTTTGGTGAACCTGATGTATCCTACACTTGTAATTTTTTTTATTTTTAGTAGTATAAATTCTAAAAATTAATGCAACAATATAGATGCTTTGAATATCGTGTTATTTTTTATTTATTTCAATTTCAAACTATGCATTTGCATTTTTTATCCATTGTAAAACAAAAGGAAAAATTACAAATAATTTGAATTAAATTTTAAATTTGATTTTTCCTTATAATTTGGGGGCTTAGATTTGAGTTGTTTCATTGGGAAATCTGAATAAAATCTTAGTTTATTGAAATTTATAAAAATTACATGCATATTTTCGTGGGTAATATTGAAAAAGTGAAAAAAAGTTGTTACAGTTTGGCAAGTCATTGATGTCAAAATTTCTATGGAGAGTGTTGCAACTTCTAGCTATTTAGTTTCTAGAGTCTCTAAGGAATGCTTCACATTTCTTCATTGATGATATTTTTCTCTTGTGGTTCGGAGGATATCCTTGTGTTCTTTCAAGGAATGTTTGATCCAAGTTTCAATTCTTTTGGGTTATTGGAAAGGTTTTTTAAGAGTGACAAACTAAAGTTTGTGTTGATTCTATAAAGATGTCCTCAAAGGTGAACAGTTTGGCTCTATATATCTTCGCATTTTCAAATATGGTTGTGTGGATCAAAAATTGAGTTCATTGAGATGTAAAGATGTTATATCCAAACTTTCATGTCAATAATCCTTCCACAAAGAAAGTTATAAGTGATAGTGTGTAAGACTGTGTTGTGTAGTGGTTGGTTTTAATGTTTGTCTACTTGCACCAATAGAAGGTTGTGAATTTCAGTTGTATGAGTATTTTTGGAAACTCCACATGTCTCACAATGTCTAATGTTTGAAGCACATAAAGATCTTTCTTGTTTCCATTATCACACAAATACATTTCAAGTCATTTTGTGAAGATATGCTTCTACCAAGGTCGACTAAGGCATATTGATAATGTGTGCCACAAGTTCAAGTGTGAGTGGAGCCTAAGGAGTGTTTGAAGGTGTTGTATGGGTCATGTCGATTCATCTAGGATATGCATAGATAATTTTTATCTTTTTGTGTATCGCCAATGGATGTGAAGGCCAACATGCTACAAGTTTCATAGTTTCTTGTTTATATGACCAGCCTAACTTATATTTGCAAAGTGTGTAGATGAATTTTATAGACGATCAAAGGTGTGGAGATTGTTTGGGACTAGGTTAAGCATGTTTTAGAATCCACAAAGAATGTTCCTCTTCTTGATGTTACATATAGTCTTTTGGGTCTTTCCCTCTACATATTTTATGTTATTTTTTATCCTTAGCCAACTTGAAGATGCAATATTTTTGTTGTTATAGGTTGACACAAGATGTAATCAATGTAATATTGTGTATAAATTGTAAACCTAGTTTATAGAGGATGTGTATTATTGTGATGAATATGCAAGCGACTAAAGGAGAAAAAGAAGTTATGATAGATCATGTATGGTTTCATCTTGATCATATCTTTGTGATAGAAGGAAAGTGAAGAACTGTGCTTGAATTTTTGTTGGAGGTAGTGAGACAAAGGAAAAACTTCTTAACTATTGAAAGGAGTGAGCTAGTAGGTAGATGAGAAGACATATGAAGAAATGATAAAAGAAAAAATACAATCATCAAAAAGAGTGACCTTAATTGTCAATTTCTGGCAGTGGAAGGACTGCCATTCTAGAATTATTCCCAAGTGTGTGCTCAGATTAGGGAGTTTTAGCTTCCTTGGGAGTGACCCTAAAACTGTAATCAATGATTTATAGCTTCATTGGGTTGTAGCTCTAAAACAAAGTTGTAAATGTTGTTCATCTTGTGGGGCTAGATTAGGATAGTAGCTCCTAGCAACTTTTCTCACCATGGCTTTTCCCTTGTGGGGTTTTCCACATATATCTGGTGTTGTTTTGTGTTGTGTATTGTCTTCTTCCTCCATGTTCTTTCTTATGCAATAGAGTTTAAAGTATCTATTTATTCTGGAGGATTTGAGATTTGATAGAATATTGACCACCCCCCTATCAGTATTCTAGTGTGTTCAAAAAATGCATAGTATTTCCATTTCAAAAGATCAAAAAACATTGATTTTGTATATTTTTTAGAAAATTTAATCAAATTATAGTATTTTAATTTCTAAAAATCATCATTTGAACATATCAAATTTCTCTAAAAATATAAAGGATTTATCATCTATGTTCTTCATATAGAAAAACTAGGTTTTCATGTATTTCTAGAGTTTTATTTACTCCTAGACTTGAACCTCTACAACCTAAGACCCTTAAGCACTGTAGGTGGTTTCTAGATCCCGAGTTTGCTAAAATTTTCTTTTTGGTCTAGCATGCATAGAGCCCCTTTCAAGTTAGTTTGACACCAAATTTTATGTGTGAATCCCTATATGTGGTCTCTATTTAGATCAAGTTCATGTTTTTGGTATTTTTTCCTAAAACTTTTAGATCTTTTTGTGCATTTCCAGTTGGTCGTAATTCACTTAATTAAGTGTGTTACCCCCCTAAAAAAAGAAATATAATAATATGCTTTCTATTCAAAAGTCCTTTTTTGATATAGAAAAATATGGCTTTTCTAAAAATAATTTTTGGGGGTGTTGCCTTGAACCCCTTTCCATGCCATCAAAAGGGATATACATTGGCTTTCGGCCAATCAATAGTTTTTCTACCTATGAGAACATCATGGTGGAACAAAATAAAATCACTGATACATTTATTAACATCACTTTACCTAATATTCATTCTCCACTTGTAATCATGAAACTCATGTATCCCTCTCCCAACATCTCCCCTATTTGTGAAGGTATTTTGGTACAAGACGATGAAATCATTGACAATCATGACAATCATGTTTGTTATTGCAATGTCACAAAATTGCACCTAGGGGCAATTTCACATTTTAGCACTTTGCCTAGCATTTATGACACCTAAACACACCTATGACAAAAACCCCATGGGTTAGAATTTCACAATTCTAACTCCATTCGGTCCAATGGTGAAGCAGCAACAGCTCATCGACATGTTTCCTAAAAACTAGCATCATGGACACCTGTGTGACATGCCAGTATTCTAGTGATTTTTAAAGTTTGAAATGGGGAATCTTGAATCCTAGCTTGTGGCACATGTCCCTGTGATCTGGTTCTCGAGTGTAATAGCTCTCTCCACCCTTGCATGCAACAAAACCCCTCTTTTTCTCTCATTTTGGGGGTTCTCTCATTCATTCAAGGCTCTCTTCTCTTCTCAAATTCATTTCTTAGCTTCTTCTACTCTTGCCAATAAGACTTCTACAAGCGAAGCTCTATTGGATTGAGGTACCTCCAACAACCAACTCTCTCTAGAAAGCATTCAATGGTGCATCCATGTGTTCAAGAGGGGGCTGAGGCCTATTGATAATGCTCTCTTGTTCTTTTCTATTTGTGAATAGATGATCTCTTTGTTTATCTATTACTTGGTGGTGTGGGTTCTCCTCCTGAAGTGGGGATTGCTTTCACCATCTCCTTTTGTGCATTTCAATTACTCTCTCCATCTATCTAGATGTATATGGTGGTGGGAACACCAAAGCAGGGGTTTGACTATGGCAAGCCTCGAAATAGCCCCAAAATTTTTCCTTTTTCATCTTATGTGTAGCTTTCTTAAATGGAGCCCAGGGGAAGTATTTGAATGATCAAGTTGTTTGTAAGTTCCCTCTTAGCTCTTTTTGTGCTTTTCCTTAGTTTCACCTTTCTATATTTTGTTCTATTGAACAAACCTTAGATCTATACTAGATAGTGAAGTCTTAGCCTATTTGTTTAAGTTGTGAGTTCCCTATTGCTTAGGATGCCAACATGTCTTTTGAATGCCAGTGCACTGTGTTGGCATCCTAATTTTGTGTTGTTGTCCTTTGGCCAAGAGCTGTCCATTCTGAGGTAGGAATCTAAGAGCTTTTCTCTCTTAGACTCTAAAGAAGTCTTTTGCAATAGTTAGTATGTGTATAGTTTCTTTGCAATTTCCTCATTCAACTAGTATTGAGGTGGTTAAGGGAATTTTTCTCCCTAGGATTCTCTTGAGAATGAAGAGACTCATGGGAAATGAATCCCCCTTATCTCATATTTTAGTGAACCTGACGTGAACATGTTAGATTTGTTTCTACAATGTTTTAATGTTTATGATAATGTTGTTTCCAAGGAATATTTTGATATGTTGGATGATGCTCTAGATGATTTCTTAGAGGCATCTTCCTCTACTCATAGATCTTTCAAACAATTTTTTATTCACAAGTTGAAGAGTTGGTAAATGTTGTGGTGGTCTCTCTAACTTCTCCAAGCTCTAAGAAACCTACTATTTACTTGATTGTAGCTAGCCCCTCTCCTAAAAGGATTCATTCTATCTATGAAATTTTATACCATGATGATTCACCAGATTTACATTCAATGTTCATAAAAGCGACAAACTCTACTTCTTATAATATTGTTGGGCACACATATAATATAAGAAGAAACAAACATAATTTGGATCAACAAACCTTTTTTCCTACATCTCAACCTACTCAAATTCCTACTTCTTTACCACCTTCTCAACCAAGTCTTCCTCTAGCACCTAAACCTATGACTAAAGCATTAGGTGATTATGATCTTGTCGAGCAACTTCATGTTACTCCGGCTAAGATCTCACTTTGGGATTTGTAGCTTCAAACCACTCCGGTTTACCAAAAATTGCTTTAAGAAGCCTTGGAGAAGATTCTCTTTCCTGCCTCCACAAGGTCGATAGATGTTGATATGTTGATGGCTCATATTCATGTGAATTCGCCGAATATCACATCCTATCCACAGGAACTCCCGCCTTCGGATGTGCAAAAACAAGCGGATCCTTTAATGATTATAGTTAATATTAATGTACTATCGGTATTAGATATACCCTCGTTGACATCGGTTTGGATCTCAATGTTTGTAGCATAGATCTACTACCTAAGATTAAATTTGATACTTCTTCTTTAGCTACTTCTTTGTATATTTGTGGGTTTGATAATGTTGGCTGACAAGCTCTAGGCACGATAATTTTACCTTTGTGGTTGGGCCTCATTACCTTACCCACCTTAGTTTATGTGATTCTTGGCCCCTTACCTTATAATATTCCTTTGGGGAGACCCTGGATTCATGTTATGGGTGTCATAGCTTCTACTCTACATTGTTCTCTAAAGTTTGTTGCAAATAATCAAGTAGTCATAGTCAAAGCTGATGTGGAAGTTGTTCATCTTTATGAACTAGCAGCTACTGGTCAAGCTTCGGTTGTCTCCACTCTTAAGAATTGTATTCCATCCCTATCTTTTGACGCAATGGCATGTTCCTCAATGATACCCTTTGTGGAGGTTGTCCTTGAAGAAAACATTGCTAAAGAAGAACCACCTAAAGGAGAAAGTCCTAAGTCCTCCCCATTTATTTCTAAATCTAATGCTTTTCTTGGTGATATTGAGGATCCTTGGAGTTCTTTGAGTTCTTCATTATGGAATACAAAGTGAATCACACTCATCTAAAACTTCCGATAACCTTAAACACCTTTGATGAAAAAGCAGATAGCACTCTCGTTGAGGAGGAAAGTCATGATCCTATTCGAGAGACTAGTCATTCCCCTACTAAGGAGGATAGTCTTGCTCTTGCTAAGGAGGCTAATGTTTGTGAATTGAGTAAAGGATACTATTTTTCTCTCGTAGATGCATTCAATTTCCATTGGTGGAACGATGCTCTCTATGTGGAACCATTGCCTTGCAAAGTTTTACAAACACATTATGGTTTCGGATATAGACTCGCTTCTCAATATGGTTATGGGAGGAAGAATTGAGCAAGGAATCCAGGTCCCTATCCATTTTAAGCCTCATAAGTGCTATTTGGGTTTGGGATGCTCTATTGAACAATCTAAACAAAAATCTTGGTGGAGTGTTAACATGATTTCGGTTGAACCACTTAATTTGGTCCATCATGAATTAAAAGAGGATGGATTATAGGCTGAAGAAGTCCCCTTAGATGTTTTCTCTTTAGATGAAGCACTCAATGAATTCTTAGGTTCCTACTCCTCTTTTCCTCCTTTTCACCATAAGAGATGATTCACATATCACTTGAGAAAATAGGTGTATTTCAAAGAATCTGTCTTGAATGTTGATGAGGAGGACCCTCTAGCTAATGTTCAAAATAGTGTTCCAATACCACATCCTAAAGACCATAGTCCCCTCCTCAAAGGATATACTATTTCAAAGTCTCTATGGATCCTAAGCATTCCAAAAATGTGTTTAAGATTGGGAAGTTCCTTTATTCTAAGGAGGCCAAGGAGCACTATGACCTACATTCTCATCCTGATGTCTTTTCTTGGTCATTTGAGGACACACCCAATACTGATGAGTCTATAGTGGTTCACAATACTTTTTTATGTCTCGATGCCAAGCTAGTTAAGTAGAAAATTTGAAGATCAATCCTAAGGTCACGTTGTTGGTTAAGATCGAGATAGAGAGGCTATTGAAAGTAGGCTTTATCCATCCAATCTACTACTCAACTTGGATTTCAAATATAGTTGTTGTTAGTAAACCTAACAGTCCTATTCATATATGCATTGACTTTCGTGATCTTAATAAGGCTTCTCTTAAGGATGATTTTTTATTACCTAATATAGATATGATTGTAGATTCGACTGTAGGCCATGCCTTGTTATCATTTATGGATGGATTTTGGGGCTATAATTAGATCTGTATTAACCTAAAAGATCAGTATAGGACAACCTTCACTACCCCTTGGGGTACTTTCTGTTATGTGGTCATTCCTTTTGGATTAAAGAATGCAGGAGCAACTTACCAACAGGAAATGGCCCTAATCTTTCATGACTTCATTCAAAAGATTCTAGAGGACTACGTTGATGATATCTTGGTGAAATCTATACCTCGGTAAGATCCCATAGGGAACCTTCATCTTATTTTCAAAAGACTTCAGCTCTATAAGATGAAGCTTAATCCTCTTAAGTGTGTTTTTGGCATAGATGCAGAATTTTTTTTTGGATTCATAGTCTCTCATCATGGAATTGAATCTAACAAAAATAAGATCAATGCAATTTTTAACATGCCTCCACCTAAGAAAATTATTGAGTTGCAAAGTTTACAATGGAAGATTTAGGAAATTTTCATATTTATATCTCAATTAGTTGATCACACCCTTCCTTTCACTCATTTGCTAAAAAAGGATGTTCATTTTGTTGGAAAAATAGGGACACACAACTAAGAGGGGGGGTGAATCAGTTGTGACAGAAACTTAAACTTTTCTTACTTAACTCAACTTAATCTCAGATCTGATGAATAAGAAATTAACCATAAGCAATTAACACATCAGATAGACAAAGAACACCAAGATTTTTTATGTGGAAACCTTGTTAGGGGAAAAACCATGGTGGATGTTAGTCCACAAGATTATACTCTATTAAAATTATAATGAGAAATAATAAGGGGAATGCACATGCATTCAGGCACACTGCATAGAGCTCACTGCTCAAATAAAAAAGAGGACTCACTGTCCAACAATACAGAAATATGGATTATCTATCCATAGAGTATGAATTGAAAGAATAGCTTCTACATAATCCTAATTATAGTTCCAATTAAGCATAGAAAACCTTCTTCACAATTCACTCAAACTTCTTCACTCTCTACTCTACAATCGAATGATAGAAATACTATTCCCACATTTACACTTATGCACACACTAACTTCACTCATCCAATCACTCTTATATATCTGCAACATGAGATTTCATCACAACTTAGTCAGCCAAAATAAAAATAAAAATTCAATGGCAGCCCAAATTCACAAATAAATTTCCAATGCAAATCCACCAAGGTCAGCCACAACATAGTGGAGACCCAAATTAACATATCCAACACAAAAATACTTTAATTAATTTCACCACAAATATCAACAACACGCTACCACCAACGTGTCAGCCAAGAATATGAAAACCTGAACATGCACAAGAAAAGATCTTCAACCACGAGCTCTTTGAGTAATGTGGGCATACCACAAAGATAGAGAATGATCTAGAGACATCAGAAAACATTGAGAAATAATAGAGAAGCATCTGCAACAACTAAGATTACTAGAATAACACAATATTCTTTCAGGAACACTGACAGAAACCATAGAAACACTGTCAGACCACAACACAATAAAAAATTCACGCGTACCTTTGAAACTTCCGGTAGATGATCTAGAAACACTCAACAATAAGCCCTTTAATCCACACTAGCTGATCTTAAATATAAAGAACAAATGCCTTCTTGACCTGCATAGTTCCACTGGGAACCTAGAACACTTCTTTTTACAATTTTCTCAATATCCTCAACATATACAACCTTTAATACACCAAATGCTAATAGTGTTGACATCAATGACAACCACATATCAGCAACCATATCCACAACATCCAACAATCTCCCCCTTTGGCATTGATGGAAACACATGATGTGAAAAAATAACATCAACCCAACACACTGACTTCTTCTTCTCAACTTCACTTCTCCCCACAAGGCTCTTCTCCTTAGATATATTTTTTGCAATGCACTTCTCCCCCTTTGACATCAATGGAAAAGGTAACAATGACCTTTCCATATACATACTCTGAAACACATATTTGCACATCTGACTACTCCCCCTGAGTAGTAGCCACAAAAACATCAATCTGAATCATAATATAGCAATGAGGTTCATGGATTGATGCAAGCAAATGCATCTTTTAGTTCTTATCGGGAGGGGTAATTACCCCTAGCATTCCTTTGAGATACTCAAAAGTATCCTTCGAAAATGGCTTAGTAAATATATCTGCAATTTGTTCTTTGGTAGGCACATATTCCAATCTGACTTCTTTTTCATTCACTTTCTCCCTCAAGAAATGAAACTTGATTGATATATGTTTAGTCTTGGAATGCAGCACCGGATTCTTTGAAATATTTATTGCACTTGAATTGTCACAGTATATGGCAATAGGCTCTTCATATATTACCCTGATATCTCTCAACATCTGTTTTATCCATATCACTTGAGTACAATTATTGGTAGCAGCAATGTATTTTGCTTCAGCAATAGATAGAGAAATGGAATTCTACTTTTTGCTTAACTAGGACACCAATTTCTTCCCTAGGAAGAAAGCACCACCACTAGTACTTTTCTTGTCATCTACATCACTAGCCCAATCTGCATCAGTAAATGCACATAAAGTGAGATCATCATCCTTTGGATACCAAAGTCCAAAGTCAACTGTTCCTTTCAGATATCTAAAAATTCTCTTCACAGCAGCCACATGTGATTCTTTTGGATCAGCCTGAAATCTAGCAACCATACATACAACATTCATAATGTTTGGTCTAGTCTTAGTTAAATAGAGCAATCCACTGATCATTGACCTATACCTTGTTTGATTTTCCTTAGGAGAGTCATCATTCTATGCCAACTTACATCCAATCACCATGGGGGTACCAACAGGTTTTGAGTCATCCATTCCAAACTTCTTTAGCAGTTCTTTCACATATTCAGACTGAGATATGAAGATCCCCTTGTCCAACTGTGTAACTTGTAATCCTAGAAAGAACTTCATTTCTCCAATCATACTCATCTCAAATTCATTCTTCATTTCATCAACAAACTTCATACATAGATTATCATCTCCTCCAAAAATAATGTCATTGAAACAAAAACTTCTATAATTAACTCTTTATCATTATCTAATTTGAAGTATAAGTTGCTATCAATAGTACCTTTAGTAAATCCAAGCTTCAATAGATATTTATCCAATCTAGCATACAAGGCTCTGGGGGCTTGCTTAAGTCCATACAGAGCTTTCTTCAATCTGCAAACCATATTCCCTTGTTTGTTAGCTGAAATCCATCTGGTTGTTCAATGCACACTTCTAGTTCTCCATTTAGAAATGTTGACTTCACATCCATCTAATAAACAAGGACACACAACTGAGAGGGGGGTGAATCAGTTGTGACAGAAACTTAAACTTTTCTTACTTAACTCAACTTAATCTCATATCTGATGAATAAGCAATTAACACATTAGAGATACAATGAACACCAATACTTTTTACATGGAAACCCTATTAGGGGAAAAACCACAGTGGATGTTAGTCCACAAGATTATACTTTGTTAAAAGTATAATGAGAAATAATAAGGGGAATGCACATGCATTTAGGCACACTACCTAGAGCTCACTGCTCAAATACAAAAGAGGAATCACTTTCCAACAATACAGAAATATGGATTAGATCCACATAGTATGAACTAAAAGAATAGCTTCTACACAAGCCTGATTACAGTTCCAATTAAGCACAAAAAACCTTCTTCATACTTCGATCAAACTTCTTCACTCTCTGCTCTACAATCGAATGATAGAAACACTATTCCCACATTTACACTTTCTCTGGCATACATTTACACTTATGCACACACTAACTTCACTCAACCAATCACTCTTATATATCTGCAACATGAGATTTCATCACAACTTAGTCGGCTAGAAAAATAAAACATATGTTCAATGTCAGCCCAAATTCACAAATAAATTTCCAATGCAAATCCACCAAGGTTAGCCACACCATAGTGGAGACCCAAATTAACATCTGCAACACAAAAATACTTTAATTAATTTCACCACAAAGATCCACAACACGCTACCACCAACATGTCGGCCAATAATATGAAAACCCGAACATGTGCAAGAAAAGATCTTCAACCACGAGCTCTCTGAGTAATGTGGATGTACCACAAAGATAGAGAATGATCTAGATACATCAAAAAACATTGAGAAATAATAGAGAAGGATTTGAAACAACTAAGATTACCATAATAACACAATCTTCATTCAAGAACACTGATAGAGACCACAAAACACTGTTAGACCACAACACAATCAAAACTTCACACGGACCTCTGAAACTTCTGGTAGATGATCTAGAAACACTCAACAATAAACCTTTTAATCCACACCAGCTGATCTTCAATGTAAATAACAAAACGCCTTCTTGACCTGCACAGTTCCATTGGGAACCTAGAACACTTCTTTTTACAATTTTCTCAATATCCTCAACATATACAACCTTTAATACACCAAATGCTAATAGTGTTGACATCAATGACAACCACATATCAGCAACCATATCCACAACATCCAACACATTTTATATGGGATGAGTGCTAGAAAGCTTTTTATTCAATCAAAACTTATTTGGCTAATCCTCCCATATTAATGTTGGCTATGTAGGATAGACCCTTTCTACTTTACCTCGTTGCATCAAAATACGCTTCGGTAGCCTTGCTCACTCAGTACGATGATGTTAGGAAAGAGAGGGTAGTCTAATTCATTAGTTGTGTCTTGGTTGATTATGAAACTTGTTACTCTTCCATGGAGAAGCAATGTATTGCTCGTCTTTACAACGCAAAAGCTGAGGCACTATATTCTTCATGCTAAAACACATGTCATTGTTAAAAGTGACCTTCTAAAACATTTGTTCTCCAGTGTCGACCTTGCTAGGAGGTTAGTGAAGTGGGTAATGTTACTTTCTAAGTTTTACAATTGACATAAAGTTTATTACTCAAAATTTGATAAAGGGTCAACCAGTTGTCAATCAATTGGAAAACACTCCTCCCTCTTGCTCCTTCCCGGGTTTGGACTTATTTCCTGATGAGAACATCTTTGTGATCAATCATGACCTTGTGTGGAAGATGTATTTCAATGGCTTGAGGTGTCAAATTGGCTTCGAAGCAGGCGTACTTTAGATCTCACCTGAAGGAAATCCAGTTTCTCTCTCCTTTCGATTGGACTTCCCTTCCACCAACAACATTGTTGAGTATGAATCCCTCATTGTTGGCTTGCATTTCGTGATCGCACTAAAAATAAAACATCTTCGAATAAATGGTGACTTTGAGCTTATTATGAATCATATTACGAGAACCTATCAGGCTAAGCAAAGTAAGCTATCTCGGTATTGAGACCTTTCTTTTTCCTTGCTTAATCATTTCTCCTCTTTCACAATAAATAGTGTTCCTAGGAGGGAAAACTGACATGATAATTCCATGGTGAGTGACGCCGCTATGGTACCTTCAAATGAAGACGCGAAATAATACCACTTCATGGTTTAGTTCCTTTGGTCTCCTATTGTTTTTGATCAACCCAAATCTGATGCTCTTGTGTGTTCTCATGTAGACTTGGGAGAATAGTTTTCTAACATCTACAATTGTTTGAAGACTAAAAATTTTCGCGATGGTGTGATGAGAAATGATCACACTCGTATATGGAATCTTTTAGTCCATTATGTTGTCTTGTTAGATGTTCTCTATTAGAAATCTTACAATGACTTACTTCTTTAATACATCGGTAAAGAAAAAATACCCCTTTCCCTTAAGGAAGCCCATTCAGGTTCTAGGGGTGGACACTTTGGCAGTAAATCCTTGGTGAGAAAATTGATACACATGGGGTACTTTTGGAAAAAAATGGAAAAAGATGCTTTCAATTTTTAAAAAAAATCCTCACAATGTCAGCAACATAGCCATCTTATTCATGCTCCTATACAGGAGTTACAAAACCAAACCTCTCCTTGGTTGTTTGCAAAGTGGGGGTTGGATATTATTGGAAAAATATCACCAGTGCCTTTGTCTAAAGGACACGTCTTTATCATTATTGTTAGAGATTACTTCACAAAGTGGGTCGAGGCCATCCCACTTCGATCTACGAATGCTGAAGCTATTTGTAGTTTTCTTCTAAACAATATCATTGCTCACTTCAATTTTCCTTCTACACTTGTCTTTGTCAATGGTATGCCATTCAAGAACAAGGAAATAAAGAAATTCCTGGAGAATGTTCACATTCAACATAGATTCTCTACACCATACTATCCTCAATATAAAGGCCAAGAGGAAGCATCTAATAAGATTCTTGTGCTCATTCTTCACAAAATAGAAAGTAAACAAGGTAAGGATTGGCATGTTCAATTAACATATGTTTTATGGGTGTATTGAACAAGTGTTTGTATCATAACAAGAAATGCCCTACAACCTCATTTATGGTACCAAAGCTATCACGCCTTTAGAGTTGGAAATTCCATCTTTGCGGGTTAATTGATGATAGAACTTACCAAGCTAATCATTTGCATTAGCTAGAGATGCTCGATGAACATCGATTACAGGCCCTCAACCATCTTAAAGCTTATCCACAATAATTATCTAGAAAATTTAATCAAAGTGTACTTCCTAAGACTTTCAAGGTAGGTGACCTAGTTCTCTATTGGAATTAGAGAAATGTAAATGCGTTGCCTAATCAAAGGGGAAATTTTAGTTCTAATTGGTTGAGCCCTTACATTGTCATCTGCGTGTATGTCTTGGGTGCTTACAGGTCTTCATCCATGGATGGGATGCCTCTAAAAGAACCTATTAATGTAATTTATCTCTTTCAATACTATGCATAGTGTCTACTGTGTCATATGTACAGTGTTCACTCTTTAAGGGCCATAGCATTTCATATGTTAAAATTCCTTCATTAACACATTGTGAAATTTTTTGTGTTATGATGCATCCATGTGTGTGTGTGTGTGGGAGACATACATGCATGTGTTTTACTATGTTGTGTATCCATACATTACATTACATCTTTTTACACAATTAGATCATAATTGTATTTAATTAACATACATCCAAGTGTCTTCATTAAGTCATGATAGCATCTAACTTAAATAGGCATCCATACGCATATAAAATCCATAGCATCAATATACATGAAAGTAAGGAACATACACATCAAGTAAAAAATGCCATAATATCATAATAAGTGTCTCATGTATATATGTGTGTGTAAATATCAAATGTCATGTACATGTATCATACCACTATCATCAAAAAATGAGTGGCTAATGTATATATGTATCAGTGTCTATAAATGATCAACAAATATGTGTCATGGCTACAAAAATGATATACAAAAAGAGGCTCTCTATGCCCTGGGTATATGAATCTCGAAGCCCTCTAGCTATGGCAGCAGTTGTGGTTGGGGTTGAGGCTATACAGTGGAGATAGATCAAGAGTAATATGAATGTGAGAAAGACATGGTCACATGCATCCCCCTGATCTATCCTTGGAGGGAGGCTATCTACATGCGGGCCTAGATGAGCTCCTAGTGCAGTTGTTGATCACCTGTCGAGATCACTGCTACTGGCTGATAGGCAAGGTCATTGAGATGGCTTTGTAGGGTGTCATGTGCCTACTCAATGACATTAGTCCTCATCACGACCATGTCTTGCTCTGCAAGTGTCGTTCGCAGCTCCCTCAATAGTTGATTCCATTTCCCTTGAAGCATAGTAGCGTCTATGATCCACTAAACTATCTCCACCTACCCCTCCTCATAGGAATTCCTTAGACGAGCTATTAGCTCAAAAATATGGACATGACATCCTACTAAAACCAACCAGTAAGCATCTAGAACTTCCCCTTAGATAGGAACGATAGGGGCCACCTTTGATATGCATTGGGTGAATAACCCAGTCCATCCCTATGTATCCAATACAACCATAGGAAAGAACATGTATATCAATACCACGTGATGTATAGATACTAAAACCAAAGCATAATGTACGTCTACATGAGATAAAATCTAAAATAATTGAAATAAAATAGCATAAATAACTATCATACCTGGATTCCCTGGCTTCTAGAATGGGTCAAGGGGAGGAAGGGCACTGGGTCCCATTCCACCTACATTAGCAGTTGCCACAGATGTTGCAAGGGTTGATACTAGGATGAGGGGTGATGTTGGTGGTGTCAATGAGACTGGTGTATCTCGTGGAGGAGAAGACATCCTCTACCACTACCTCGGCCTCGATGACATCACTTGCACCTCATCGACTTGCTCCTACTACTCCTGTTGAGCCGCCTCCTAATTTTTCTCCTCTTGTCCTCTCCCCCTACCCCAACACCTCTTCCTCCACCTTAGTGGTTGTGGTGGCGTGTCCCCCTGTAGACCTGGATCCCCCATGGGGGCATCCACTGGGAATATTGGTCCAAGGAAATAGGTTGCCCATCATGCCAAGAAGTTTCTGGCTACACCGATGTTGTCCACCGCGCCCATCGCCCGTAGATCCTCATCATAAGCCTCATCATTTGAGAGATGGACATCTACTATAGTAGGGAACTGATGGTCCCCCAGCTACACAACACCCCAAACAACTCGAGTGCATGTGGGAATGGTCTAGATCCACCTGTGTTGCTGCATGACCTGACTCCAATAGTACAAAATAATAACAAAATCAGTGTGACCAAGGATGAAATGGTCGTGTTACAAGTTTCAGAGGAACCTAACATCATCAACCCACTGAAATAACTGGTGGGGTCTTCATATGATAGAATATGGCATTATTGTATCATACTACAGTTGCCAAAACTGTAGATCACCATGTCTCCATTGTTGAGTGAGCTCATACCAGTGAGCTATTAGTATAGTGTAATCTTGTACCTAGGGGTAACCCTTTGGCCTCGTGCAGGTGATGTGAGTGAAAGACCACACCTATAGAAGTGTGCATGCAATCAGACTTTGGTACTCATAATGAATGTACTACCTGAGCTCCTGGTATAAATACGCCAACATGTTGCACCCCTAGGTGAACATTATCTTGTGCTCATCCATCAACTGAATAGTATGGATAAGGCCCGCATGCATGTGAGAGTCTCAACCATCTATGGTGACCCAAGCGGCCATGATGACCACTAGGACACAATGCAATAGAGGAGCAATGGACCATCCCTACTCGAACTACCACCTGTATAGATGTGCTTGGTCTCGTCCTCATCATCTGTCCAACTAGAGTAATATCGAACACCATTTGATTGCTCCTAGGCTGAGCATGTGTCATCTAGCTCCACTCGCCTTCCACGAATGGGGAGCCTGAGGATGCGGTAAACATCCTCTAGTGTAATGGTCATCTCTTCAATGGGAAACTAGAAGATTTATGTGGTGGCATCCCACCACTCCATCAACACCATCAGCATCCTACCATGATAAAACATCTCTGGAATGATGTAAAAATGCCAAAGTTTGATGCGCTCCAGTTGTGTGACCTCTTCCTCAAATAGATGGTCCCTCTAATCTCTGAGAAGGTGCAACACCCACCCATTAGGATGCTCCCTAATCTTAGGGTAGTCCTCTAAAAGAGGAAAAATATTGAGTCAGTACATGGCCGACTAGAACAAATTAAGTTAAAAATATTAAGGACATGTGTGTGTTGCATAGACATTTACATGCTACGCAAGTTTCTCGATCTTCCATTAATGGCACAGGAATGACAACACATCCCTGGGAGGACAATGCATCCCTAGGATGACAATGCATCCCTCAGACGATAGTACATCCTCGAGATGGCAGCACTGGTCCTAGATGATAGCAAGCATGGAGGATATGCACACACATCTAGGCTTCCTGTGCTACTTGAACATTAAAAACATACTAAAAATCACTAAAAAATGCAAAACGAAGCAGTTTTGAGGCCTACTTGGTCTACCTCGATGCCCTCAGCTATATCTACACATAGTTGGTCCAACTTGGGCACCTTGTACTCTCATCTACTCAACATTTTGGTGACTTTTCTCTCACAAAATTTAACAAAATCCTCACGATGAATAATGCAAATGACCCTTCTCGGGGCCCACCTAGGTATATATAGGCCCCCCAGGGCCCATTTTTCCTAGCGATTGTGGCTCCTCGGATTCTCCTAATTTTACTCCACCTCTCTGGGAGAAAACTTGGGAGGGGGCATATAGTCACCTCTTTAGCATATTTTTCTTCTGAATCATCGATTTTTTTCTTGATAATACTTCTCGCCATTGTAGCTTCTTCCAATTTTTGGACTAACTTAAAATTGAGTGTTGAAGAATAAAATTTTGTGTGATTTTTCATGATAGGTATTATACTTCTTGTTGAGTTCGATTGCTGGGGACATCTTCAATACTAGTCGGCTCAACCTCTACAGTACCTTCTTTTGGCACACAAATCCATAAACATTAAGTTTTTGGTGGAATTTTTTTTCTACTTTAGTGTGGCTGATTTTTCCAAATTCGAGCTCACTAAAGTGGGGGCAAAATGTAATGTCGCAAAATTGCACCTAGGGGAAATTTCACATTTTAGCACTTTTCCTAGCATTTATGACACCTAAATGCACCTATGACAAAAACCCCATGGGTCAGAATTTCATGATTCTAACTCCATGTGGTCTAATGGTGAAGCAACAACAACCCATCAGCCCATTTCTCAATAACTAGCATCATGGACGCCTACACAATGTGCAGATGTTTGTGTGGCATGCTAGCGTCCTGGCGGTTTTCCAAGTTTGAAATGGGGAATCTTGAATCCTATCTTGTGACATGTGTCCCTGCGGTCTGGTTCTCAAGCATAAAAACTCTCTCTACCCTTGCATGCAATAAAACCCCTCTTTTGCTCTCATTTTGTGTGTTCTCTCATTCATCCAAGGCTCTCTTCTCTTCTTGAAACTTCATTTTTCAGCTTCTACTCTTTCCAATAGCACTTCTACAAGAGAATCTCTATTGGACCGAGGTCTCTCCAACAACCAACACTCTCGAGCAAGTATTCAACGGTGTGTCTTTTTGTTAAAGATGGGGTTGAGGCCTGTTGGTAATGCTCTCTCGCTCTTTTCTATTTGTGAATATATTAGATCTCTTTGTTTATTATTACTTAGTGGTGCAGGTTCTCCTCCTGAAGCGAGGATTTCTTTCACCACCTCCTTTTGTGCATTTCGATTACTCTCTCCATATATCTGGCTATCTGTGGAGGTGGGAACACCAAAGTAAGGGTTTGACTATGGCAAGCCCCGAAATAGCCCCAACATTTTTCCTCATTCATTTTGTGTGCAGTTTGCTTAAACAAAGCTCAGGGGAAGTATTTGAACTATGAGGTTGTTTGTAAGTTCCCTCTTAGCTATCTTTGTGCTTTTCCTCGGTTTTATCTTTTTATCTTGTCATTCTATTGAACATACCTCAGATCTATGCTAGATAGTGAAGTCTTATCTTGTCTATTTAAATTGTGAGTTCCATGTTGCTTAGGACACCAATGCATCTTTTAGACCCCAACGTGTCATGCTAGCATCCTGATTTTGTGATGTTTTCCTTTTGTTGAGAGCTCTCCATTCTAAGGCAGGAATCTAAGAAATTTTCTATCTCATACTTTGAATTAGTCTTTTGCGATAGTTACTATGTGTATATTTTCTTTGCAATTTCTTCATTCATCTAGTATTGAGGTGGTTAAGGGCAGTTCACTCCCTGGGATTCTCTTGAGAATGAAGAGACTTGTGAGCAACAAATATCCCTTATCTCGCAGTTATTCTCTTAACACCTCACATACTTGTGAGGGTATCTTGGTGCACAAGGATCCAATCATTGACAATCATGAGAATCATTTTTGTTTCTCCCAATACCTCTCCTACTTTGGAAGATATTATGGGTATGTGTAGGACCATGATGGGCCAAAAAGTGGTGATATGATGGGTATGTGGCTGAAGACTTTTTTTTACCCAAAATTGATGAAACAAAAAGGGTTTTTAAAGGATATTCTCAGCTTTGCACCAATATAAATTATTCTTTACTTTGAATTTAATAAATAATTATTATTCATTTTCTATTTGAATTACGACTAATATCCTGATTGATAGGTTGATTGAAAAACATCTATATCTTTCAAACAGTATCACATTTTTTCAATCCAAAACATGTGTCACATTCTATGCTTCACATACTATAGGATTGAAAAAAGAAAAATTGAATTTCATGAAGTTTTGACCAAGTTAAGGTGGTCAGACATACGAGTTTTTATATTTTTAAAAATTTGTAAGAAAAAAATCATAATTAATTATTTACTTGGAAAAAAATTACAAAAAATATGCATCACATCTAGACATGAGTTCTCTACTTATATCTAAAATCTTATAAAAAAATATTATCATTTTATTGTGGTTAGGGTGGTCAGACAGACACCTACTTCTTATTTTTTCCCTGAAATTTAAGTACTATTGCATTGAAATTTCAAATTTTCACCAAATAGATTTAAAATAAAATAAAATAAACCTAGTAGTTTAGAAACTACATTCAATTTTCTACAGATTCTATTGTTCCATATTTTTGAAACAATATAGATAACTTATTCAAATTTTTACGTCAAGTTTCCTAAGTCTAATTTTTCTAAATTTTTTGCCACTTAAGGGCCTGTTTTTTCCATGATGATCCTGCACATACCCTTAAGGAAAAATAATATGAAATCATTCATACATTTCCTCCTTCAAATGATAGTAAGGTGGATTACATAGATGAAGATTCAAAATAGAAGTTTGGTCCTCCATTGATAGAAGTGTGCCAACAAGTAGTTAACTCAATTGAAATAATGAAACCACAATTAACTATTGGACCTCCTTCAAATATTGGACCACCTAAACCACCTCTCATTATAGGACCTCCAAAACCTCATGGTCATATCCTAAAATTTACAAAACAACTCACTCAAAGTAATCGTGTGCACCAAAATGTGTTGTAGCAACTAAGTTATCACATAGTGGCTCACACATATAACACTATATATAATAATCAACCAAAAAAGATGGCAACATCTATTTCATTCCCTCAACCATGTATTTCATCCCCACCTAGCCAAGTACTCAACATAGTGGTAAAGAATATAATCTTGTTGATAAAATTCATAATACTCTAACCAAGATATCCCTTTAGGATTTGATTCAAACATATCACCTGCATACCATAGGATGCTCCAAGAGGCTTTGCAAAATATTGATATCTCACCTTTTGTCAAACTGAATGATGTAGTAGCCTTGTTTGATTGTATGTAAAAAAAAACTTTGGATATTACATTCCCTCAATATGAATTACCTCTTCTTGAGCTCCAAAACAAATATGAGGCTCTAATGATAATGGTTGTTATTAATAAAATTTGGGTTAGATGTACTCTTATTAATAATGGATCAGGTCTTAATGTTTGTAACATTGATCTTCTAGATAAAATTGGTGTGGATAAGAATCTTATAGAACCTAATGATCTTTCCATTCATGGATTTGATAATGTTAGTAAGCAACCATTCGGAACAATAACACTACCCTTTAAGGTAGGACCTATGATTTTTCCTACCCCTATCCATATCATGTTAGGACCTCTTTCATATAATTTTTTCTTAGGAAAATCATGGATTCATACCATGAAAGGAATCCCGTCTACTCTTCACTATGAGATAAAGTATGAATATAATAATAAGATATATACAGTAAAAGTGGATAGAAAAAGTTATAATTCACATATTGAAGCTGAACATAACACTTCCAACACTCTTATTACTTTGATTCCATCTTCAAAAGTAGAATTTTTACCTTCCAATGATAATGATACCATGAACAAACTCTCGAGTGATGATTGGGGATTGTTAGATTTATACCTCATTTCATTGGGGAATCTAAAATCTTGCCATCAAATCCTAAAGAGTCAAATGTGGTAGCACCTAGTACAACTAATGATCAAAATAATGCTCCATCCTCAAGTACATGTTTTGGTGATGATTCGGGTTCATTAGATTTTACACCCTCCTTTGTGGGAGAGTAAAAAATCTCACAATCCAAACCTAAGGAGTCTTACATAAATCATTTGCTCAATCTTGTTCTACATCAACAAATCCAAATTCATCATCCCATGATGGTGATGGGAGCTCTTTAGCTTTCATCCCTCATGTGTTGGTGATTCCTAACTTTAAAACAATTAAAAATATTTTTCGTTCTTATGAAATAATCAATTCTTCTCACAAGAATTTAGATAAGGCTTCCCCATCTAAGTTGGAAAAGTGTTATGGGCTTGGATATAAAATAATTTATAAAAAAAGATATAATGAAAACATGGAGCAAGGATTTAAGGATCATGTGAATTCTATGTCGTATCTTTCAAAAAGAGGTTTAGGTTTTCAGCCTCCTTCTCCTTCATCTACATCTCACCCTCCATCATTTTCTATATTTAAAATACCATGTGGTAAGCGAGCAATATTTTCTTCACAAGAGAAATATTTGTCTCCTCCACCTTTATCAAAGCAAGATCATATTTTTCAATGCTTCTCAAATCCCTCTTGATTACTATTCCTCCTCCAAAATGAAAGAAATTTTGTAGCAATGACTCTTTTTGTACATATTGAGTGCATGGTCATTCCACAAATGAATACTAGGCCTTGAATAATAAAATAAAACAACTTAATGTTTGTGGTGTTCTTCCATTTGTTGATGCACCTAATCACTCTAAATAATAATGATCCCTCTTCTATGGTGTTGCTCCTCACTATATGGCATTTGAAGCTTCATGTGTTTTCTCATTGTCATTTATGGTGGTATAATCTTAAGTACAACCATATTTCTTTATATGATACCAACACGATAGTCCCTTGTATGGTTGCATTTTCCTTTATGCTTGGGGACAAGGATAACCAGTTTTGGAGGTGTGTATTATTTTCAAGGATCCCCTTTTTTCCTTTTATTCCTTAAAATACAAACATAGCAAGTATGTTCACATTTTAAGGGGGGCATATCACCATATACATTTCATTAGTGTATTATGAGTTTTAACTTATTAGCATACCACTTTGGTGGTGGTGTTGTTTATAATGCCTCCTGAGGCATGGTTATCAATTTTTCCCTTGTGACATTGAACATTGTTTTGTCCCCCTCGATGTTAAACCTTTGTGCACTCCCTAAAGCATGATGAGAAAAATAGTCCATGGATTTGGCATAACAAAGCTTGTTGATTCATGAACTTGAGAATTTTTACATGGCCGCCTAGCATAACACATATTACTTTCCAGTGGAGCCATGTGTTTCATGAGTGATGTAGTATATAACACAACTTGCTAATCCTTATAAGAGCACCATTTTTTCTAACACATTCGATGAATGACTTTTGGTATTTGAGACAAATTTAAGATTGAGGCCTCTTTACCTTACTGACTTGAACTAGTAGTAACCTTGTGTTTATGTATTATTGTGTTTTTTATTTAGTTTTTTTATATTTGATATGTCTTTTATTTGTGTATGGTATCGTGTTTTCCTTATGTCTTCATTATGTTTGCTTTGTGTTTGTTTCTCATTATGTTTTATTATGTATTTTTTGTGTTTTTCATGCTGCATTATACTTTATATGTGTGTTCATTTGTCCTTACATTGTCTTGCCATAGGATCTTGAATCTTGGGGCTAGCACATCCTCTAGATTTGATATTATCCTATCTCTTCAATGTTTTGTACAATTGAACCCTTCTTGGCATATTCTTACTTTGGTGTGATTCTGAGTGTAAGTTCATAATCTCACTAAAGTGGGGGCTAAATGTAGCATCAAAAATTTTCACCCTTGATAATTTCACACTAGGTTTAGCTCCCCCTATGTGCTTGGACCTAGTTACGCATTTAATTGCTTGTTTTATGAATATATTTTGAAAATAAAACAATGGAATTGAAAATAAGAATTTAATATTTACCCCTGATGTTTAAGGCCTTGGAAAAAGGATGGGTCTATACTAGCACACCCCAAACCATTGTCTAGCCCTTTTGGTCCCAATTTGAATATGTAGGTGTTGGAATTTTATTTATTTAAAAAATCTAATTTCATTTATCAGCCAGTGGTATTTGATTTTTAGGAAATTAGAAGAATTGAATATAAATACTAGTTTATTTTATCATTTGAAATCCTAGAAAATCTATTGATAAAATTAAAGATCCTAAGATCCATCAAGGTAATTCAAGGGAAGATTTAGCAACATTACTACAACACTTTCATCAATCAAGTTCAAGATTGCAAGACATCAAGATTAATGAAGCAAATTGTGTGCAAGGAGCTATTATGATCAATCATACCAAATTATGAAGATGTTTTGAGTTATCCTCTATATGTAGTAGCAACAATATATTATGTGTTTTGTGAACTAACTTTTTGTAGTTCTATCAAGAAATCAAGGCATCCATCAATCAATATTTATGGCAACTTGTGGTGTGACATCACTTCATCAAGAATTTCACATCAAGGTGACATTTTCATTTATCATTCATCATTTCAATCAATTATCATTGTTTTGGCCTTTGTCGGACCTAGGGTATTCCCTTTTAGTCATCATCATTTGTTGAACATGGAGGTAGAAATACCAAAATGGGGTTTGACTTAGGCAAGCCCCTATACAATCACAACCTTTTCCCCCCTTTTCATGTGTGCAAGTCAAATTTGGGAGTTCTAGCAGGAGATGATTCTAGAAAACATAGAGTATACTATAACATGTATCTCAAAATTTGTAGATCCAATAAAGGAGGAAGCCATTCTAGGGCGCCCCACACCCCTAACCAGACAAATTAGCTCCAAATTTTTGTCTTAGGTTCCTCACTGTATCTCAGTCTCATATTTGAAGCTTTTCTAGTATGTTTCATTTTTATCTATGTGATAAATTATATTTTTAGACCTAGGATTACATTTCAAATATGCTTATTAAAACACACATCAAATTTATCTCTTGTACAACTCAAGAAATATCAACCCTAGGAGATTGGCTCTCCCTTGTGGAAAAAAGCCAATCATAAAACCCTAGTTGATTTATGTTTGAGTGTGGAGTCAAAGTGAAAAGGAGATAATCCTAGTTAATCTAATTGGATCTAAGATCACTTTTTCTATTCGACAATAACCCAAAAACTAGGTAGCAAATAAAATTACTAAAAAAATTGTATACATATGCATATGATATTGAAGATTCATCAAAATATTATTTTATAATTTTCAATAATATTTTTCAATTATTCTCTTACAAGGATTCATTTTTTTTTTAAAAGCTCTCGTGTATGGACAACATGATTTGACCTAAAATAATTATATAATAATTTTAATTTTTTCTTCATGTAGAGAATGATGTCTAGATTGGTTAGAATTTTTTTTTAAATTCTCAAAATTAAAATTTAACAAAAAGATAACATATTTCATATCAATTTTATGAGGCTTCTTGTTTAAATATAATTAATAAATAGAAAGATATGTTCAACACTTAAAAAGTAGTTATTTGAAAACTAGACATTGTCAGTTGTAATGAGATTTAATTTTGTCAAAAAATTCTTTAAAAAAGTGATCAGCCATAATGCCAAAGCCAATTTTTACTCTTGATGTTACCATGACATTGTATGCAAGTCCATGTCATAGGGTTGGATTCTTGAGTCTATTATGAACTTGAAACCAAAATGATAGTACAAGAGTTAAATTTCAAATTTCATAAAATATGTACTCACTATAAATGCATATTCATTCTGAAGCATAACATACACGTTTAGAAATAAGCACCTATTTATATTATAATCATTTTCAGATTTTAAAATTTATACAAATTTATAACAAGTACTCATTTAGTAGTAATGGATGCTCAAAACTAGATGGGTACATTTTCTAAATTTACACCTGCTTAGGTTTGAGCTTTCATTTCTAAATGCATATGCATTTTTATGAAACATGTAAACATTCTAGGCAATAATTTTTTTAGGCATAATGCTTCCATGAATATTGGACTCAATTTATTGAACATAACCTCATACATGAGGACATGCCAAATTATAGTAGGGGAGAGTGTTACATCTTATTTTTTATCACCCTTATAGACTATGTTATATGTTGATTTGCATTTTGGTTATTAGTTTTAGACTAAGTTTATGATTATTAAAATATGTTGTTTAATATCTCAATATCAATTGCTAATATATATGATAGGGTTTTAATTAATTTAAAATTACAACTTTATGTTGAAAATAAAAGATTTTGTTATGAAAAGTGAAATAATCATAAATATGTTTATGCTTATGTTCAATGAACTAACTTGTGCATTATTTTTAATAAGGTGGATGGAGGAGATGTCCTTTTCTTCCCCTCCAGATTAGAGAGGGAGACTATGATTGGAGAGAGGATGGTAGATCCATGAAAGAAAGACATGGTCATCAAGAAATTGAGAACATTCTTACATTTATACACTAAAAGTTATTTCTTAAGTTGCAATATTGTTTGGTGTCTGAATCATTGTGAAATCAGTTGTTGTTTACATCATGAATTCACATTCTTAGATCTACATGATTAAATTATTGCACATGAAAATCTAATTGTTTCAGGTAACTTTTTTCTATAACATACATAGTCATTAATCTATCTTTAATTGCACCTACCTAACACACCCATGGAATCAAGGCTTGATTAATCTATCTTTTATTGATTAATAAACTTGGTAAATTTTCCTATGAAATTCCTAAGAAACTTATGGCAGTCCTAAGAGACCTATGACAATCATATTTCCTTCATTTTTCTACAATTTTGTGCCCTAATGACAACACCTCTTTATGTTTTGGGTTGGACTACCCTAGGAAACTAAAAATATTTAATTTTATAATCATTTAGTCACTTTAATAATGTGTTATTATGATTGTCCCATGGATTTCAATGATTTTCAAAAGGTATCAAAAGTATTTTCGAAGGCTATAATGGCAATTTTAAAGGATTAGTTTGAGATTTGTGTATGAGATTAATTTTCTCTATTGTACCATGATGGAACTAATATATATGTATTATTCATGATACATAAAAAAAAATTCATCATGTTGAGGAAACAATGTTCTCTAACACCAAATGAGCTTGAGGAAGAAAATGCAAAGAAAAGAGAAAGAATGAGGCTACTTCATGAAAGAAAAAATTAAACACCATAGAAGAAGACATATTATTATTTCCAATTGAAGATGAGCATGAAACATCCAATAAAGATAAGAGAGAAAAGGAATTTGTGGTATAAAGGAAACATGTCCAAAACCTTCATGCAATAAGGAAATTGAATCCCAAAGTTGGAGACACTCAATATTTTACATATCAATATAAAGGCGCACCATCTTTATGATCTCAAGTAGAAGATACATCATCTTTCACATCTCAAGTTAGAGGCACACAATATTTTACATCTCAAGTTGAAGGTATACCATCTTTTCTATCTCAACCTAAAAGTACATCATCTTTTCCATCTCAAGTTGAAGGTATTCCATCTATCCCATCTCAATTTAATATTAAATGAATTCCTAATTTTGAGGAAACTTTACCATTGATAACACCTCCTATAATTTTGAATAGAAAGCCTAAGTTTTTTATTGATATTGATGAGATTTTTTTGAAAGAAATGGTTGATAAGATTCCTATGTGTATTTTTCAAATATATTCCAATAAGATATGGAGATTTTTTTTTGAGAAGTTAATTGAAACTGAAAGATGTCAACTATTTTTTGAAATGATGGGAAATATAAAATTTAGGCCCATTATGAAGATTCTTGGCCTAATAATATTGAATGCTTCAAGTAAAATATCTATGACAAAGAATCTAATGAGTGCATACGAGAGTGTGGGTTCCACTTCATACACCAAAGTGAGTAATATCACACAATGTGTCATTATATCAATAATAGTAAGTAATAATAAATAAAAAAATCTCATCTCATTATAAAGATAAGTCAAGCATTGAAAATAAGTAGGAAAACTCTAATGGGAGCTATTGAAAGGCACGAAAGAGTGGAGGACCCAAATAAAAATGAATTATGGGATTCTCTAGTAGGCTCCCATGAAAATATAAACTAATTTTCCAAGACTGGAGATGAACTAATTGAATGATTTTGGAAAAATAATACAAATTTATCTCCTAATCAAAGAGATGTTGTAAGGAGAATTAGTTGTCAAAGCAGTGAGCCACATCTAAAGTATTTTTTTGATATGACTCAAACATAATTTCTCTCCACATTTCTAGAAATGTATCCTCAAATTATAATTAGTCAAAGATATTTTGAAATGAAAATACTTTTTATATCAAAATAAATAACACACACAACTTGTTGTTGTTGAGTACATATTGAATTTTCTAATTATTATGATGTTTATCAACATATGTGTGTAGATATGCATACTAACAATGTTTTTTTGGAGTGTAAGATATAGGCTCCACCTAGATATTCAAGAGATTTCATATCAATAATTTTATGTCAAAGATTAGATGGTTAATTATTCTACAATAAATTATTCTTGGATGAAACATATGAACATTTGTCAATTTTTCTACATATGGAGGATACACATGCAATATAAAATGAAATAGTAATTTTTGGAAAATATAAGAAATTGGTATACAATAGGGTATGTGCACCAAGTTGTGACAAAAAAAGGGCACCACATTTTTTTAAAAATCTATAACATTGCATTTCACGAGTGCCAAATTTGGTGCTCGTAAAATAACTTAATAATTAAATGGTGAGCACCAAATTTTGTGCTCTCTAAATGAAAAAGTTACATTAAAAAAATAATATTTTAAACCCTCACTTTTTCCAAATCCATGAGTTGATCTCTCATTTTCAATCCTTTTCAACTCACACTCATCAAAAGATCATTTTTTTCTCTCTAAGCTTGTGATTCTTTGTGAGGATGCCACTAAGGCATAAAAGAAGTTGAAGAGATCAAAGAGGTATGTATCTCTATTGTTTTAGTTTCAAATTTGAATTAAAATGTAGATTGAAATAGGTTTTTTAGTTAAACTTTGTTTTATTTTCTAGGAAATCAATCTCCACCTCCAAACATTGACAATTCACAATCACCCCCTCATGAAGACCCTTCTGAACAAGAACAACCTCAAATCCCTCCCTTAGTTCATAGGAATCCACAAGGAACTCAATAAAATATTTTAAATCAAATTGAAAACAACAAAAGAGAGCTTGAACAACTAATTGGAAGATTAAATGAGCATATTGAAAACCACCCTTAGAGGAGAGGCATAGTCGAATCGCTAAAGTTGATTATATCTCATGTAGGAGAAATGAGAGAAAATTATTTTTTGTTCAAATACGAGGGATGAATTAAAATGATTTTATGCAAGTGGAATTTCCTATGCACAAGTGATGAAAGAAAAAATTAGCAAAGCTGACTTGTGTGTCCATTTTACAGACCCAAGAACCAATGCACCTTTATCACATGCATGCAGGAGGTTCCCCATCCATTGGTGCCACCATGAATTAATTAAAAATAAGTTTTGGGAGTGATGGTGGATGTTTTTTGACTAGCCTCCAGGGAATAACTATGATGCACCATAGTATTTTTTGAGGAAACTCTATTGTGAGTTTGTCCTCAATAAAGTGCCAAATTATTTTGACTATTTAGACTTTCAGGGTAGAGGTGGGGACTCCACACATGATAGATTAGGTGCATGAAGTAATCCATAGTTGGAATTGAGACCTTTAGCCAAATGCATCGTGGAGCATGTCACTGTTCCTTCCATTGTGAAGGATAGTATCGAGGTGGACACACTGGAATCGATTAGCTCACTTACTCAGAGCATTGTACAATGTGTGAGGCCTCTAGTAGAGCTTGATGTGGGTGAGACTTCTAGGCCCAAAGTTCCAACCCACCATTGTCACTCTTGTGGTTTTGTTTGCACATATGATGGTGAGAGTGCTCAATATGTAGTTACACAACATACATCAGCTATAGGGCAGATGGTTATGACAGATGCCTTGTTGAATGAAACATTTCGTATTTGATACTCAGGGAAAATTCATCAAGTTAATTTAATTTTGATTATTAAATTCTATTTTGAATTGTACGAATAACTAAATTAGTAGAATGAATATGATGAAAATATGAGGCCAAAGTGTTGATGATATGTGCATCGTTCCTATAGGCCTCTACATGTTTACGATGTTGAGTCCACAAGTATGCAACTAGTATTAAATAAATAATTATTGTATGTGAATAAGTGAATGTTATATGAATGATTTTCTCATAACACACTTTGGATGTCAAATAGTTTGTTGGTGGATCTTTGACCTTGACACCTCACTATTCTCATCATCAAACAACTTTCACTTAGACCTAACCTTTATTCATTAATGGTGTTGTAAAACAATGTTAGCTAGTTTTTGTAATTTTGTGTGTACAAATCTGAAATAATGCATGAAACTACATGAACTTGGATAACTAGGTTCTTTAAAGTGATGGGTGTAGGAGAATTCATTAGTATTTTAAATAATGCATCATATATTTTTGCTTTGAACTTGTCATTTTCACTTTCCTTTCAATCTCAGATCCTTTCACATATTAATTTTTCTATCTTATAGCTTTTTCTTTGATGACAGTGTCTTCTTTACAATTGAAAACTATTATTTTGTGATGAAAAGGCACAAAGGACCTTTCATTTTAAATTTTGAACTTTCCCTTTGTCATGATTGTCTTGAGTTTGATGTCAAGTTAAGGACACTTCAATGATTACCCTATATCATTTGGCTATCCTTAAATTGAACCTTATATTTCCATCTATGATGAAGTGACTACCTTCTTTCCTTTAATGCTTTGTTACCCTAGAAGTATGCCCTTTGTAATGAATAACCTTTCTTAGAAGTCTTTCATCTCAAATCCCCCTTCCATATCTGCCCTTACTCATCATGGTTTCACTATGAACTATGAATTGTTATCTTCAACCACTTACATGTATTTAGTGTCTAAAATAAATCCATGGACTACCATTAAATCCTTGGAGACCACTATACTATTAAACTATCCTTTGAATCTTCTTTCTTATGATTGATAGTCCTATCACTATCATCAATGAAGTGACTATGCCATTTGAAGCTCTCTTGAGGTTTTGTACTCTATCAACAACGTCCAAGATATCTTCCTATTCATTCTTATGGAATTCTTATAACTTTTGACATATGACTCCCCCTATCATTTGTCTTGATTGAAATTTGCTAAAGACTATCATGTGCCCTTTTCACTATAACCCTAGCCTATTTGGTTATCATCCTCCCTTGAATATTTGACTATGCAATAATACAATAAAAAATTTACTCCTCATACTAGACTTTCCTATTGGAATGATGACAATATGACTATCCTCAATTAGTAGTGGTTTTCCTCTATTTCACTAACAATTGACAAACTACCCCGTGATTGTCTCTCATGCCTTAATCATTGATATTTCATTATCCCAAGTCACCGTTAGGTTGATTTTCCTCATAAGGTATTTGTGACTCTAAAATTTTAATTTTCCTAATGAATGTCTTTCATAAGGATCCATAGTACAGTCATAAATACTCCTCTTAGGTCACAATATAGAAGCAGTTATTAATATGAAATGACTATCCTTACATGTATGAATGATGTCCTTTATCTATACTTTCCTCTTTAAAAATCTTTTTTTTCTTTTCTTAAATGAACAAACCATACTCATAAGACTCATTGAGAACTATGAATAGTCACAAGACTTCATTGAGGAAAAACCATTACAGGGTCTTTAGCTTCATTGCAAAGCATAGTCATTGTCATTAAGACTTCATCTAGCACACTTTCAAATACATAAATCACATTCCTTAACCACTATCTTAAGTTCTTCATCTAAGGTCATAGGACAATAATTAATACTACCAAAAATACAAAATCCTTCATCACATTCATGAGGACTATCAACAAGATCAATGTGCTTCAAGAATTATTGCAATCATTTAAAATCATAGTCATGAATTTTATGTTAAGGAAAAATTAAGAATCCTAAATCATGGTCATTTATATATTTATCACAATCATTAATGACTGTCCTTTTTTTCCTTCTCATAGGACTATCATTGTCCTTGCATTTACCTTCTTGGACTGCCCCTCTTATCTTCATGTTCTATATTTTTCATAGGGGTCATTGTATATTCGTCAAGATTTCCTTCAAGGTAACCGTGCAGTTATGAATTACTATCAAGGAGGTCAATGTCTTGAAGACTTGACTATCTCTTTTGAAGAGATCATCCTCCATTTTCAACTTGATGAATGTGTTTTCTTCATGAATTCTTAATAATATAACCCTTCACTCCTTCCATCACAATGGTATTCACTATTCTTTTTGTATAGTTACTAATACTAATTCATGAGCATGGTTTAAGGTTTTCCTTCATTCTTCAAAAACCTTCCATTATTGAAAGTGACTACCCATTGCATTATTGATATGACTATCATTAAAAAATTTATATGGATAATCCCTTTCTACATGAGATTATGTCCTCTTTTCCATTGTAGGTGTTTCATCCTACATTATGAAACTCTTAACATATATTTTGCAATGTTTTATTTTTTTCATATTGAGACCAAAGGTCCTTATCTGCTATAAGTTTGTATAAAGTAGGTTAAATATATTTGTCATTATGAGGTCTCTCAATAAGCCTTTTTGTAATATTCAATGAATATCAGCAAGTTCTCCATTATTTATTGATTCCATGGGAAATATATGGTTATATACCTTCAAAAAGACCATGATAACTACCTTATAAGCAATCCAAAAAGACATTAGGACAATCCATGGAAATTTTATTGGCATGGCATTCATCATTTCTTCCCATCACTATGATCGACCACATTTCTTTGAGGTATTTTTTCAAATAGTTCACTACCTTGTCTATGCTTTTAATTAAACAAAGAAACTAATGAAAGTGATAAAAAAACTTCATTTTTTTCATTTTTAGATGTTGACATCAGATAGCCCTGGTAATGTCTATGGCATGATGGGCCATGGATTTGCTGCAACTATAGCTAGTTATGATCCTTTAGTAGAGGTATGTGATAGATTAGTAGATTTGACATTATATTTTATCTTCTATGGTCTATTATTAAAAAAATTCATGATACTTGTATTTACATTAATTGCTATCTTGATGATTGCTATAGGTTCTTGTCACTCTAGATTGTTGACGTGCTAATGTTGTGGATGAGCGTGATGATTATTTGTTTGCAGTAAGTGATTATTTTGTTATATATCATTTCATGATTTAATTTTCATATATTAACATCTATACTTATTATTGTATCAATTGTGTCTCCAAATGAGTGAAGAGAGGACTAGTGAGCACATTTGAAAGAGAAAAGATTCAACAGACACTCCATCCAACTAACCGTTGATGGAAACATGTGATCTTTTTCCTTCCTCTAGTGGGAAATGAATATGTATTAGGGTCATTTATTATATTCCTATGTGGCATTTTTGAACATATGTTTTGTACTATGGATATATGTGACATTTTATGTCCATATGGCTCTTTTTTAGTAAGCCTGTATGACTTTATTAGATATATTGTATACTTTAATGGACATATATCAATGTATAGCCTTATGACTATTTAAAATATTATTTTACCATTGTTATTCTTGAATAATGTTATCATGCATATTGTGTAAATTGTATTCTTGAATGTTGTAGGCATGGGTATTTTTTAGATCTTGTTCTTGATTGTTATTGTTGAATATTCACCAATTATTCATTTGATAATTAAATAATTATTAATGATTTTTATTACATTCAAATTTTCACGTGTTCTTATAGCTTTCTAACATTCATGACAAATCTTACTAAGTAGACATTTAATTATCTAAACACTCCTATAGTTAAGGCTAATAAGTTTTTACCTGTTGGATTCTTTAATAAACTATTTAGCTTTCTTCTTAAGTAGGCCAATAATGCATTTTTATATGAGTGTTCCTTTCATGTGTATACTGGTGACTTATGTGTATTCATACTTTGTGACTTACGTGTATTTGTATCTATACTTCATGAATTGCAACTTATGACTTATGTGTATTCAAGTGTATACTTTACAACTTATGTGTATACTTTGTGACTTGCATGCATTCCAATGTATACATTGTGAATTACATGTTTTCATGCGTATACTTCATGACTTACATTTATTTGAGTGCATGATTCACTTATTCATGTGTATGTTTCTTAGTTCATGTCTCATGTGTATTTATGTGTATACTTCATGTATTACGTGAATCCATGTATATGCTTCCTATGTATACTTCATGTATTCATGTGTATGCTCCATGATTCTTGTGTATACTTCATGTGTTCACCTATATGCTTCATGCTTCCTATGTATACTTCATGTATTACATGTATTAATGTGTATGCTTCATGCTTCTTGTGTATACTTCATGTGTTCTCATGTATGCTTCATGCTTTCTATGTATACTTCATGTATCCACGTGTATGCTTCATGATTCTCATGTATAATTCACATATTATGTGTATTCACATGTATGCTTCATGCTTCCTATGTATACTTCATGTGTTCATGTGTATGCTTCATGCTTCCTATGTATACTTCATGCATTATGTCTATTCACGTGTATGCTTCATGCTTCTTGTATATACATCATGTATTATGTTTATTCACATGTATTCTTCATGCTTCATGTGTATACTTCATGTGTTCATGTGTATTCACACATATGCTTCATTCTTCCTATGTATACTTCATGTGTTCAAGTGTGTGCTTCATGCTTCTTGTGCATACTTTATGTATTCAAGTGTATGCGTCATGATTATTGTGTATATTTCACATATTATGTGTATTCATGTGTATGCTTCATACTTCCTATGTACACTTCATGTGTTCATGTGTATGCTTCATGCTTCATGTGTATACTTCATGTATTCATGTGTATGCTTCATCCTTCTTGTGTATACATCATGCATTACATGTATTCATTTGTATGCTTCATGCTTCTTACGTATACTTCATGTGTTCATGTGTATTCTTTATGCGTCTTGTGTATACTTCATGTATTATGTTTATTCACGTGTATGCTTCATGCTTCCTATGTATAAGCTTCAATTGTTCACATGTATGCTTCATGCTTCTTGTGTATACTTCATGCATTACATGCATTCATGTGTATGCTTCATGCTTCTTGTGTATACTTCATGCATTACATGTATTTGTGTGTATGCTTCATGCTTCCTATGTATACTTTATGTGTTCATGTGTATGCTTCATGCTTCTGGTGCAATGTAGCTCAAACCATTTTGGCATATTTGGGTGTGAAACAGGACCTTTCCTAATGTAAACCTACCCATTTCAACATGTTGGAACTGTCAATTTGGTCGCATGATGAACAAAACAAAAAGTTACACCACCTTGCAACTTTACACTGCATGCATCTAACACTTTTTCCATCAACTAAAATCTCAACACTATAGGAAAACAACTTAGAGATATCAAAAAATAAGAGAGGTTATTGTAGAGGGGCCTTACACAGTCTCATACTTTCAAACAAAATGTTTCTAAGTTTCATCATTTTTGAGTAACAGCTCATCAAATTTTTTTTTCCTTTTTGCACTTTGGTCTCTTAAGAGTTATCACTAATGCATTGTAGCTGGACCACTCTGACATGTTTGGGTGCAAAATAGAACCTTTCCTAGCAGAAACCTACCCATTTCAATGTTTTGGAACTGTCAATTTGGTCACACAATAAACAAAACAAAAGTTACACCACCTTGCAACTTTACACTACATGCATCTAATGCTTTTCCATCAACTGAAATCTCGACACCACAGAAAAACAGCTTAGAGATAACAAAATTTGAGAGAGGTTGTTGTAGAGGGGCCCTACATGGTCATGTACCTTCAAATGGAATGTTTCTAAGTGTCATTGTTTCTGAGTAATAGTTTGTCAAAGTTTTCTACCTTTTTGCACTTTGGTCTCTTAAGAGATATCATTGGTGCATTGTAGCTTGGACCACTCTTGCATGTTTGGGTGCAAAATAGGACCTTGTATAGCGTAAACCTACCCATTTCAATGTGTTTGAACTGTCGGTTTGGTCACACAATGAACAGAATGAAAGTTACACCACCTTGCAACTTTACACTACATGTATTTGATGCTTTTTCCATCAACTAAAATCTTGACACCATGGGAAAATGGACCGAACATATCAAAAATCAAGAGAGGTTATTGTAGAGAGGCCATATATGGTCATGTACCTTCAAACAAAATGTTTCTAAGTGCCATGGTTTCTAAGTAACATCTCATCAAAGATTTCTTCCTTTTTGCACTTTGGTCTCTTAAGAGATATCATCAATGCATTGTAGCTCAGACCACTTTGAAATGTTTGGGTGAAAAACAAGACCATTCCTAGCATAAACCTACCCATCTAGACATGTTGGAACTGTCAGTTTGGTCGCACAATCAATAGAACGAAAGTTACACAACCTTGCAACTTTACAATACATGCATTTGATGCTTTTTCCATCAACTGAAATCTTGACACCACGGGAAAACGGCTCAGACATATCAAAAACTGAGTTTATTGTAGAGGGGCCCTACATGGTCTCATACCTTTAGATGGAATGTTTCTAAGTGTCACGATTTCCTATTAATAACTAATCAAAGTTTGTTGCCTTTTTGCACTTTGGTCTCTTAAGAGATATCGTCAGTGCATTGTAGCTCAGACCACTCTGGCATGTTTGGGTGTGAAACAAGACCATGCCTAGTGTAAACCTAGCCATCCAAACATGTTGGAATTGTTAGTTTGGTTGTACGATGAATAGAACGAAAGTTACACCACCTTGAAACTTTACACTACATGCATTTGATGTTTTTTCCATCAATTGAAATCTCAACACCACAAGAAAACAACTCAGAGATATCAAAAATTGAGAGAGGTTATTATAGAGGGGCCCTATGTGGTCATGTACCTTTGGACAAAATATTTCTAAGTTCCATTGTTTTTGAGTAACAACTCATCAAAGTTTGCTATCTTTCTGTACTTTGGTCTCTTAAGAGATATTGTCAGTGCATTGTAGCTCAGACCACTCTGGCATGTTTGGGTGTGAAACAAGACCATTCCTAGTATAAAACTACCCATCTAGATGTGTTGGAGCTATTGGTTTGGTTGTACAATGAACATAATGAAAGTTGCACCACCTTGCAACTTTACACTACATGCATTTGATGCTTTTTCCATCAACTAAAATCTCAACACCATGGGAAAAAAACTTAGAGATATAAAAAATTGAGAGATTTTATTATAGAGGGTCCCTACATGGTCTTGTACCTTTAGAAATAATGTTTCTAAGTCCCACAATTTCTTAGTAACAACTCATCAAATTATGTTTCCTTTTTTCACTTTCGTCTCTTAAGAGATATCATTGGTGCATTGTAGCTCAGACCACTCTGGCATGTTTGGGTGAAAAACAAGACCATGCCTAGCATAAACCTACCCATCTGAACATGTTAGAATTTTTTTTTCTCATACAATGAACAAAATGAAATTTACACCACCTTGCAACTTTACACTGCATGCATTTGATGCTTTTTCCATCAACTAAAATCTCGACACCATAGGAAAATAGATCAGAGATATTAAAAGTTGCAAGAGGTTATTGTAGAGGGGTCCTACATAGTCTCGTACCTTTAGAAAAAATGTTTCTAGGTGTGATGTGTTGTTTGGTTTCAAAACATGCCCCAAGACTATAAGACTTGGGTACCCAAGTGAAGAACCAATGCTTATGGCAGGTGTTGGCTAGTTAAAGAGATCACTGTAAGTTAAAGTCAAAGGAATTTTTGGAGTACTTCATGATTTAAGTGTACTGGGTACTAGGTACTAGGGAGCCAAAAATATGAAAGTGTTAACACAAGGTTTTGGGTGAAGTGTTCCAATCCGAGAGTAGAGGTTCAGTAAAGTATGGAGGTTCCGGTAAAATCGGGGGTCCGGGAAAATTCGTTGTTAAAAGTTGAAGTATCGGGTACCAGGTAATAATGTTGAGTTAAAGTTAAATGTTGAAATTTTCCCAAAGGTCTGAAGGTCTAGTAACCCAATTAAAAGAGAATAATTACGTGAGAATATTATTTTAAAAGCATGATATTTATGATGAGTTCAAAATGATGATTTATTAATGATGGCTTTGTTTTCATGAGATTTTTGTGAATATTTTAAAATGGATTTAATGTGTGGAACTTGTGCTTGCAAGAGAAGCAAA
The DNA here is from genome assembly GCA_007258455.2 of Sequoia sempervirens. Taxonomy (NCBI): domain Eukaryota; kingdom Viridiplantae; phylum Streptophyta; class Pinopsida; order Cupressales; family Cupressaceae; genus Sequoia; species Sequoia sempervirens. Next base: position 256,147,841 of record VDFB02000008.1, on the reverse strand, counting down.
TTATGATGCAACATTCAGGTATGGATGGTCAGGAAAACTAAGGTTGCAAGAAAATATGATGGTGTTACTATGTTCAACAAGTATGCTTTGGAAGCTCATGCAAAGACAAAGTTCATTGCATAGAAGCATCGGGTACCGGGAAGCCGAAAACCTTGGTATTACGCATGTGACAAAGGAGTGTTCCCAGTCCAAGGGTTATTCAATTTTGGGAATGTTTTGCCTAAGTCCAAATCTGAATGTAGGAATAGAAGATTTACTTGATCATTTTGAATGTATGGAAAGTTTCTACATTTTTTGGCGGGTTTGTTTGGTTCCAAGATGGAACCCTGATAGTAAAAAGATGAAAGCCTGAAAGAATTTAAAGTGTTGAAGAAGGTTGACATCCATTGAATTCATTAGCAATTCTCCTACTAGTTGTCATATTCCACGTTCCTTGATGTGATTCATTCCTTGGAATTCCTCTCATGTATTTGTCTTATCTTCCCTATTTCTTGTTCTTACAAAAGGCTAGGAGATGTTTCATTTTAAGTTAAGTTCATAATTTGTGGATGTCGGAAGAGGCAAAAAAAATTAAGTTTTGTTCTTTTTTCCTATTTTCTGAATCATTCCAGATTAAAAACTTATATGCACATAGAAGCTAATCAATATCAAAGCTAATTTGAAAGCTAGTACTGCATGAAATCCTTTGTAGTTGGTTGTTTGTTCAAATAGACAAGACTATATGTTGCGTTGTTTAAGGTTGCATACAAAACCTACCCAATGTCCAAATAAACCTCCCTTTCTTTAAAATTTCTCATCATTCTATGCCTAGCTATAAAGCAATCTAGTGAAATATAGAGTGGTTTGCTTTGATTTGGTTAATTCTTGAGGCATGCGTGGATAATACCTAGGAGCACCTTTTACTTTTCAAGTATTTTTGAGGTTTTATTTTAGAATAGATGTTTAAATTTTAGAAAATGTTCCAAAAAAGAGATGAATGAATGGAAATTTTATTGAAAATATTTTGTTTCCATAATATGGCTAAAATCTTAAAGCTAAATCTACTTAAGTGATAGCAATTTTTTTTCAAATTCATGAAATTGTATTGCATATCTGTTGATTTCATTAAATTTTCTGATGACCAGGTCGAGAATATCTTTTACTGATCCTTATGATTCCTTTGAGAACCAGAAATTACTATTTACCCCTCATGATTAACAACATTATCACAACGAACCTTGACGTGAACCTAGTATGGTCAAGACCTAACATAAATGAGCCTTGGGATTACACTAAGTCAGCCTTAAGATTTAGGTGGTATTGGTTCAGTCTTTCAAGTAAAGATAGATTCTCGCGGTCTATCTATTAGGATTTATCTACACTGTTGATGTGCAACTAACATCATGATCAATAGGAACTAGCGCTAGAAGGAGGGCCTTGATATCTTTCCCTTTACTTTTATTTAGAATCCATGTTGTTGTCTTGGTTATGGGTTTGAGAGTTGCTTGCAAGAAGATAGTCTATGCAAGCTGGTCATATGAAAATGGAAGTTGACAAGCTCCAAGAAATCCTTAACCGGAGGTTACATCCTTTGAGTTTGTTCACCTTTGGTAGGGTCACTGAGTGTAGAATTCACGATACAACTAATCATGGTGAACTTGATTGCAAATTTTTTTTAACTAGGGTAATTTTGGCCACGCATAAAGTAATTTCGTTAGCAGAAGAGGTTTTAACTACTAAAAGAAAGGAACCATTAATGAGACAAATTTTAAATTCTGAGAAAATGCCTAACCCTAGTGAAACTGGAAATGTTAAAAAATTAATTGCTAGATCAACGGTTTGTTAACTACAATTTTCATGAAGAAAATACTAAACTTTTGCAAGAAAACATGCAAGAACATCTAGACTTGGAAATACTACACCGAAAACGAGAAAATAGAAGTAAAAAATCATCAATCTTTTCACACATGGAAGATGAAAAGTGGGAAAATTAAGCGGGAGACGTGTTTTTCGCTCCTAACTAAAAATTCATGAGTTAAAAGGGGAAATTTTATTGATTTCACGTAGAATATAGAATATCAAGGTTTTACTTTTTCTCTCTCTAATGATAATGTAATTTGTGTTACTACTTGGTCTAATGAAGTTGAAAGTGAAGACAAGGCCAAAGACTCAAAGAATCTTGGAGAGAAGGGGAATCAAGAAATGAACATAGTCATTCATGGAACCGAATAGAGCAAAGAAGAAAACCATGAACCAAGATAGGAAGATGGTAGAGTATAGAGAAATCAGCAAAGGTGTGTGCAACTGACCTTTAGCGAGGTCGTTTTCATACATATGAGCCAACTTATTGATAAGTATGCATTTGAATTTACATTTATAAAATGTAGAAGATTTAAGATAATTCATTGTTGCAGTAGGAGATTTGAAATATATTCAAGTGAGTTTAAAGAAAAGCCTCTTGTAATTCGTACAAAAACCACTATGAAGATCGTGATAGAGATTAAAGTGAATTGCTTAGTTAGGGTTAATTGTTTGTTAGGGTAAATTCTAGTTAGTTAAGTTAGTTTGTTTTCATAGGGTTTGTTTTATTTTTTCTACTTTTTGGTTTTCTTTCGACATTAATAAATTCTTCTTAACACACACATGAGAGTAAATTGAAACATTCTAAAAATATTGCACTGTGAAATGAAAAGAAATAAAACCATACACAATAAATACACGCTTAAAGTACAAAAATAAAAAATTTCATATATATGTATGTGTAAATTATGTATATATATGGAAATACAAAAAATTTCTCTGTAATAGTGCAAAAAGAGAAAAAGGAGCCGAGCTACAACAATAGGGTGGTCATTCAGTCAACTTGGGATGCTTCATCCATGAGAGCAGTGTATCCCAAGTAAGCATTGTCCTGGTGAGCATTGAAGTCAGGGGTATGGAGATTAGTTAGATATGGTTGGAGAGGAACCAATTCTCCTCATTGCAAAAATTAAGGAATATCAATAATAGAGGGAATTTTGATGGCCAAGTGTGCAATAGACAGGACATAGTCCAAATTCCCTAAGAAATCAGGTTGCACTATCATATTCATGGTCGTGCAAACTTCTTCAATAGAAAGCCCAAGATCTAGGAGCAAGGATATGAACCATTAGGCCAAGTCTAAATTCAGTTGATGATATGCTCTAGATTTAACAAAAGTTTCCCTAAGGACCAGGCACAAATTTGGTGCAACAAAGTGTCTGAAGAAAGGAAACCTTGTTAAGTTGTTGGGTACTGATGCGACCCATGAAGCCATTCTGGGAACAAACGTAGGTCTGAAAATTTGGATTTTCCATGGCCTGGAAGCAAGAAAGCACAAGCAGAGCAAAAAAACTAAATGATAATTGAAAGAAAAGAAAATATATGAATAATTTGAGAGAGAAGTGTGAAATTTATAGAAAACCATGATGAAGTTGTGGTACTTAGTCACCTGGATCGAAGTCTTGGAAAATGTAAGTTGAGGTGGCAACTAGAAAATTTTCTCTGAAGAGAAATGTTTAATCTAATTAATTCTCATAGAATCGATAGCCATTTTCTTTAAAGTTTGCTAGTATGAAGATCATGGATCAAGAAAATTAAAGATTTCAAAATTAATGGTAGTCATTTCATTATAGTTTATTGAGCCCTATTATCATGAAGGTGTCCATGCGTGCAATGCAGAAAGGAAAACCAAGCTGGTAAGGTAGCACACATCAACATCTGGGAATTAAAAAGAAATAATACATGTGTGTTAAGGTGTGTGAAATAAATGCAGAGTATTATGGTCAGAATTGAGTGTCATCATGACAACTCTGATGCATTAATGTGGTGCAGCATCTTCAAGTCAGAATTGCTAGCCAAGTATTTTAGCAGTTGCCATAAAATTAAATGGAAGGGTGGTAATTGATGGTTCTAAATTTATATTTAATTTGGTGATTTGATTGTTCACTGCTAAATTTTAACTTATGAATATTTTTAACATATAATGAATTGTAGTTAGCTAGGATTTGGCATAAGGGTGGTAAAATTTAGCTGGAAATTCACACCTATAGGGAATAACTAAATGAGTTTCTGGGAATTGGTGAAACAATGAAAGATTTACATTGAATGAAAAATCAAATGGTAACCTTCACTACCACTATAATTCCCAACCTAATAGTGGGCTTCATTGCCTACAAGTTGAAGCAAATGAGCTTACATTGAAATATAAAAAAAAAAAGAACATTTTAAAAGAAATATCAAAGGAGAAAAAATTCAACTCTTTAGGCTATCCAAATATCTCTACCAAGGCTATGGACGCCTAGCTAGCAGTAGATCTATGTTTGGGGGAATCACAAAGATAACCTTGTCGGGGCTATGGACGCTTGACTAGTAGCAAGTCTCTATCCATGGTTGGCTTTGGAGGATTACCAAATTATGTAGTTCAATGTCAATGAGCTAATTTTTTCACCAAGTTTCAGAAACTAGAATTAATCAAAGCACACATTGATACTTTTTAGAGAAATTTTATTGTTGGGTATGTGCAAGATCATGATGGGCCAAAAAGTGGTGATATGATGGGTATGTGTAGGGTATGTGGCTGACTACTTTTTTTTACCCAAAATTAATGAAACGAAAAGGGTTTTTAAAGGAGATTCTCAGCTTTCCATCAATATAAATTATGCTTTACTTTGAATTCAATAAATAATTATTATTCATTTTCTATTTGAATTAGAACTAAAGTCTCGATTGACAGGCTGATTGAAAAACATCTATAGTTTTCAAACGGTATCACATTTTTGAATCCAAAACATGTGTCACATTCTATGATTCGCATACTATAGGATTAAAAAATGAATTTCATGAAGTTTTGACCAAGTTAAGGTGGTCGACATACGAGTTTTTATATTTTTTAAAAGTTGTAATAAAAATTCATAATTAATTATTTACTTGGGAAAAAATTACAAAAAATATGCATTATTTGAACATGAGTCCTCTACTTATATCTAAAATCTTATAAAAAATAATTATCATTTTATTGTGGTTAGGGTGGTTAGACAACGCCTACTTATTTTTCCACGAAATTTAAGTACTACTACATTGAAATTTCAAATTTTCACCAAATAGATTTTTTTCTTTTTAAATAAACCTAGTAGTTTAGAAACTACATTCAATTTTCTATAGATTCTATTCTTACATATTTTTGAAATAATATGAGAACTAATTCAAATTTTTACGTCAAGTTGCCTAACTCTGATTTTTCTAAATTTTTCACCACTTAAGGGCCTATTTTTTCCATGATGATCCTGCACATACCCTGTTTTTATGTCAGAATCCAGGTAAAAGTAAGGTATTATTGTTTGAAAATATATATAAGTTAGGATTTTTAGAGGGTGATTCAATCCCGAGTTTTTTTAAATTTGGTTTTATTGATTGAAATTTGTTGTGTGGTTTCACAACACACCCCAAGACTGTAAGACTTGGGGACCCAAGTGAAAAACCAACACTTTATGGCAAGGGATGGCTAGTTAAAGAGATCACCAAAAGTTAAAGTCAAAGGAATTTTTGGAGTACTTTGTGATTTAAGTCTATCGAGTACCGAGTACCGGGGATCCAAAAATATGAAAGTGTTAACGCAAGGTTTTTTGTGAAGTGTTCCAGTCCACAGAAGTCTGGCAAAGTGTGGAGGTTCCAGTAAAATTTGGGGTCCAGGAAAATTCATTGATAAAAGATGAAGTATCAGGTATTGGGTACTGGGTAACAATGTTGAGTTAAATTTAAATGTTGAAAATTTCTTGAAGGTCTGGTAACTAGACTAAAAGAGAATAATTACATGAGAATATGATTTTAAAAGCATGATATTTATGATGAGTTTAAAATGATGATTTATTAATGATTGTTTTGTTTTCATGATATTTTTTTGAATGTTTTAAAATGAATTTAATGTGTGGAACTTGTGCTTGTAGGAGAAGCAAATTGTGATGCAAAATTTGGGTATGAATGGTCAAGCAAAGTAAGGTTGCAAGAAAATCCAATGGTGTTACTAGGTTTGGCAATACGTTCTAGAAGCTCATGCAAAGATAAACTTTGTTGTGCAGAAGCACCGAGTATCAGGAAGCTAGAAACCTTGGTATTACGCATGCAATGGAGTGTTCCAAGTCCTAGGGTTATTCAATTATGAGAATGTTTCATCTAAATCCAAATCTGAATGTAGGAATAGAAGATTTACTTGATCATTCAAAATGTATGGAAGTTCCTACATTTTTTTTGGCGAGTTTTTTTGGTTCCAAGATGGAACCCTGACAATAAAAAGATGAAACACCGAAAGAGTTTAAAGTGCTAAAGAAGGTTGACATCCATTAAATTTTTCAACAATTCTCCTACCAGTTGTCATATTCCACGTACCTTGGATTTCCTCTCATGTATTTTTCTTATCTTCCCTATGTCTTGTTCTTATAAAAGGTCAGGAGATGTTTCATTTTAAGTTAAGTTCAAAATTTGTGGATGTTAGAAGAGGCAAAAATTCTTTAAGTTTTGTTCTTTTTTCCTATTTTCTGAATCATTCCAGATTAAAAACTTGTATGCACATAGAAGCTAATCAATATCAAAGCTAATTTAAAAGCTACCGCATGAAATCCTTTGTAGTTGGTTGTTTGTTCAGCTAGACAAGACTATATGCTGTGCTATTTAAGGGTGCATATAGAACCTACCCAGTGTCCAAATAAACCTCCTCTTCTTTAAAATCTCACATCATTTTATGCATAGCTGTGAAGCAATCTGGTGAAGTATAGAGTGGTTTGCTTTGATTTGGTTAATTCTTGAGGCATGTGTGGATAATACCTGGGAGCACCTTTTACTTTTCAAGTATTTTTTATGTTTTATTTTATAATAGATGTTTAAATTTTAGAAAATGTTCCAAAAAAGATATGAATGAATGTAAATTTTATTGCAATTTTTTTTCGTTTCCATAATATTGTTGAATTCTTAAAGCTAAATCTACTTAAGTGATAGCAAAGTTGTTTGAAATTCATGAAATGTTATTGCATATCTATCGATTTCATGAAATTTTATGATGATTGAATCAAGAATATATTTTGCTGATCCTTATGATTTCTTTGAGAACCAAAAATTACCATTTACCCCTCGTGATTAACAACATTATCACAACGAACCCTGATGAAAACCTAGTATGGTCAAGACCTGACATACACGAGCCTTGGGATTAAGTTGAGTCAGCCTTAAGATTTAGGTTGTCCTAGTTCAGTCTTTCAAGTAAAGATAGGTTCCCACAATCTATCTATGAGGATTTATCTGCACTATTGGTGTGCAACTAACATCATGATCAACATGAAGGTTTCCAAGCAACAGCTTGTCAAAATTTTCTTCCTTTTTGCACTTTGGTCTCTTAAGAGATATCATCGGTGCATTGTAGCTTGGACCTCCCTCGCATGTTTGGGTGTGAAACATGACCATGCCTAGCATAAACCTACCCATTCGAACATGTTGGAATTGTCAGTTTTCTTGTATGATGAACAAAATGAAAGTTACACCACCATGCAACTTTAGACTACATGTATCAAATGCTTTTCCATCAACTAAAATCTTGACACTATGGGAAAACAGCTTGGAGATATCAAAAACTAAGAGAGGTTATTGTAGAGGGGACCTACATGTTCCCATACCTTTAGAAAAAAAAATTCTAAGTTTCATGGCTTCTAAGTAGTAGCTCATCAAATTTTTCTACCATTTTGCACTTTTGTCTCTTAAGAGATATCGTCTGTGCATTGTAGCTTGGACTACTCTAATATGTTTGGGTGTGAAACAGGAGTATTCCTATCATAAACCTACCCATCTGAGTGTTTTAGAACTATTAGTTTGCTCGTACAATGAATAGAATGAAAGTTACACCACCTTGCAAGTTTCATGATGAGTCTTAGTGCACTTATGTATTAGGGTTAAATGGTGTAGATTATATTTCCATTATACATCAAAATTGTATGCCATGCCTAATGCATTTGTTTATGCATCATAATTGAATGACATTGACTCTTATCTTTGATTATTCGAATGGAGTACGACATATGTGTTAGGTTAAATGGCATATATGAAAACATCATACAACTTTTGGATTTTGAGTTAAGTATACATCATAACTAGTGTTCATTATGGTGTGCTTAGTGTGTTTATTCATGTATGTTGATTGTGACTTTTTGAGTGAAGGTTCTAATAACATATATTCCTCTAAGTTGTATGGATTTTAGTGGATTTTAGCCTTCTCAAACTCATTTTTTGATAGTTGATAGTTGATGTTAGCCTACGATTCTAACGACATATTATTTTCTATACTATGTTGAGCTACTCAACCATGTCTAATGGAACCCCTAAAAATGCTTTGTGTTCCATCTCAAAATTCTACAAAATTTGGTTAATCTCATGTCTGAAGGCTTAGGGTTTCATCCACTATCATGCCCTAGGGTTTGTGTTGCTAAAACCCTTTCTAAAATCCCCTAGATATATTTCCCTTTGCAAGCGTTATAATTCATTGTTGACCTTTTCTTACCAATTATAGGTCATTTAAGACACATCTTATTACATCAGGTCCATTCTCTTACTGGCCCTTGAGTCCTAATGATCCTGGTAGTTGCCTATTGCTTTATAAAAATACTACCTTATGGTAGCATGGTTGATTTTCCTCAGAATATTTGTTGGGTCCTAGGTTGGGGTTTAATTCTCCATCTATTACCTATGGTGTTAACCTTAATCCTTATGTCCTTGCCTATCATTTGCCTAGTAGAAGCCCCCTTTTTAGAACTAACACTTTACACATGTAGGTTTTGGCAATCATGAGGACCATTCGATCACCGAGGTTTGATCCTGGTCACTCCCCGTGCCCCCACTCCATTCTATTTTCCACTTAAATAGTTTGATGGGCTGGCGAGTGAGTTCCACGTGCCTATTGCATTGACAAGCATAGAGGATTTGAATAGTCAGCGAGTAGTTTTTTAATAAGATCAATGGTGGTTGTGTGGCAATGTGTTTTCATCTAGACCATTCCTCACCACCCCATTGGTTTTTATTCTGCATTAAAATAATATCACAGGGCAATGGGCTAATGACACTCATCCCATTGTCAGAGGGACCCACCAAGATTTAAATACATGTGAACACTATGATTGATCAAGATCGAAGGTCAATGGCGGATGACATGGGCCAATCCTAACTACTCCCTGCCATCCCATGCATGACCCACCTCTATCTCCTGTTTCTTAGCAAGGAAGCGGGCAAGTGCCACACAGAAGAAATCTAAAGGCGGGAAAGGCTTTAGTAAAGGTGAAATATTAATAAAATATTATCGTGAGGATGTGAAGGATAAGCTGCACACTGTCCAAATTAATTTCTTCTACACGTGTTTAAGATATGTGAAAGATTTTGATCTCGACCATCAATTCTGTCAAAATATTGTACAATTGGGCGAGTGATTTTGCATTACAGCAAGCACAAGTTGATGGCCTGAAGTCTAATCTCAGTCGTTCCCGAACACACTATTGCTATCAGTTGCAGGCTAGTTAAATCTCATGGAAAGGCAGTAAATTTGACACGACATGCTTTCTTTAATGCTAAGTGGATGGTGGAGTATGTAGATAGGGTGGATGCTTATCCACATGGTTTTTTCTGATTGGAAAAAGGCAATGAATGCATGCATTCAACTTTTTCAAAATTTATTTCCTTGACTTGGATTATTTATTTATCTACCTTATTCATGACCAATGTATAAGATTCAAAATTTAGTGGTCGAGTTTCAGCTCGCTCATGCAAGCTTTCCTTGAGAATTAATGGTTGACATGCTCAAATTGTTTGATATAATGAGAATTGTTAGCCAGTTTGCTTCATAATTGAAATCATCAGGAGCTGAGAAATTAATCTTAAGTCTAAGATGAAGGTGTTAGGAGCTTTGGTGAGTAGATGAAAAGGCATTGAAGATAGTTCTCTCGGGTAAGTTGGTATTCACATTTTTATGTGTTGACTGCACATCAGTTGGTTGGTCTGGGAAATTTTTTTTGAGGTTTTAGTTTCTTGGAGTTCGTTGGGTTTTTCTATATTTGAAAGTTTGTAAGCCTTAGCCTTGTTCCACTGTAATAAATGAGTGAATATAAGCATAATGAGTCTACTCAAATTGTGAGGAGATCTAGGAGGATCAATATGCTTGAACCTCAAGATGTTGCACCTGAAACTAAGCATGGTTCACCAAGAGTTTCTGCAAGGACAAGAAATGAGAAGAGAGCTCATGACGATTCCATGGAGGATGAAGCCATGAACACTTACAACTTGAGAAGTAGGGTTGTTCTTTTTAACTAGAGTGAGCTTGGTGCTGTGTCTTTGAAGGAAACTAAGTCATATAAACTGGCTAGGTGCAGTAGGAAGAAGAAGAATAATAAGTACCATTAGGCTTATGATTCTTATAGGAGGAATCTTGGCACTGCCATGGAGGGCGGTGCTAGCAGTTCGACTGATAATGCAAATACTGACTTAGATTACACCTAGCACCTTCTCACACTCGCATGTCGAGAGGATTTTGATGATGGAGATATAGCTTCTCCATTTTTAGCAAAATCATGAAGGGGACATGCATACTTTGATTTTGAAGATGATTAACCATTGTGGAGGTGGTGTCCCAGTTTGATGTTTTTTGTTTTTTATGACAAAAATGAAAGACAGGTGTTGGATGTTGCTGCCACAACTATGGGTTTGTCTTCTTCAATGAGCATATAATTTTTTGTCTTCGGTTTTGACAAGGAAAGATTCTTGGGTGGATGTGAATGAGAGGTTTTTGTGCTACTACAACAACAAATGATGCCTTTTGGAAGGAAATTATTATCTACTTCAAAGACTGATATGGGTTTTGTCTTTTATGTTTTCCCTCCATTCGTAATGATGAAAATCTAATTGTATAGGGAATATGTTTTGTATCGGTAAAGTGAAATGGTGACATGTGTATTTTATAGCCTGAGGCTTGTTGGCTCTTTCATTTCTATAAGAAGGAATTTAGGGCCAGAATTAAGGGGTTGGTTGCTTTGTAATTGATCACAGACAGAACATTTTAAAGAATATACTATGCATTTTAGAGTTAAGTCTTAGGTTCGAGTCTTCTAATATAGATGTAATTCTGATAACAATACTAGCAATATAATACAAAATGGTGCAAGTTCAAAGTCATTTTCTCTCCCATGTACTTGTTTCATAAGCTATAAATGATATAATCAAGGGTTCCTTTATTTGTCTCCATTGATTTTTGGTGGATGTATGGTTTTATTCTTGCTTCTTACTTCAAAGAATTAATCTAAGCACTTGAGTGAAGTTATAGTTTTATGTTAAATTAAATGCTAGGATTTTGATAAGAAGTGGTGGTTGAGAATATTATGTTGAAATATTGTAATGTTGTGTTTTTCAAAGCTTAGTTAATGTCATGTATGAAATTTTTATCAGGTTATGTAGGTATTGGAGATAACTTCGTTCCAAGGATAAGGCACTAATCTAAGTAAAGTATTCATGTTGCAAGTAGTTGATCAATTCAGCAACAAATCATTTATTAAATCAAATTCTACAAAATGGGTTACAATTGCATTGAGTTTTACCATTCTCATTCTCTGAACATGAAATATTGTTAAGAAGCAACCAACTTCTTTGATACATTCTATTTGTAGAGTGATTATATGAGGATTATATGTTTTTTTCAATGTTCATGATAAAATGGCATGAGAATATTATCTAAACATCGTCAAGATCACCCTCTTGGGTTTCATAGAGCCCAAAGAGTAGAAGTAAAGGTATAGTAATCCTTTACTTTTTTGTTGTCCAATCCTTACTATGTTAATTATTTAATTGTGGGAAATTCATAGGTATTTCATGAGATCAAGTTTGGTTTTAAGAAAATAACCAACAGATTGGTGACTTCGTTGTGGAATACTCAAGAAGTACTTGGTTCCAAATCATAACTATTAGAATCGAACACTTTGCAAATGGAAGTCCATTTTCTAGTTTAGTTTTGTTGTCAATGGGTCAATTCTCAGAAACATTCCTTAGGGTTTTTTGTGTTTTCTCTGAACTTGCAAATTCTATTGAATTCTACCATAATTTCATGAATATTTTCATAATTTCTCACTAAGAATGGGTGTTGACTCCAAAATATTTGCACTAGTTTGCATTATTTGAGGAAATCAAGAAATATTAAGAATGTGGAGTTTGCTAAGAAAAGATGAAGTGGGATTGAGCTCACATAATGAAGGACTCTGATAGGAATCTAGAAGGAAAATTTAAAAGGACTTGGTAATATTTTGAAAGAGTCAAGAGTTTGTTAAATCTGAACATCTAGTTCATATATTGAACATTTCAAACCTGGAGAGGGTTGTGTTGTAGTGAATATAAAGGAATTTATGTGTGACTCTGTTGTTGAAAGAAGCCCAGATTGAATCTAATCATTGAAAGAAACTTTATATTGTTGAAGTTCAATCCTCTATGAAAGGAGGTGGTGACTCTATGCAAAGAACCTGATGAAGATGTGAAGGTAGCTTCATATCTACAAAGACTTCTAGTCATAAGGATTATTTACAACAGCTGCAACATATCCAAGTATTTCTTTTACATTTTGAATTTCAAGGAGTAAATAATTGTATGAGAATTACATTTGAAAGTCTTGAGAAAATTTTGTTCCCTATTGAGTGAAATTAAGCACTAATAAAGGGAATGATGGTGGTGATTTTACATACTTCTAAGATATAAATGTATTATGATGAAGATGTATGCTTATCTTTGAAATCTTCCCATTATAAAAATCTTGGGTAGGAATGTATACAAGTTATGCATTTTAAGGTCATGATGAAAGAAAGAAATAGGGCAGTAAATGATCAACTGTATAGTTGATGTTTGAGATTTGTAAAAGGTGTGCAAGAAATGTATCATTCCCTTGTATATCCCTATGGGGTGACATGTGAAAACATGCAGAATGTGCAACCCATGTCACGCTCTTAAAGAAATTTCTCTATTGGAAGGTATAGACCATTGATTTTTAATGGTATTTAGGGTTTTCCAAACCTTGTTCCTAACGATGTTAGGGAACATTTACCAAAATTCATAGGGAAAATTTCAAAGTTGGCTCATAGACATTTGCATACATTTATGGACTTGATGGGAGATTATGAGATAAGTAATGAAGATGTTGTCATAAAGCTTTTTGTTCAATCTCTAAAGGAGGATGTCAGAGATTGGTTTTCATATTTGCCAGTATGTTATATCCCTTCATGGAATGAGTTCATGGTAGCATTTAAAGAATAGTTTGGTGAAAGAATTAATCCAAGTTCAGTAAGGAAAAAACTTATGGAGATTCAAAAGGATGAAGAAGAGTTAGTCCTAGCCTTTAATCTCATATTTGCAAAAGCAATAAGAGATATTACTGAAACTATGAGACCAAGTGATGTAGAGTGTTTGATTGTATATTTAGGTGCATTTGATGAATAAGTGAGCTATTTATTGAGAGATAAAGATCCTGCAACATTGCATCATGCATATCAAATTGTCATGGACATTGAAAACAACTTGAGATATTCAATGATGAAGGGCTATATGGCTGCAAGTATAGGTTATTTTAATACACCTCATATAAGTGGATTGCACAATAGAAGTGATTATCATGATAATGGTGCTTCTATTATTTTGGTTTTTCCATCATTACCTAGTGCAACTAGTGGTGAACTCCAAATTGATCAAATTTTTTTGAGAAATGCTAACCAAATATCTTTTGTTCAAAGATTATCTAGTATGAAAAGATATAAGGGAGAGTCATCTTACAACTTGTTTGCAAGGTTTTTGGATGCCTTGCTGGAAATCCCCAAGAATCTCAGACTTGAGGATTCAACATGCATTGACTTGTTTTGTGAGATTTTTGAGCCAAGACTTAGCACCTTGCCAAAAGAGTTGAAGCCTCATGGTTTTGATCAAATACTTGATTGGATAAGAATTGCTAAGGAAGCTAAGTGTGATTATGCACAAAGTATGATGTATCAAAGTGTTAATAGTGGTTTCCCTATTGAGAAAAACTAGAAGGGTACTCAAACAACTAAAAAGGGTATATCAAAAAATAGGCATCTATCTTATGATATAGTTGAGGACAATGATTGTAATCAGTTTACAAACAACTTGTGTGCAAATTAGTATATTGGTGATGAGGAGGAAGATATATTTGCAAATATTGTTGATGCTTCATCACAAGTCAATGGTCAAGATACTGAGGATGAGGTTTTGAGAATTCACTATGAACACTTTGAGCATAGTGCATGTGATAACGAATTCCCTTGTGATAAAGATCATGAGGAAAATGAGGTTTTTGATTATTTCTCTGAAGAGTATGAATCTTTTTATGAAAATTATCTAGAGGCATTTCCTTTGCACGAAGGATACAGTGATATTAATTCTCAAGAGATGTTCACACAAGTGAACAAACAAATCTCCTGTGAGAGATACCATGAATGCAATCCAATTATATCAATAATTGAGTGTGCTATCTTTGTGAATGATGAGGAATTTGAAGACAAGAATGTATATGTTCAGTGTATTGACTCTAAGTATAGTTTCAAAAATGATGGAGATGTTGATAATGTTGATTGTGAGGTTAGTGAGCAACTTCATATCATAGTTACTCTTGATTGATTATATGAAGCAAAAATAGAATATGCAAGTTTCTTTGAAAAAATGGACTTGATTGTTTTTGAAAAGGAATGTATTGATGAGAAAAAGAATGAAGCATCTTGTTCAATTGCTAATGAACAACAATTATATTACAATGAAATTTTCACATTTGGGTTAGCATACTTCTCAATTGATGGTGCATATGAGTGCCTTGCTACCAGCCCTATTAATTCTAAGCTAAATGAGCCATCCTTTGAAACATTTTGCATTCAGTTAAATGATAATTTCAAAGATGAATCAAAGTATATTAGTGAGCCTAGAATGGAGATATTTGTTGATGCATGGGATGTTATTAATGGTGATGTTTACACTAATGATCCTAATCCGAATAAGAGCAAAGACACCATGGGTTTTGATGAATTACTTTCCCAAGGTAGCAGAGCGTGTGACAGTATGACAGGTTCACAATACTCAAATGAATGTGAACATGAGTTTGAAAATATGCCAGTATATGAATGCTTTTTGTTCATTGCACAAATTAATGTTGGTCTAGTGTGGGATAGAAATTAGGATATGATCCTAGGGCTATGTATGAGCCTTCTATTAATTCTGAGCTATCAGAAGTGGAATTACAGTGTGACTGCAAAGGGTTATGGTGTATGTTACTGGACGAGAATCTTGAGCAAAGTGTTTATGAAGGTTTTCAGTTTGATGTGCAAACTGCATTTGATGCCAACTCTTATGACCTAAATGATCAAGTGGACTATGAAAGTTTTCAATTTCTAGTTTAGTTGGATTAGTACTTGGTGGAGTACAATTGTGAATTGAACAAGGTAAAGTGCTACATTGACTATGGATTTCAATTGATATATGATTATAGTTTTCAGTTGGGAAAATTTGATTGCAATAACCACAATAGAGTTAGTTGTTGGGTAATTCATGGTGATATTTTTAGCATTAACTCAAGGTAGACAAAAAAAAAAAAGTTTTTGATAGAGGAAAAGACTAGTTCTAAGTTTTTGGGGGCCTGGGGCCACCAATTGAAGTTGAAGCCTAATATATTGAAGAATGCAAGCTATGATCTTGTACATTAAAAAGGGCTTCTAATAAAATTTGAAGTGGGGAAAATATTATATGGTCATGTAAATATTATATATATGTTAGTTTGCTTTGGTCTAGTCTTCTTTCCTTTGTCTAGGTGGGTCTTGGTTTTGGTTCTCTATGATTGGTCTTCTTCAACTTGATATTCTAGGATCTCGCTTTGTTCTAGAGGAACAAACGTCCCCAATGGGAGCCACTAATGGAACCCCTAAAAATTATGTGTTCCATCTCAAAATCTACAAAATTTGGTTAATCTCATGTTTGAAGGCTTAGGGTTTCATCCACTATCATGCCCTAGGGTTTGTGTTGCTAAAATCCTTTTTAAAAAGCCCTAGGTCTGTTGCCCTTTGCAAGTGTTATAATTCATTTTTGGCCTTTTCTTTCCAGTTACGGGTCATTTAAGACGCATTTTATGCCATTGAGTTTGTTCATTAACTCACCCTTGAGTCCTAATGATCCCGATAGTTGGCCATTGCTTTATAAAAATACTACCTTATGATAACATGGTTGGTTTTCCTTGAAATATTTGTCAAGTCCTAGGTTGGGGTTTAATTCTCCATCAGTTTCCTGTGGTGTTAACCTTAATTCCTATGTCCTCTCCTATCGTTTGCCTAGTAGTGGCCCCCTTTTTAGAACTAACATTTTGCACATGCAAGTTTTAGTGATCAATAGGACCGTTCGATCACCGAGGTTTGATCTTGGTCACTCCTTGTGCCCCCACTCCATTCTATTTTCCACTCAAATAGTCAGCAGGTTGGCAGATGAGTTCCACATTCCCATTGCATTGACGGGCCCAAAGGCTTTGAATAGTCAGTGAGTGGTGTTTTAATAAGATCAACAGTGGTTGTGTGGTGATGTGTTTTCATCCAGACCATTCCTTGCCACCCCATTGGTTTTTATTCTAAATTAAAATGATATCATGGGGCAATAGGGTATGTGTAGGATCATGATGGGCTAAAAAGTGGCAATATGATGGGTTTTTGTAGGGTATGTGGTTGACAACTTTTTTACCCAAAATTTATGAAATGAAAAGGGTTTTTAAAGGAGATTCTCAACTTTCCACCAATGTAAATTATGCTTTACTTTGAATTTAATAAATAATTATTATTTATTTTCTATTTGAATTACAACTAAAGTCCTAATTGATAGGTTGATTGAAAAACATCTATAGCTTTCAAATGATATCATATTTTTGAATCTAAAATATGTGTCACATTCTATGCTTTTCATACTATAGGATTAAAAACAAAAAATGAATTTCATGAAGTTTTGACCAAGTTAAGGTGGTTAGACATACAAGTTTTTTATTTTTCAAAAGTTGTAATAAAAATTCATAATTAATTATTTACTTGGAAAAAAATTACAAAAAAATATGCATCACATCGGTACATGAGTCCTCTACTTATATCTAAAATATTATAAAAAAATATTATCATTTTATTGTGGTTAGGGTGGTCAGACAGACACTTGATTCTTATTTTTTCCCTTAAATTTAAGTACTACTCCATTGAAATTTCAAATTTTCACCAAATAGATTTTTCTTTTAAATAAACCTAGTAGTTTAGAAACTGCATTCAATTTGCTACAAATTCTATTCTTACATATTTTTGAAATAATATAGATAACTTATTCAAATTTTTATGTCAAATTGCCTAACTCTGATTTTTCTGAATTTTTTGCCACTTAAGGGCCTATTTTTTCCATGATGATCCTACACATACCCAACAAGCTAATGACATGCATCCCATTGTTAGAGTGACCCACCAAAATTTAAATACATGTGAATGCTACACTTGATCAAGACTGACAATCAATGGCGGATGACGTGGGTCAATCTTGACCGCTCCCTGCCATCTTGTGTGGGACTTGCCTTTGTCTCGGACTATTTCTTAGCAGGGAAGTAGGAAAGCGCCGCGTAGAAGCAATCTAAAAGGTAGGAAAGGCTTTGGTAAAGGTGAAATATTAATAAAATATTTTTGTGAGGATGTGAAGGATAAACTACACATGCTATCAAAATTAATTTCTTCTACATGTGTTCAAGATATGTGAAAGATTTTGATCTCGACCGCCAATTCTATCAGAAGATTGTACACACGAGCGAGTGATTTTACATTACGCCAAGCACAAGTTGATAGCTTGAATTCTAATTTCATTCATTCCTTGTCACACTATTGTTGTCAGTTGCAGGCTAGTTAAATCTCACAGGCGAGCAAGAAATTTGACACAACAAGCTTTCTTTAATGCTAAGTGGATGGTGGAGTGTACAACAGGGTGGATGCTTATCCACATGGTTTTTTTCAAAATTTATTTCCTTGATTTGGATTATCTATTGACCTACCTTGTCACATGATCAACGACTGAGATTCAAAATTTAGTGGCCGACTATCGAATTGATCATGCGAGCTTTCCTTGAGAATTAATTGTCGACACGCTTAGATTGTTTGATATAATGAGAATTTTCAGCTAGTTTGCTTCATAATTAAAATCATCAGGAGCCCAAAAATTAATCTTAAGTCTGAGAAAAATGTGTCAGGAGCTTTGATGAGTAGTTGTAGAAGCATTAAAGATAGTTCTCCAGGGTAAGTTGATATTCACATTTTTTATGTGTCGATTGTGCATCAATTGGTTGGTCTAGGAAATTTGTCATGAGGTTTTAGTTGCCAAGAGTTTGTAGGGTTTCTCTAAATTTGAAAGTTTGTAAGCCTCATCCTTGTTCTATTGTAATAAATGGGTGTATATAAGCTTAATGAGTCTACCCAACTTATGAGGAGATCTAGGAGGATCAATATGCTTGAACCCTAGGATGATGCACCTAATTGAGCATGGTGCACTAGGAGTTTCTACAAGGCTAGGAAATGAGAAGAGAGCTCATGAAAATTCCACAGAGGATAAAGTCGTGAACACTTACAACCTGAGAAGTAGGGTTTTTTTTTTAACCGGTGTGAGCTTGGTGTTGTGTCTTTGAATGAAACTAAGTCAGAGAAACTGGCTAGGTGTAGTGGGAAGAAGAAGAAGAATAAGTACCATAGGGCTTATGATTCTTATAGGAGGAAGCCTGGCACTACCATGGAGGGTGGTGCTAGTGGTTCGAGCAACAATGTAGATACTAACTTGGATTACACCCGGTACCTTCTCACACTCACATGTCGAGAGGATTCTGATGATGGAGAGATAGCTTCTCTAGGTTCAGCAAAATCACAAAGGGGACATGCATACTCTGATTTTGAAGATGACTAACCATTATGGAGGTGGAGTCCCAGTTTGGTGTTTTTTATTTTTGATGACCAAAATGAAGGAGAGGTGTTGAACCTCATTGCCATGACTACGGGTTTGTCTTCTTCAATGAGCATTTTTTTTGTCTTTGTGCTAATGGGGAAAGCTTCTTGGGTGGACGTGAATGAGAGGTTTTTTTGTTGCTACAATGATAAATGAATCCTTTTGGAAGTTTATTATTATCTTCTTCAAAGACTGATATAGGTTTTGTCTTTTATGTTTTCCCTTCATTCATAATGATGCAAATGTAACTATATAAGGAATATGTTTTGTATCAGTCAAGTGAAATGGTGACATGTGTATTTTCTAGCCTGAGGCTTGTTGGCTCCTTCATTTCTATAAGAAGGAATTCAATGATAGAAGTAAGGGGTTGGTTGCTTTTTAATTGATCACAGACAGAACATTTTAAAGAATATACTATGCATTTTATAGTTAAGTCTTAGGTTCAAGTTTGCTAATATAGATGTAATTCTGATAACAATATTGTCAATATAATATAGAATGGTGCAAGTTCAAATTCATTTTCTCTCCTATGTACTTTTTTCATAAACTATAAATGATATAATCAAGGGTTATTTTGTTTGTCTCCATTGATTTCCAATGGATGTATGGTTTTATTCTTGCTTGTTAATTCAAAGAATTAATGTAAGCACTTGAGTGAAGTTATAGGTTTATGTCAAATTAAATGCTAGGATTTTGATAAGAAGTGGTGGCTGAGAATATTATGTTGAAATACTGTAATTTAGTGTTTTTCAAAGCTTAGTTAATGTCATGTATGAAATTGTTATCAGGTTATGTAGGTATTGGATTTGACTCCATTCTAAGGATAAGGCACTAATCTAATTAAAGTATTTATGTTGCAAGTAGTTGATCAATTCAACAACAAATCATTTGTTAAATCAAATTCCACAAGATGGGTTACAACTGCGTTGAGTTTTACCATTTGCATGCTCGAAACATGAAATGTTGTTAAGAAGCAACCAACTTCTTCGATGCATTCTATTTGAAGAGAGATTATATGCAAATTATTTATTTATTTATTTATTTTTATTTTAATGTTCATGACAAAATGGCACGGGAATATTATCTAAACATGTTCAAGATCACCCTTCGGGGTTACACAGAGCTCGAAGAGTAGAAGTAAAGGTCTAGTAATCCTTTGCTTTTTTGTTGTCCAATCCTTATGTTAATTATTGAATTGTGGAAAATTCATAGGCATTTGGTGAGATTAAGTTTGGTTCTAAAAAAATAACCAACAATTTCGACATCCATGCATCAAAAGAATGTGTTGCCATGTCACTATAAAGCTCCTTGGGCTTTGCTAACAATGTCAACATTGCTTCTTTTCAAGAATAACTACATGAAATACACGCCTACCCACAATGATGATAGAATAAACATACATAGCCCCAACATGCTTTACATTTAGTGAGAAAATGTGAACTACCAACCTATTCTTTCCCACCATAGAGTCCTCAACTACATTGTGAAACATATCACAAATCCTTAACATTGGTAAGATACTTTTAACAATATGCTTAGTAATATATTTTATATTGTTTCCTTTAACAACCCCACTACAATTGAATTTTTTAAATTCTTGACAAAGTGGTTGAACATGATATCAATGCCTAAGAGTGTTCTCTTACTAATGAAACTCTTACAATATGCAAAAAGTCCTTTTTCTTTAAATGTGGAGAAAAAAATGTGTCATGTCCCTTCCTATTATGATGTGTTACAACTTCAACATTTGTTGCTACCTACATGGCTCACCCATTATCATTACAAATCAATTATACTAATTTAAGCTACACAAAATTAGAAATTTGTAACATCCAACATAAACAATCAATAAAAGAGATGTGTGATTCCAACAATTTTTCATGTCACCTCAATTCATGAGCAATCTTATAAAAGAATTAGATGCTTTTGGGTCCTTTTGTTGGAGTGAACTCGTTTAATATAAATTGAACTAGGATGGAGTAATGGGAGAGAATAAAAAACACTTAGAATGCATCGAATGAACCAAATGCACTAAGTGTGATCATCACTTGAGTGGGAATTCCTATCTTACCTCTATTAAGGCATTCTATTGAATTCAACAAAATCGATGTGCTTGGTAAGCATTACTTCATGGAAGCCACAATTGGAATGCTTGTACCATCACCCCCTCCTTCCATATTTCCACAATTGGTTTGATAGACACTAGTCAGTCAACACACCAACCTACACATAAGAGGAAAAATATAAGCTTTGACTTGTTCAACCTATTAAGTGAGCAACACACTACATTTATATTATTTGAGTGATCTTATAAGGGTTTCTCTCACTAAAAAATTGATACTTATTCACAAAATAAGGAATGCACTCTATAAAGCCACTCCTCCACCCTAATCACCATTATTTTTTGTTGCTCCAATTAGTGTTAGAGTATTCAAAATCCATGCATACACAATCCATGTTGACCTCTGCATATCTTTAAAAGAGAAATCCTCTTAAGGGGAAAGCATTAGCAACATAACACAAGACCATGAATTTCATTTAGACCATTATCCTTTTGAAGCATTTAGATGCGTTGAAACCTATCAAAGACATTATTATGAATGTTAGTGCTTCATATAAGACAACAATATGGGGGATCTTTAGCATGATTTTTGTATTGAATGGTTTCTTTCGTCAACAACGTGATACACAATCTCAACTCCAATTGTGAAACCTTCCAAATAATTTTAGAAATATGAGATTGAAAACTTTATAACACCTATGGTGACTTTCCAAGGAAGCAACATTGATCAAAACAGTCCTAAGTAAATGAATTTTCAAAGAAAATAGAATCCTATACATAATGAAAGGACAACTAAGTTACAATCATGACTGAAGACAAGAGTGGGACTGGCATAAGGTCCAATGCATAGTCATAATTGAAAATAAAGGATAGTACAAGGTAAAATAAGTTATCAAACCTATAGAGCCAGCCAAATCCATGCAAAAGTCATAGTTAACTCATCAACTCAATAAAGGACTATGCAAAGATAATGATGCGCATAGAGAACAAGAAAACACAGTGCTACAAATCAAGAACATAGTCATGTTTTCAGTCACCTACAAGTGAAGGCAACAAGAGAAGATTGCATGAAACTATAGTTTTTGTTATGTCCCCAAATAGACAACTCTAGGAAATGGATGCTTTATCAAACACGTGCAAGCTACACTAATAATCAAAGACAAATGTAGATGACAAACCCTAGCTGATTAACAATTGTGAGCATGATCATTACCTAAGCTAAACATGGCATATCCACATGAAATAAACCAATATCTAACTAGTTAATTCAAGATCCTAATGAAATACTTGAAAACATCAAATAATGAAGCCATTAAACAAGAAACTAACTAAAATTCATAATGGAAACTAATCTAATGCCTCAAACCTCATCCCATTGGGGGATTGGTGTTGCATTTAAGTGGAATGTTAGCTCTTTCCAAACCCCTTAGTTGAAACAAGCTTTCAAATGGATTTCATTGATGAAGATTGATGAAAATGGATGCAAGATAAGCTAAAATGGATGCAAAATTTAAGTTAAAATGGATATTAAATGCTAATGGAGAATGCTCTAAAATTTAGTATAGTCTAGTTACTCTAAATGAAAGTGGATACATTTCTCATAGAAATGAGGAGTATTTATAGGAGAAATGGTTGAATCAATGGATGAGAAGGAATGAGAGGAGATGGAATGGATAAAGGATTCTCATCAATGGATGAGAATTCAAGTTGACAAGGATCAAAGATTTTAATTAGTGGCTCATTGATTTGAAGAAGCATATTTTCTAAAAATTAGGAAGTTTGTTGCAAGATATTCCCATTTCAAATGGAAGAATATTCCATGGGAATGTTCCCTTGCAAGTGGGAGGGTGGGATAAATTAGCTAATTAAGTAATTTAATAAATTACTTAATTTTGCAAGATGGAGGAAATTAGGATTTTCATTAAATAATTAGCTTATTTAATGAAAGGGGTTAAATGACATTTAACTAAATAATTAAGGTTATTTAATTAAATGAGAAGAATTTAGAAGTTTAATTTAAATAATTCACATTATCCAATTAAACAAGATGAAAATTAGTATGAGAGGGGATGAATTAGCCAAATAATATTGGTTATTTAATTAATAGGAGAAAATGATAAATTTAGTTAAATAATGAAGAATATTTAATTAAATGATTGAAAAGAGGTGATTCAAGATGAAATGGTGTTAGTAATCAAATTCATATGTGCAATATCGATTAGGAAAATTTTAAGTGTGTACATTTTGCCCCCGTTTGAAGTGAGGTACCTGTTACATTGGTTCAAAGACTAACACTCTTCAGATTAACGCTGCTACTCAGATAAAAAAAAAAATTAAATTCTTGATTTTTCGGATGCCTCATTGTTTCCCCAATGGAAGGAACTAAGCCGGTACCTTGCCCCTCGAGAGATTAGGCAAAAAAATTAAATTTTAGTTCAAGATTGTGACAAATGTTCAATATAGGTTCAGTTGTAGAAAATAAGCTCCAAGACACAAAAATAAGTTTCAAAACGTAAAAAAATGCCTCCAAATAAGTTGCATAGCTCAAAAAATTGATTAAAAGGATTAAAAATCTTATTTTCCCACCCTAATTTGGGAAAAAACCCTAATTTTTAGGCATAAATATAAGTTGAGGGGTCATTTTCAATTCATTTGCGCATTTACCTTAGAGAGATTCTGCTAATTTTTGCTTCTGACCTATTGATGAAATGGGTGATCCAGTGCTTCTCAAGCACCTTGCGGATAGGGTACAAGAGTACCAACACCCAGTCGAGATGCAAGACCCCCGATACACATTCCAAAACTTTTCTCATTTTTCACATTTTGGTGCGTTTATTAGGCATCTAAGTTAGCATAACAATTGCATCGATGTATTATGACGCCTTTGTCATAGTCGATGACGCTATTGTGCTATAGTGATGCATTTGTCATGATACGTGACGGTGTCTGATTTAGGTCTAGGGGCAATTTAACAAGATAGTGTCACTATTGTCAAATAGAGGTGCAATGGGTTATTTTGGTCTAGCATCACTATTGAAATGTCGACGCACAATTACAAAATAGCATCGCACTAAGTGATTTAAGTTCAGTGTCGCACTCAAATTACAACATGCAATTGCATAGAGTGGTACAATTACAAAATTATGATGCAATTTCCTTTTCATCAAAGTGGTGCAATTTTAATATTTGCGTGTAATTGCAATTTTAGGGTTTTGGAGTCTAAGTTTTGTTGTTTTTAGGAAATTTGACATTTTTTGCTTCATGCATGTAGGATACCATTCAACCCATCATGTCCTAAGAGCACCAAACCATCATTATTTCTCATATCCACCATTTTGGGGATGACGAGGACTTCTTTCTTGGAGTGATTGGGTTGGGGTTTGTCACTCATATGCTAGAGATTTGGACACACTTAGCAATGATGACCGCATTGTTGGAACACTAGTGTAGCAAGACCTCCTCCTTTCATCTTCCCACCGGAAAGGTGATGGTTACCTTGGAGTATGTATGGGGCATTCTATGCATCCCCATCCATAGGGAGATAATCATTTATGATGCTAGGTCTAGGGCGGACATGATCTTTGATGTGTTTGGGCTGGAGACTATTTGGGTTGATAGCCATCAAATAGACCTACAGGACTACAGAGGAAAGGTGTCATATTTGACACAATTTATCAAAGAGCTTATTTGTGGAGTACTTTGTCTCAAAAAATGTGGCAGAGGTCTTAGCTTTGGTTGGGGACTCGCTTGGGTTGGTATGGTAGAGCGGATGACACTTTATGTGTGGGTTTTAGTTGTACTTGCATCACTGTACCACAACATGCATCATGTAGTTTACTTGAGGGGGCAGGCTATAGGAGTCAGAGTTACACTACTGCATATTTGGGTGTGGGAGCACATTGTTGTGCTTCATCTCATTATTACATTGGTTGAGACTAATCATGATCAGCCCGTCATAAATAGATATGGGGCGGTGACCACATTACAACAAACAAGCACCTCATGCATCGCTTATTAGAGGCATGTCATTGATGATATGACAGTTTTTAGATGGAGGTTGTGGATTCAAGTTCATCCCTAGTATGATGACCAAGAGTAGGTATTTTATGCCTACCAAACTAGGTACATTTTAGGCCACGAGCACACCATGGTGGTGAGGTATCTCCCCGACTGAGTAGCATGATAGTTTGGCAAGACTCAAGATGTAGTACAACTAACATACAAAGCTCTTTTTGCATGGACTATCTAAGAGATAGTATGGGGATAGCAGGTTCCACCATAGGTTGTCATCGATGACTTTAGGCAGCTTGTCCCATAGTCGTGGGTATATGCAAGCGGACCTTGTGATGCAAGGACCACTCTTACATATGATTTTTGGTTTCTTTAGTTTTCCCTAGTGCGACTCACAAATCCCACCAGAGGGCGAGTTCCCAGGAGGGGTAGAGGACAATGATAGATCCAAGAAAAGGGTTGGGGATAGGGCAGAGGATAGTAGCAGCCTCACCAGTATCCTCCCTAAGATGGCCATGATAGATAGGTGCCTAGTGATGGGCACCAATAGGAGGAGCAGAATGGAAATGGTGTGGGATAGGTATCGGGACATGTTCCCTTGATTCATCGATTGAGACAGGAACCACCACCACCACAAGATCAACAATAGTAGTAGCACCCACATCAGCAGGCACAAGGTCTCAACCCACAGGATGCATAGATTCAAGCCCTCACTACTGAGAGGGATAGGTTAGACAAGAGTGGTACACCACTTGCTAGGAGTGGGATGCAACCTGTCAATAGGTCTAGCAAGTCACAAGGGAGTGAGACCATGACCGATAGTAGGTCCAACAGCTCACCATCTAGCTGGCCTAGGAGATAGGTTGTAGGCAGCAGCTAAAGACTACGGCTTAGCAAGCTCAGTAGGAACAGGGCTAGGTTGTGTCTACTCATATGTACATGTAGGCCATGATGGAGGCTGCGTATTACTAGACTTTATATTATATATATTTTCCTCTGCACTGGCGATAGCTAGATTTTTCTCATCAAAGCAGGGTGGAAACCAATGCTTCAAGAGGTGCTCTTTTAGTCCATCAGCCTTCTTGCAATGGACACAAACAACCCTCAGTGGGATACCATGATCAATCTCAACATGACGACAAGTAGATTTGAGGCTAGTCTCGCATGTGTAGACGCTTTTTTTTATGTATAGCCCTAATATTGTTATGTATATACATTCATCGATTGATTTTAATAGCCTCTTATATATCCAATTTTTGGTGGCATTACACATTGATTCAAATTTTTATATCATGACAGTCACATTTTGATAATATATACATGAGATGGTTCGATGTGATTATGATATGGTGTTTTATTTTATGTGATGTTTTATGATCATGTCTGGATGCATGTGCTATGGATGGATGTAGATGTTATGGATGTGTACATTTATTTATGCATATGATGTGATGTGATGTGATGTATGATTTATGATGTGATGCTATATGATATGCAATGTATGATTTATGTTATGAATGCAATGCGATGGATGATTTACTTTCTTTTTCAATATATTTTTTATATGAAATGTTATGAGATGGATGCATTTCTTTTTTTGTGCATTTTCCATGCAATGATGTTATGCTTATGATATGATGATGATTATGATATAATTATGCAGGATGTATGTATGTTGATGGTTTGTGGATGCAGGATGGATGCAATTTCTTTTTTTTGACTTGTCATGATATCATGTTAGCATGGAGAGAAGATAGAAGAATAGGATGGATTAACCATTTACTTTGAGATTGATTTAGAAGTCCAATACGTTTATGATTCTTTGAGACTTTATTAGATATGGTGATGAGATTGATTAGTTTCTTGTTTTAGGGATTGCGATACTTCATCATTTCATTCCATATTTTTGATATAACACATAGACATGATGCATCAAGGTATTGATAGACCAAGATGGTGTTGTATCTAATGCAATGGAATTTGACTCTACAAATAGATAGGATAATCCTTGCTCACACCTAACATGCAAAAACCTCATTGGAATGTAGTTTATAATTTTAGAACATTTTAGACCAAAGCATATGCAATAGTCAACAATTTATTCAAAATGACCTCCCTCCATACAACAAAGCAAGTATTTTCCAAGGTTATTTTACAAGAACATCCAAAAAGAAAAACAAATGAAATATAATGATCGATGTCCATTCCTCTCTCTAAATCATTTTGATAGAAATCATTGAGAGGTCCTCAAAATGGGTCAATAAGATAAATCAAAAGAAAATATCAAAATGAACAAATATTCAATGTTATTTATTTCTCTTGCCAAAGTAACATAACTAAGGTGATTTATGATGATGATGTCCATTGTAGAAAGGATGCATCTTAGGACATGTTTATCAGATGTTTTGAATAAGATTATTTTTTTGATAGGTCATTGATACAAATGTTACCGACTTATTTACTCATGATCTATACTTTAGAATTTTTACATCTAGGTTCACACTTCACGAATTTCCATACTTGTTTCTACTTGTTTTACTAAAGGTTGATGATGACAATTAGTTTATTATGGATGGAATTTTATTTTGAGTGAAAGCAAGATGAGATGGGTGTTTTGGGACTTTTTGGGATATTTCAATGTTTTTGGCATTTTTCAATGTTTTGAGGTTGTTTTTTATCTTTTTGGGTGTATTTGAATGTTTAGATTTTAAGGTTATTTAAGGTTGTTTAGGATTTTTGAATGTTTTCCAATGTTTTGGGTTTTCTAGTTTTTCAAATGTTTTTTGTTTTCTAAGAGTTTAGACCAAGACCTAAGGGAAAACTAACCTAGTGCCTCAAGGACTCATCAGTGATGGCCTTACCTACATTATACATGCAAAGATTATGTAGTTCGACTGACTCTGACTAGTAATCATTTATTGATGAGATATGGACATTGATGGATTGTCAGTTTATTGTGACAGACTCCTAAAGTTCTGGCCAAATGCATCTTGGGGGCTCATCAATGATGGCCTTGCCTACATTCAAGCTTAGAGATGATGTAGTTCGACAACCATGTTTTTGATGTTTTTGAATTTTTGACTTGTTTAGGGATTTTGATATGATTCAGATGTTTTGGATTTTGACTTTACAACTTTTCATATGTGTTTGGATTTTGATGATTTTGCAAGTGTTTTTGGACTTTGATCATTTTTTAATGTTTTGGATTTTTTGAGAGATTTTGATAATATCCTTAAGATATACAAGAACTTGATCCAATGTAAGTATAAAAAAATCCCCCTAGTGTGGATGTGATAGACTACCTCGATATAGGAAGGAAAAACTGACCTTAGGAATGTGACAAGTAGTACTAAAAGGGGAATATGATACATAGTACCCAGCTATGATATGAACAAGGATGGGTGATGGAATAAATAGGATAATAGTATGAATGTGACAGATAGAAAAGTAGGATAAATCGAAGGGCCAATGATGGATGAATAGTGCTTATTTACACAAGGCATTTGTTTGCTAGGTTTTGACCAAGGTACTTGCCCAAAGCACCACCGAATTGATTTTCACTAGAGGACAATTTTTCTTTACTATTTTTAGTCCTTTCTATTTTTTGGGATTTTTGTTATTTTTTTGGTTTTATACCCTTCAAGATTAGACATAAAAAAATTTGAGATGCAAGTTGTTGGTAGGTTCTTGCAATGGTTCTCCTTTAGGTTTCGATAATTGATAGGCTTCTAAACCATAACTAGCTATGACAACAAATTGTCCTAACCAATTAAGTTTGAACTTCCCTTTTCTATCCTGATCTGGAATATTTTTCTAGTTCTCCTTTAGTACAAGATCTCCAACCTAGAAGGACCAAATTTTTTATTTCTTGTTATAGCTCCTTTTCAATTAGTTTTAATAAGACTACAAATGATTCAAAGCATCAAGATGATGCTCATCTAGTAGTTCTAGCTCGTTCAATTGGGACACCATGTACTCTTCATTAGTAATAATATTTTACAATGATATTCTTAGTGATGGGAGCTTGACCTTGATGGGTAGGATGGCTTCACTTCCATAGACTAGGGAAAAAGGTGTGGCACTTGTAGGTGTATAGATATTGGTTCTATAGGCCCATAAGGTAGGATTTAATTACAAATGTCAATCATGGCCAACTTCATTGACTATCTTCTTGAGAATTTTGAGGATGGTTTTGTTTGAAGCCTCGACTTGACTATTGCACTAGGGATAGTAAGGGGTAGAGAACCAGTTTTGGATATTGAACCATTGGCATAACTCATGGACATCCTAATTTTTGAAAGGTGTTCCATTGTCTAAAATAAGGGTTTATGGAATATTGTAGCGACAAATGAGGTATTTTAGGATGAATTTAGAGATTTTTTTTCCCATGATGTAGGTCATAGGGATTGCTTCAACCCACTTCGTAAAGTACTCAATGGTTGTAATGATAAACTTGTGACCATTAGATGAGGTAGGGGTGATCTTTCCTATGAGGTTGAGTCCCCACTACGATAAGGCCAAGGTGTAACAATCAGTTGGAGTTCTTGAGCAAGAGCATGGATAAAGTCCCCATGTTGTTGACACTACATGCACTTCTTCACATATTGATGAGCTTCCCATTCCATGGTAGGCCAATAGTAACCTGTCCTCAACAATTTCTTAGCTAAGTTCATACCACTTGAATGTGATCCATAATTTCCTTCATGTAGTTCTTTCAACATAGCTAAAGCTTCCTCTTGGCTAAGACATCGTAACAATGTCCCTTTGATACTTCGATGGTAAAGGGTATCACTTAGGATAACAAATCAAGATGCTTTCTTGACAAGGGTTTTCTTAAGATTTGGGGTAATGTTAGTTGGGATGATAACTTTGTGTAGGTAGGTGAAGATATCATGATACAATGAAGAATTGGGACCAACAATTTCACATACGAATTTGGATTTAGGTACCTCGAATGCTAGTATGAGAAGCTTCTCAACAAGGAATTCACATTGAAGAATGTTATGTGGCATGTCTAACAAGGACCCAATAATTTCCATGGCATCATTTGCTCAATTGTTGAGATGGGGTATTTGATCAAATGTTATGTCGATGAAGAAGTCCTTAAGAATTTCTACTATCTTCTTGTAAGGTGTGAGCTTATCATCCTTGGTCTGATAATTTCCATTGACTTGATTTATGATCAGCTATGAATATCTATAGACCCTCAATTCCTAGATTTTCCATTGTACTTCAATTCTCAATCCTGTTATAAGAGCTTCATACTTGGTGATGTTGTTGGTGCATAGAAAAGGTAGCTGATATGATTTGGGAATATAATCACCTTAAGGGGTGATGAAGAGAATTCCTACTCTATATTTTTGTTGTGTATGTGATCCATCAAAGTACATCTTCCACTGATCGATTATGCTGAGGACAAATATTAATTCATTAGGAAATTTGGACACCAAGGGATTCTCTACATAGATAGGTACCTCTACTAGTTGATCTATAATGACCTACCCCTTGATAGCTTTACATTCTACAAACTCTATATCAAACTTTATTAGGATCATCACCCATTTAGCCATTTGTCCAGTAAGGGTTGCCTTGGATAATAGATATTTCAATGGATCAATCTTAGTGATGAGCTCTATCTGATGTGAAAGCATGTAGTGTCTAAATTTTTGTGAAGTGAAGACCACTACTAGGAAAGCATTTTCAATGGGTGAGTAATTCATCTCATATACAACCAAAGTTCTACTGATATAGTATATTTCTCTTTCCTTCCTTGTTTCATCATGTTGAGCAAGAAGAGCACCCAAATTAGTTGATGTGGCCAAGATATACAAGATCAAAGGTTTGTTCGATATGGGTGGCATAAGGATGAGAGGTGTCAGTAGATAATTTTTTATTTTTTGGAAGGATTTTTCACATTTCTCATCCCACTTGTATGTTATTCCTTTCTGAAGAAGATGGGAAGGATCTTATCTGCCAATTGTGCTATAAATCTCTTGATAGATTGTAACCTCAATTGTAGACCTCGCATTTGCTTTAGTGTTTGCTAAAATGGATATTGAATGCTAAAATTCTAATGGAGAATGCTCTAAAATTTGTATAGTCTAGTTACTCTAAATGAAAGTGGATCCATTTCTCTTAGAAATGAGGAGTATTTATAAGAGAAATGACTGAATCAATGGTTAGGATTGATTTGATCAATCAATGGATGAGAAGCAATGAGAGGAGATGGCATGGATCAAGGATTCTCATCAATGGATGAGAATGCAAGTTGACAAGGATCAAGGATTTTAATCAATGGATCTCATTGATTTGAAGAAGCATGCTTCCTAAAAATTAGGAAGTTGTTAGGAATTTTGTTGCAAGATATTCCCATTTCAAATGGAGGAATATTCCATGGGAATATTCCATTTCAAGTGGGAGGGTGAAATAAATTAGCTAATTAAGTAATTTAAGAAATTATTTAATTGTGCAAGATGGAGGATATTAGGATTTTCATTAAATAATTAACTTATTTAATGAAAGGGGGTTAAATGACATTTAAGTAAATAATTAAGGTTATTTTATTAAATGAGAAGACTTAAGAAGTTTAATTTAAATAATTTGCATTATCCAATTAAATGGGATGAAAATTAGTGTGAAAGGTGATGAATTAGTCAAACAACATTGGTTATTTGATTAATAAGAGAAAATGGTAAATTTAGTTAAATAATGAAGATTATTTAATTAAATGATCAAAAAGAGTTGATTCAAGATGAAATGGTGTTAATAATCAAATTCAGATGTGCAATATCAATCAAGACAATTTTTTGTGTCTACAACAATAATGAAATATTACAAACCCTTGTACAATCAAACTTACAGATCCAAATAGAAAAGGAACCCTTATAATGCTAGTATGCATCCTCAAATGCACCACAAACAGTAAATCTGAATTATATGTATCAAATATATCAAATATGTTAGTTAATTCATGACCAAGTGAAGGTTGTTCTATTTATTATGCATAGTAATATGCATACAGTGTCAGTCCTTTAATACATAAAGGGAAACAACTTCATGCACACACATATAAGAGAGGAAGTATATGATAGAAAATGAAGTCATTAAAGAGAGGAAGTGTTTGATAGCAACCTTAATGTGTGGATCTCAAAATATGATGTTGCACCCCCTTCTTTGGCGCACAAACCAATTAAGTACTATTTTACAATGAAAAAATGTTACAACCTATTCAATAAGATATTAAATGGAAAACTTGACAAATGGACATGTTTATGGTGTTCAAACCACTATGTTGATTGGTTACAAATGGAGCAGCGCATAGTTAGATAATTGTTGACTGGCATGAAAAACACTTACAAAACACAACTAACATAAAAAACATTTTTGGTTCATACAAGATTGCTTTTAGGCTTGGGATGCTCTTGTCTCATATACCTTGAGCATTTGAAAAGCGAGCCTCACACTTTTGATCAAGGCTTTCAGGTAAAGAAAAACCATAATGATCTACCTAAGCTATGGACATCCATGTAGATTCTTCAATTGGTCTACCTTCCCATTTTTTTATCTCTTCAACTTGTCATTCTCGTATGATCTAGTCAAGATCTATATTAATTCCTTTAGTGTTCTCTCCATGATAAGAATACAAATCTAAAATATTAAACATAGGTGATTCCCAAATCTTTTAGGTAATTGAATTTCATAAGCTTTACTAAAAAAATTATTTATTATCCTACATGGTTAAAATTTTATTTTTCTTCAACTTTTATGTGTTATTTGTAGAATTTTATTCTTTCTCAAATAAACTATGACTAAGTTTCCAAACTCATATTCTTAATAGTTTATACCAACTTATTTAATCTACATATTCCTTGTATTTTCTATTCATTTTTCCCACCTATCTTCTTATCTTTTGGTGTAATTTTTTTTTTTTAATAATATTTAGCTACTACACTTATTTTATGATCTCCAATCAATTTTCCTAATTTTGAATTTATTTATTTTGGACTTTTCCATACACAATTAAAAATGGTGATCTTCTTGTAATCATACTAATTTTTTGTAGGAAAAGTCAATTTCCAGTAATACCGAAAGAAGAGGTATAAATCTATGAAAGATTATTATTTAAAAAATTGAAACTTTATAATATATGTTATTTTATCATTTTCATATCAGTTAGAACACAAGATAATGATGCATATTTTAATAACCAAAAAAAGTAATCAATAACATGACTTTACAAATTCAATGTACATACTTACAAATCAATCCAATGAACCATCTGGGTCTGTTCTACTCTTTATTGTGTCAAGTATTGCCTCATGGTTAGACTCACACACCTTCCACAAGTTCTTGTTTGCAAGTCTGCCCTGATATTTGATCAAATGAATGTTGGCTGCTACAACAAGGTTGGAGTAGTGAAGAATCTTTCAATGCATGTTGAAGTCCTCAAACAACCAAACTAGAGAATTCTTAAATGAGTACCTTCTAAGCCATGTTCCAGTAACAACCACCGAACTTGTAAGATATTCTATATTTTCTCCATCTATAACTTGGGCCTCCAATTTCTTTTTGGCCTTGATACAATGACATAAGTTATAATATATTCCCTCTTCATTGTCTTCATATGCAATCACTGCATACACATGCCCTACATTGATATGTTCATCTAGTTAGATGTATTTAATGAACATCACAATAAAACTAGAAAGTAAGATAAAACTAGGAATTTTGTATTAACTATGCAAGAAGATATATTACATGGTTCTAGTGGATTTGATACATGATCAAAGTAAACGGATGATTGCATCTCCATGATTTGTAGAACCATCAGATTTGATACATGTCAAGTGGGGTTAGACTTCTTAAATACCAATCGTCAACCCACTCTTTTGAGTCGTAATTATTTCATGCTTGAAGTGTACATGCAGAACAAAAGCATTCCATCTTCCATGTATGGATAGTCCATGTACTTGTATTGGAGCTTCTAAAAGAGTGTAGCTCACTCGATCATGTCAGTGTACAATATTCCTCATATTTTGCAATGTTAGTATCATCTACCAACCAAAAAAATCTATGAACTAAAGAATTACCTTCATTACTTGGACCCATAGCATGATTGCACCACTGGACAATTGATTTTGGATCTGTCAACTTTGGACTATCTTTGTACTTTAACTCTTCTTATGTTAAGGCTCTTTTGATACATGTACTTGCACCATCATGATCCCCTTTCCATGCTTGGCCTCTAATAAATTCCATATATGTTGAACGCCATTGATCCTATGCATCCTACTCAACTAGTAAAAAATTCTAGAGTTCTTGAATTGTGATGTATAGTCATTTGACCATATAATATACAGACTGAATGATATTCCCCTGCTAGCCAAATCAATTTAGAACATCTAAAAGAAACCTCACACAAAATTTGTAGAATGTGTGTGATCATCACTGATGTAAAAGTGATACTCCCTCAATACCTTCATGTTATCCCGTGTACTATCATTTACATGAATGAATGTTATATGCACAAATATAGCAACCTGTGTGGAGTTGTAGTATTGTGATTGCACCTCATTTTTTGGTTGTAGTGTGTAGTTCTCTATGAAGTTGACAACTAAAATGATAATATGAAGTGGAAACATATCCTTTCATAACTTAAATTGTGAGTCCAACCATCGAGCTCTATGTATGCCTTGCATACTTAGACCACATGATCACAAAAAATTCTCATAAACTGATACACTAGAATCTTATCACTTACCATTCACACTTTTTTTCTTCTTTCTCATCTTTTATACTATAGACCATTGTCTTTTATTTTCTAAATTTCACAATTTCATTTCCAACTGCATGTGTACTATCGATGTGTTGGAAAATTGGAAAATGTTGCATGCTACCACAATGAAAACATGTTCCATCCAAAGATGATTACCTATTAAAAATTTGACCATCCACTCTTTCACATAAAATGGTAGATAAGAAATCCCTTGAAGATCTAGGTGGGGGCCTTATGTTACATTCTTGCAAAAGATTGTTAGTATGCATATCTACACATATATGTTGATGACCATCATAATGATTAGAAAACTCAATATGTACTCTACAACAACAAGTACTGCGTGTGTGATTTATTTTAACATAAAAAGGATTTAACATTTCAAAAAACCTTTAGCAAATTTTAACTTGAGGATACATTTCTACAAATTTAGCAAAAAATTGGGTTTGAGTGGTATCCAAAAAAATGCTTTGGATGTGGCTCACGGATTTGACTACCAATTCTCCTTCAAGTATAACATCTCTTTTATTAGAGATACCCTCATGTTATTCTTCCAAAATTCTTGTATTAGAGATCTCAAGGCTTGAACAATTTCTTTATCTTTTTGTGGTAGTCTACCCGAAAATTCCCATAACTCATTATTATTTGGATCCTCCACTCTTTCACGCTTTCTTTTGGATCTCATTAGACATGATCTACTTATTTTCAAATTTTTACTCATCTTTGAAAGGATCATCTTTTTCCTGGTTTGACTGCTTACCAATTTTGATGTCATCACACGTCGTGTGGCATTACTATCTTTCATGTGTGAGGTAGAACCCACACTCTCATATGCACTCATTAGATTCTTTACAATGGATTTCTGACTTGAGTCATCTGATGTTCTTAGCCCAAGAATCTTCACGGTGATCCTAAAATTGATTTGCCTCATCATTTCAAAAAATAGTTGACATCTTCCAACCTCACTTAGCCTCTCAAAAAATAATCTCCATATCCTCTTTGCATATCTTTGACATGTGCATTTGGAATCTTATCAGCCATCGTTTCAAAACATTAGCATCAATATCAATCAAATATTTAGGTTTTCTATTAAAAACTCTAGGAGTTCTCAAAGTAAAGTTGTGTCAACATTAGGAATGTCAAAAACATCAAGGATAGATGGTGTACCATTAATTGTAGATGTAAACGATGGCGTACCTTGAAATTGGCATGTAAACGATGTTGTACCTTCAACTTCATATGTGGTATGTGGAGTGTCTTCAAATAGAGTTGTGTTTGCTGATGTAATCTCAACACCACATGTTGTAGATGGTGTGTCTTCAACTAGAGATGTGATTGTTGATGTACTTTTAACATTTGCATATTGTAGATGGTGTGCCTTGAACTTCACTTCTAGTTGATGATGTGCCCCGAACTTCAGGATTCATTTCTCTTATTGCACAGATATTTTGCATGCATTATCCTTGTGATGCCAATTTGACATCTCTCTTAGATTGCATGGGAGTTTCTTCTTATATGGGGTTCAATTTCTTTTCTTCACAAATTTGCCTCATTGTTTCTCCTATCCTTGTATTTTTGGCTTCATGTTCATCTAGTGTTAGAGGATTTGCATGTTTCCTTGGCATGATGTTCAATGCTACATGTTCACAAACACAAAAAGAACAAAATTAATTAATGCTCAATAATGAAAAAAATGACAAGTATGGCCTCATATAATCAAATTTCATCTAAAAACTTCAAAAGTTACACCAAGATAATACTCTCTCATGAAGGGAAGCAAAAATACTCTTCCAAAAAGTAAGTCCTTTATAATTTAATTATGTTAAAAATGTTATCATGGATCAAGTATAGTCATAAATGGAGCTAAGAAATGCTATCATGGACCAAATATAGTCATAAAGGAAGCTAGGAAATGGTGAAAGCAACAATTAGATGATTGTCCTAAAATACAAGGTTCATTACAACTATCATAAGACATGAGACTGCCATAAGCCATTGGAGACAAGTGTGTCATTGTTAAATTCAATCACACTATGAAAGGAATCATTTATAAAAGAATTGGGAGACCATCACTATCCCAACCAACATAGGGGTTATAATTCATCATTCATAAGATTGTTCCATATAAGACTATCATGAATAACAAGTCAAAGGACTACTATCACATCAAGGGATTGTTCCAAATGCAGCAAGGTCAATCATAAATGATATCCATTATGTCAAAACTACCCCAAGAACATGGAACATTGTTATAACAGTAAATAAATGAAGTTACTCTATTATCTTTCACATCACTATGGTAATCTCAATAAGGTGGATAGAGAATCATGAAAATGGTAAGCCATCAAGCCCTTTATATTGTCATCACCATATCACATCAACTATCATAAATCCTTAAATTTTTCATGCAAAATAACCTTGGAGACTATCATGGTTTCCTTGCTACAAGAAGGGAACTCTATCACACAGTGATCTATGAGATAATATGTAATGTTCATCACAAGTAAATATCATATCACT
Organism: Sequoia sempervirens; assembly: GCA_007258455.2. Taxonomy (NCBI): domain Eukaryota; kingdom Viridiplantae; phylum Streptophyta; class Pinopsida; order Cupressales; family Cupressaceae; genus Sequoia; species Sequoia sempervirens. Next base: position 256,110,441 of record VDFB02000008.1, on the reverse strand, counting down.
CAAAAGATAGTCACAAAACATTATTATTGGCAACAAGAGAAATTGTTATAAGCAATTAGGAATTATTTTCTTAGTATGAAACCCCTCATATACAATACAAAGACTATCATAGAGATGTGAAGGTGGATCCAAGGAAGTTCCTAAGCTTCTATCATCTAGGAATGTCCCTTACTTCTAAACCTTGTCATGGATCAAAGCTAGTTATCATCTAGGACTATCAAAGCTAGTTATTATACATCATGTTACTAATCATGTTCCTTAAAAGGAAATAGTAACATGCCAATCTTTCACAAGTAAATTTCCTAAGTTTTCACTTTCAAGTAAATAAATTGTTACTTTACTATTTCCATAAAAAAATTATTTTCTTAATAGAGAACAATGAACATTGATGTCAAATCAATAATCAACTTTGATTTCATTTCTAAAATAATATTTCACATATTACAATATTCCAAAGATTATGTAAAAAGTGCATAAATAGATCAACCGAGCTTCAAAGAAATAGATATAGATGGTCCATGAATCTACTTTCAAATATTGCTCATAGTCAGGCCCGCTGAGGAGGAGAAGCATCAATCAAGCATTTTTTCACAAACCACGGACTCACATGCAATCCCCTGCACATCTATCATTTGATAGATGGCCCCAACCTTTTACAAAGAGATTGGTGGAGTAACCTCATAGCGAAAACCATTCTAAGCTTAGTGTTGTGTCCTACATAACTAGAACTTGTAGACTCTACAATCTTGAACTAGCATGCATAAATGGATCACAGTGAATTGATAGTGGAGCCAAATAAAATCACACTACTTTAGCCAAAGTGATCTCACTCAGTACTTTGAGTGATAGTCATCCTACTCATATACACTTCTTAAACTTGATTTGAATTAAGGCCTTTATAAACTATGCATAGGTAATTTCCTTCTATAGGTAGTCTTTAACCTTAGAAATGACCTATTCCCTTTCCCCAAAACACAAAGGTATTTCTATTCACAAAGCATTATCATAAGTTACCCTCCCTTCAATGGATAATCGAATCCCAGGTGTGACTTATGGGCTATTTGAATCAATCAAATAACTTGCAATGAATAACCCTTAAGCTATCCTTGTTTCATCATTCCTATTATATTTATACTAATGTTAAATAAACTCTCCTATTATGGAGTATATACAAAAACTTCATAGAAATGCATAATATAGATTCTTTTCCTTTCCATAAGAAAATACTATGATTCGCTAATGCAAGTATTCTCATGCAATTCCAAACAAATCAATCAAGACATTCATTCTTTCACAACAATAGATAAATAAAAGGAGAATAGATTCTCATGCATGTAATTTGCTTAATCCAATAGACTAATCTGATTCTTAGCTTTCCAATGATAGCTTGCTAGGCTTCACTTCCAACTACTATAACCACTCAATGAAAAACCTCTCAATAACCTCTTTCTCTATGCTCACAAAATAACTCTATCTCAAAAAATATAGCTCCAGAATAAAAGAACCAGAATGAAATTACAGAATGTGCATCCCAAATGAGAGAGTTGGCTCATCTATTTATAGTAAATAATGAGACATTGATGCCTAAGGAAATGGTAAACCAGTCTACACCACTTCTCCATGCAATTCAACTCATCTCATACAACAAAAAGGTGGAAACATTCTAAGTAAATACTTAGCTTGGTAATCTACAGATCAACCTCCTTGTATGACAGCAAAACTTGACTATTTCAAATATTCACATGTTCAAAAGATGATAATCGAATTGAAAGTATGGAAGACTTCTTTAGAAAACAGAGTATTCATAATATGGAACCAAGTTTCAACTATCTCCCTATTCATTTTCCTATGAGTTATACAAAGAAATAATCAGTACTAAATAGGAAGCACATATCATCGTTGACTCAATCATAGACTATCCAATCGATAGGTTAAGGATGAATCGACTCCTTATTAATAGCACATAGGATAGCTTTGACTAAGCACATCCATTTGTTGGGGTTATATCCTTATTCCATGCATTACAAAACACTTTACACATCAGCTTATAATCTCATGTTTTCCTTTTTGCACTTAATTTTGTAGAGTTAAATGTGTCTTACTATCAACTTGAGCACTACTATGTAGTGCGCTATATTTTTCATTCATTGAAAAAAGAATATACTTATATGAATTTACCTTTATTCTTTGCATGGTATATGTATAAACCAGCCTCTAATACTTTGCATAATATATATATACAAATCAGCCTCAAATACTTCCTATATATATATAGCATTAAAGCTCATATCTATATATACATGGTATATATATATCTTTATATATGTACATGTATATATATAAAGTATATATATATATCTATTATATATATACATGTACATATATAGATACCGATGAATAGCTTTAATGCTACATATATATATGTATGTATGTATATGTGTATATATATTCTAATATATATATCTATATATTTGTATATATTCCATGTCAATTATATAAGTATACATTTGATATTCAAAATATTCAAATGAATAAGTCAAAGTTAACATTTCATATATAATATCGTTTGTATGTGTATATATATATGTACATGTATATGTATGTATACATATATTAATATGTCTATATGGACATTTCCATTTGTCACACATACGTATATATTGATACATGTATACATACATATATATATATCCGATTACACAATCAAGCACACATACAATTACTATATTATTGATAAGAAATATATGTGTGATGTATATATACATATATAGATACATGTCGCATTGTTCCTTCAATAACACCATGCTCATAAGCAACCCGTTCATAAGTGTGCAGAGGTACATCTACTTATGTACTCTCATGTATGTGTTCCTTCATGTGTATGGTTTATCATCGACATGCATATGTTTACATATATATACATTCACTTATGTTCACCTCATCAATCAAGCATAGTAACATAAAGAAGAACCCATAAACTCCAAACATATAAACATCATCCAAGAATGCACTCAATAGTAATCAAGATCCTTACTAATGCAAACACATCATACTAAAGGATGACTTACTAATTCCCAACACTCAACCATTCTACTATGAGTGTGTGTGTAAGCTCAGTTAGGTTTCATTACTGGTTACTTGACCAAGTTCTTCTCCCTGAGTGATACTTCCCCTCATTCCTGTAGGATTGAATATGAACCTACATCCAACTTAACACATTCCCATGGTAGTCATTTGTTCATCAAAACAAGCATTTACATAATACTTTTCCATAGTTAGAATATCCAATTCAATAACCATTCATTTCTCATATATGCATTTCATCACATAAAATTAAATGACATAAACATCCATTCATAATCCATTAATAACAAAGTGCAAGCACATATATTTCCAAATCAAAATTCCAAATACATTCACACATGCAATAATTTACCCTAGCATAGAAATAGTAAAAAGGTAAATACATAATGGGGTGTGGCATACTCCCCCCCTTGTGAATCATCATCCCCGATGATTTTATGTAGCAAAAATAAACTAAACAAACAAATAATATTGTTTTCAAGTACTTTAAAAAGCATGTAAAACATTTGGAAACTTTTTTTGTATCTCAGCATAGTCTTCCCAAGTGGCAAAATCTTCCACATACTAGTCCCACTAGAATTTGTACTACAAAACTTCCTAGTACATAAGCGAAGCTTACACATTCTGAGCACCTTGATAGGCTCAATTGTTACCACTCCAGGGTCCTATACCTATAAATCATTCTAATCAATTACATGATTATCTTCTGGTATATACTTCTTTAGGTAAGAAACGTGAATGACGTTATGCATCTAGCAAGAGCTAGTGGCAACACAATTCGATAAGCTACATGATTCACTTCCTCAAGAATCTCAAAAGTTCCTACATAGTGTGGAGCTAATTTGGATGACTTTCCAAACTTGATGGAACTTTTATGAGGTTTAACCCTTAACAACACCTTGTCACCTAATACAAAATTTTGGGGTACTCGCTTTACATCTGCATAGTTTTTATGTCTATCATTGGCTTCAGCTAATCTTTTCTTAACAATACTCACTTGTTCTTCCATTTTTGCTAAAATTTCTAGCCCAAGACTCACCCTATCCTCAAGTTTATCCCAACTTATAGATTTTTAACACTTTCAACCATATAATGCTTCAAATGGAGACATCTTTATTGTGGAATGGTAGGAGTTTTTATAAGCAAATTCCACTAAAGGCAAGTAATCTTCCCACTTGTATTGTTGATCCATGTAATACATTCTAAGTAGGTCTTTGAGTACTTGATTCACCATTTCTATTTTTCCATCCACTTTCGGATGATATGTTGAGCTTATATTAAGTTAAGTCCCAAGTGCAAAAAATAAAGTTTTCCAAAACCTTGAGGTGACTCATGCATCTCTATTTGAGATAATCTTCTCGGGAATCCCATATAATATAAAAATTTATTGAAATAAATTTTGTGCTATGACAGGAGCTCCATCAGTTAGATTCCTAGGTATGAAATGTGCTACCTTATTAATCTTATTTGCAATCACAAGAATGGCATTGTGCTTATTCCTTGACATAGGCAATCCTTGCATAAAGTCCATACTTATGACTTGCCACTTGTTCTCTGTAATATCATGTGGGTATAACAAGACTGTAGGATGATGATGTTCATCTTTCACTCTTTGACATTCTAGGCACCTAGCCACAAATCTAGTAGCATCTCCTTTCATCCCTTTCCAAAAATATAATGGCTTTGCATCATCCAACTTTTTTGTCACACCAGGGTGTCCAGAGTATGGTGCTTCATGAACTTCTTTCCATACCAAATTTCTTAACTCTTCTAATTTAGGTACATACATTCTCCCCTTATACCTAAGTAAACCATTAGGTTCTAAATGAAATTCTTCATATCTTGCATCATGTAGATTACTTGTGAGTGCTTTCTTAACTTGCATATAATACTCATCCTTTTTTCATTTCTACATTACTTGACCTTTAAAGTCAGTTTGGATTATCACTATTGAAGCAATATGGCATCTTCAACTCAAGGCATCGGCAACCTAATTTTATTTTCCCTTGTAGCTAATATGAAGTCATAATCAGATATCAACTCCAACCATCTTCTCTTCCTTACATTCAAATTGGGTTGAGTAAATAGATATTTCAACCCATGATGATCAATTTTCATCTCAAAGGAATTTCCCAACAAGTAATTTTTCCACATTTGCAATGCATGAACCACTACTGCTAACTCTAAATCATGCGAGGCATAATTTTTCTCATAGGGTTTTAGCTTCCTTGATTCATAAGCAATTATATTCTCCCCTTATACCTAAATAAACCAATGGGTTCAAAATGAAATCCTGCATACCTTGCATCGTGTGGATTTCTTGTGAGTGCTTTCTTAACTTGCATATAATACTCATCCTTTTTTTTCATTTCTACATTACTTGACCTTTAAAGTCAGTCTGGATTATCACTATTGAAGCAATATGACATCTTCAACTCAAGGCATCGACAACCTGATTTTATTTTCCCTTGATGTAGCTAATATTGAAGTCATAATAAGATATCAACTCCAACCATCTTCTCTACCTTACATTCAAATTGGGTTGATTAAATAGATATTTCAACCCGTGATGATCAATTTTCATCTCAAAGGAATTTCCCAACAAGTAATGCCTCCACATTTGCAATGCATGAACCACTGCTGCTAACTCTAAATCATGTGAGGCATAATTTTTCTCATAGGGTTTTAACTTCCTTGATTCATAAGAAATTACTTTCCCTTCTTGCATTAAAACACCACCCAAGCCCTCTCCTAATGCATTTGTGAGAACAATGTAGTCTCCATTAGGATCTGGTACTTTCAAAATTGGGGTAGTAGTTAACCTCTCTTTGAGCAGATCAAATGCTACTTAGCACTTTTCTATCCACTCAAACTTCTTCCCTTTCTTCTGCAGAGAAGTAATTGGAAAGGCTATCTTGGAGAAGTTTGCAAAAAAAATTCTATAATACCCCGCCAAACCCATAAAATTTCTTACCTCAGAGACATTTTTGGGTACTGGCCATTCTAGCACTACCTCGATCTTAGCTAGATCAACTGAGATAACATTTGTTGAGATCACATGTCCAAGATACTATACTTTCTTTTGAAATAAAGTACACTTAGAGAGTTTCCCATACAACTCATGCTCTCTCAATCATTGTAGAACTATCTCGAAATGCTTACAATGATCCTCCTCACTCTTTGAATAAATCAGGATATCATCTAAGAAAACCAAGACAATCTTATCTAGGCAATCCCTAAATGTGTTGTTCATTAGGTTCATAAATATTGCTAGCACATTAGTTAGTCCAAAGGGTAGAATTGTAAACTCATAATGCCCATATATGGTTCAAAATGCAGTCTTCAAGATGTCCTCATCTTTGATTCTTAACTAGTGGTACCCAGATCACAGATCAATCTTAGAAAATATAGCAGCTCCTAACATTTTATCAAAAATATCATCAATGTGTGGAAAAGGATATTGTTCTTTATCGTTTCTTTATTAAGCATATGATAATCTATACATAAATGCAAAGTACCATCCTTCTTTTTCACAAAGATTACTCGTGCTCCCCATGGTGATACAATTGGTATTATCAATCCCTTAGACAACAATTCATCTAGTTGTCCCTTAAGCTCTATTAACTTAGTTGTTGTCATTTTGTAAGGCACTTTGGAAATAGGTTTAGCTCCCAGTACTATATCAATAAAGAAGTCAAATATCTTTTTTGGTGGTAGTCTAGGTAACTCCTCTAGAAACACATTCGAAAACTTTCTCAAGATAGGATATTTTTCCATATCCATCTCCCCAATTTCCATCATTTCACCTTCTTCCATCTTTTGGTGACTCTGTGGTCCAAAGTTGTCAAGGCACTCTCGAGAATTAGATCCCTCATAATCTTCAATATTTTCCACCTTGACTACAAAGAGCTTACATCCTTTCTTCTTAGCCCTAAGCAATTGCATAGCAGAGATTGGATGCAACTTAACGTACCTAGGTATCCCTTGTAGCATCACTTGGTTACCAAAATCATCCAAGAATTCTACTATTTTGGCATGGCAATCTACCTTGGCTCTATGTCTCCAAAGCCAATTCATTCCTAGGATAACATCATATTATCCTAAGGGTGCTACATATAGGTTTACCTCCATAGAAAAAAAAGGTAGCTCAATCCTAGCTTTGAACAAACATTGTTCCACCATTGCTCTTGTTTGGTTTGCATATTCTACAATGCAATACTTTTCCATATAACCAACTTTCCTAGATATTTTATTTTCTATTCTAGGTGAAATAAAAAATTTAGTTGCTTCAATATCTATAAGTATGGAAATGGGAAAACCAAATAAAATACCTAGATTCTCTATTGGAGTAACTTGATACTTTGCTTGACGATCGTCCAAGGTAGTGTGAATATTTTGTTGGAATTCCACTTGCTAGGTAGGAAGTGGGTTGCCATAAGATCGTGACTTAGAAGACTTATTGGTACAATGTATAGCTTAGTGGTCTCCCCCACATGTGAAGCATCCAGTAGCTAGTCCTTTCTTCCTTGTAGGTTTTCTAAATTTATTAGCATTTCCACTAGTATTATTAACATTTCCACCATTGGAATTTTTCCTCTTACGTTCCCTCGATTCTTTTCCATTATTTTGGGGTCCTTTTTTCCCTTGTTTTTTCAAATCTTGCACAAATTCAAACTTCTTTGAAGTTGGTTTGACTTGAGCTTCCACAATCTTCTTACGATTCCTATTCTCTTGGCGGATGGAGCTAGCTTTGAGATTATGTTCTTTCTTAATAGCTTTCTCATACACTAGATCCATAGTGGCTGGACCATGAACATCTACCTCTCCTACAATTTGGCTATTAAGCCCCATGATGAATTTCCTTATGCAAAAATATTCATCCTTCTAATACATTGGTATATATCATAATAGTTGGGTAAAATTTTCTCAATACTCATTTATTGACTTCTCACCTTGTCTCAGATTCTGAAAATTAGTGAGTTTCTAGTCAAAAAACACTTGGGGTAACCATATTTTTTGGAATATTTCCACAAACTAATTCCATGTAAGTTTTAGTGAGCTAAGACTGATTTCCATTTTCTTATTCATCCACCAGCTAGATGCTTCTCCCACTAACTAGTAAGCTCCCCATACTGTTTTCATGACCTCAGAATAATTTCAGATCTTGAAATATTTCTCCATCAGGATCAGCCATGAATCATCTTCTTCCTCGTTGGTACTACCTTCAATCTTGGGTGGGGTTATTTTTCTCATGTCCCTAGAAATTTCAAAATCCATACGCTTCCTATTAGTTTCCTTAGAAAGAGAAGGTGACTCCACTTTCTCATGTTCGTGGGTTTGATCATGATCATGAGAAGAATTTTCTCCCTCATCCTCATTATTTGGAACTTCCTTCTCTACTCTATCCTTACCCTTACTTCTTGCTCTAGGTTTCCCAACCTTGCCAAAATTTGATACAATCTAGCTTAAACACCCACCGGACCTTGTTCGACTTTTTGACTTCCTCCAAGATTGGTCCAGTTGATGGTCAACTTAGCACAGCGACGTTAAACAGAATATTTCTACTCTATTCCTCCTAAAAAAGATAATTGATCTAAAACCACATATCTTCCAAGGTCTTTGTAGTTGGTTCTCAACTATGTTGGCATGATTCAGTGGCCAATGCAACTATAATATTCAAGGGGCCTATTGGTAAAAAGGAATACAAACTGTATCATACAAATTAACCTACGTTTGGGGGGGTGTAAATAAATGGAAAATAATAGAACAAGGCTTTAGAATAGAAAAATATGAATACAAATCTCTTCACATCGAGACATGTATCTTAACAATGAGTGTTTCCTCAACTAACCAAAAACTATAAAATGATGCAATCCATAGTATGACCTATACTATTGCATACATTCATAATGCAAATTCAATAACCACAACAATTCATCAAAGCTTTATTTCCAAAATCAAAACACATCACCAACTCATTGCTAAAATTAAGAGATCAATAGATATAAATAAATTCCATTAACAGATAACACAATGAAATAGTCTCAGATATGGATTCTTCCTTTGATTTGTATCAAATAAGAAACAATTATGCACAACATTCACAAGCATACGATTGACTATGATTCATTAACATTACCATTAAGACTAAAAATTGAAAATAACATGAAACTATATAAAAACTGTAAAAGTATCTATGTATCCTTGCATAAAAGTTGTAAAAAAGAGTTTCTGAAATTGTAAAAATATCTAGCTTTCTCCTTAGGCTACTAATCTTGCTTCAATTAGCTGACCTTTACAATATGGAGAGAAAAACCAAATATAGACAAGCTTTGCATTAATTCCTCTCAATAAAAAATTGAAATCCACCAATTAAGGAACAACTGGAACTACATGAAGTGACTGCAATGGTCTAATCTTCAATTCAATTGTTGATGACTTTGTTACCAAAATATGATGCACCAAAAAGGAAGGTAGAACTTTTGGGGATCTCCAGTTGAAGTGAGGTCATGATCTTGCAAAATAGGAGGGAAAGAGAAAGAGTTGTCCAGTAGACCATGTCACCAGGTGTCCTATCAGGAATTGAACATTCCACTGCCACCTCATTCCTGTGTATTTTTCTCAAGAAGGTACTCATTATAGCTGATGAACACTTGTTGGAGTATGTTTGCATTAGACCCATCTACCCATTCATCTTCAAATTTGATTCTTTTCAATTTTGTAGAGGCAAACTCTTGCATATCTTTCAATTTAATTAACTCCCTCCTAGCAGCCTTCACTTTGTCCTTGATATCCATGATTCTATCAAGCAACAATTCATCACCATTCTCCTCTTTCTACATCACCTCCTCAAACCTATTATTCCACTTTTCCTTCTAGTTCCGGTTTTGGTTCTGATTCCACCCATGTTCCCTTTGTTGTCTTTTCCCTGCCATGAGACCAGAACTGGATGTGAAGTTAGATAAGAGACTTGGGTAAAGTTTCTTGTTCTATTCTGACTCTGCTTTCATTTCTGCCCTGCCTTTGATTTATACAGTGGTTGAATAATCATTTACATTTTTGGTTTTGCGCCCGACCAACCGCATTTATTGCATTAATTATAGCCTCCTCACACACATGAAATGGCTTTTAAACTTTAATCAAGGTTATTTTAGCTCATAATCACTATCTAAAACATTTTTTACAAACTAGAGCCTGAGTAACTTTGAGAGGAGCAAGATTTGGTTGCGAGCACGCGTTGGTGAGTGGATTCTTTTCAAAGTTTCAACCTTTCTTGGTGGCATTTTGAGGAATGAAAATTTTTAGAAGCATCCAAAGAAGCTTCTCAAAGAGGGATCCAAGTTGTAGAAAGTTCAAGGCCAACAAAACCTAAGAAGATAAAAGTGGAGAAGCTCCCTTACACCTTGAGATACAAGAACAAGAGTCCCACTCTTATAGCCAGCAAGGTAGATTTGGACTAGACTGATATCAGTGATACAAACTTAGGGTCATTCAACTATGAGGAGTTGTTTGAAGAAACTTTCACAGAGGATGCGACAGGGAGAACACAAAGAATTGTTCAATTCGGATTGGCATATGTTTCCCTCTTTCCTCTATCAGTTTAATGTCTAGAGCTCATACTTACTGCAGCAAGAGCTTACAACCCAGCCACAAGGCAATGTGTGGACCTGCAAGGGAATATCATCATTGATCTTACTCCATAGATTATAAGATTCATGTTTGATGCACCTACACCATAGAACCCCAAACAACTCAATGAAGCAAAGGCATTACAATTGTATAGCAACCACAAGGAAGCTAACAGGACCCACATGAACAAGAAATGGATAAGGGTGGAAAAGAAATCCTTGACTAAGCTTCTTGATCAGCAAAAGAGAGTAGATTTCAATAAGGAGATTGGTGACATAATCATGATGCTTTCCAAAGTTTTCGAAAGAGAGATTCTTCACACTTTAAGGAATGGATGTTTCCATTCATTAAAACTATTTTGAATGGCAAGCAGTAATTTGGTTGGCCAATGATTTTGTCAGAAAACCTACATAATAAAATGCTTAGAGTGGGGAAAACAGAGAGTTTCTTCATGACTTCTTATGTAGTGTATGCAGCTGCAAGGAGGGGCATTTTCCCTGGTTTGAATGCAGTTGGATTATTGGGAGAAGCCCTTGGATAGAAGAAAGTGAGGGATCATTATGATCAACTAACTTTGCAAACATCAGAGTTGCACTATAGAAGGGTTAATGATGCATTCTTGTATGTTATCATTAACCGGTTCACAGGTGATGCAGGGTATAGATTAAGAAGGGAAGCCATGGCGTTCATTGCAGAATGGGAACATTAGTAAATTCAATACCCCAAGTTTACTTACTTTAGGTTGGCCAGTTTTGATGGACATCCTCATCTTCTTCTAAGATGTTCCAGTAACAAAATTTTCCTTATGGAATTCATCTATCAAGCCATAGGATTCAATCTTAAATTTGTTGGCAAGCATAATACTGGTTGTCATAAGTTTTCCATGAATTTAGGAGAGTATAGTTGCCCACATAATGCAGTTGTTAAGGCAATTTATGATGAATTGATTTATTTGAAATTGGGTTTATATACATCTTGGAAGAATTTTGATCCCAAGCATAAGATGAATGCTTTGCTCCCTACTGTCTTTGAGAAGCATTTCAATCTGTTAGAATATTTTTGGATGGACTTGCAAGATGAATATGATGTCAGAAGGAGGAACTATGAAAGGTTACCCATCCCATTAATGATTGAGTATGGGGTGAAGGAAGATATTCTTGATGCATTATCAGATGATGGTGTAACCTTGGATCCCCAGTATGAGGTTGAAAACATAGGTACCAAGGACTTGGATCTAGTAAACTGGGATGAGGAAGAGTCCATTGATATTAAGAAAATTGCAAGGACAGTGATGGATCAAAGTATCTAGTGGGTGGTGATGAGGATCAAGGAGCTAGAGGCTCAAACTTCTAAGAAAAGGAAAGTTGTAGGTACCCAAGGGTATAGAAGAACGAAGAGGAGGATAGCTCCTAAGGAGCCATTGGAGTTTCTCCCTCCTAAATCTAGGAAGGAGCCTCATCCAGCAGTATCAGCTCAGGATATCCCTAAATCACAAGGAGAAGAAACTGCTACTGTTGGTGAAGGAACTTCATCTCAACTGCTCCTTCCAGAAGAATCCACTAAAGAAGTACCTCAAGGAAGCCTTCATGATCAGGCTCAAAAAGATAAATAGAAGGAAATGGAGGTTGAAATTCATGACATCAATTCTGATTCAGAGGCTACATAGTCAGATGATGAGCCTCCCAAAGTTGTGTCTATAGAGAACATTGGAAGTGTTGAGAAAGAGTATGTTTTGACTAAGAAGGATCAATGGAAGTTGTTTGAAGATTCCAAGAGAGAAGCAGATTCCAAGGCACAAGCTAAGGAACTTGCCAAATAGAAAGAAATTGATGCCAAGGCATAAGCGATGCATTGGCTAAACAACAAGAATTAGAGGCTAAGGCCAAGGCTGAAGAACTTGCTAGGCAACAAGAATTTGAAGCTAAAGCTAAAGAAGAAGAGATAGCAAGGAAACAAAAGGAAAAGGAAGATTTGTTGTAGCAACAAAAAGAACAAGAATTGAATATTAAAGAAGAATGGGATAAGTTAGCTATGTTGCAAAAAATCCATGAGCTGGAAGAAGAAAAAGCTCAACAAAAAAGAGAGAGAGAAGCCCTTGAGGTCAAGTTCAATGTTGTTGAGGAAGCTCGAAGAAAGAAGGATAAGGAGGAACTCTTGCTTAAGAAGTTGGAGGCAGAAGAACTTGCTAAACATGAGCAAGATTCTAAGAAAGCATGGGATAGATTTAAATAATTAGAGAAGCAGAGGGATGAAATGTATGAGTAGAGGAGATTAGAGGAGGAAAGGGAGAATGCTGAAACTAAAATGCTTGCAAAAGAAGTTGCAAAAAAGGAGCAACAACAAGCACAAGAGGTTGATTCTCAACCTAAGACCACCATTTTGCAACCTCTTTCCTCTACCACTACTACTTCTTCTTCCACACAAGTGATAACTCCTATTGCTCCAACATGGTTGAAACTCAACCTAGAAAGGAAACAAATGGTCCAACCTCAACCCTTGAATTGGGAAGACATGATGAAAGAAATAGAGAAATAAAGGCCCAAGAAAAAGGATAGGGTCCTTCATTCCACAAAGCTAACAGATGTAGGTGAAATCATAGTTGAATGTGACATTCCAATGGTGGACAAGGATAAGCAAGATATGCAATTGACTGATTATCAGTTGGGTACAGTTAATTTGGGGAAACCAACAAGAAATCAGCAAATGAACCTTATTGACATAGTGGCATCCTCCACCAAATCTAGGATGATAAAGGAAAAACAAAGAAAATATTATCTTAAGGATCAATTAGACCAATTTCATAGGTTCCTAAAGGATGTATCTACCCCTTTTTCTTCTCAATATGTTGCTCCAGAAACACCAATTTTGTTGAGTAAGAAGGAGGTTGGTGATCTTGTACAAATGAGGAGTAAGGTTGGAATGCTTGATAGATGGATAGATCGGTTGAACCAAGAGGTGGATGAGCTACTTGTTGGTAGTTATAGGGCACATGAGGTCACATTGGATTTGGTTGAGGACATGAATTCACATGCTAAATTCTTGGGGAAACAAGAGGATGAGTATAGAGAGCATACAAAGAAGCTAAAAGATATCAACAAGTTGCCAAAGAAAACTCTCTTGGAACAGTCTATCCTTGATGAGGATAATGTGGACTTTGTTGAAAAGACAATCAACATTATCAGGTTCAAATCCAAATTCATTTATGAACATAGAAATGAAGTTCAACAAGCTAGTAAAGATCTGAATGAGCAGATTGATGAATTGGAAGCAGTGATTGCCATTTTGGTTAATCTAGATATCCATGTGAAGGGAGGTCTTCTTCTTGAAAAATTAAAGGAAAAGTGGAATAATAGGTTTGAAGAGGTGATGCAGAAAGAGGAGGATGGTGATGACTTGTTTCTTGATAGACTCATGGATATCTGAAGTGAAGGCTGCTAGGAGGGAGTTAATTAAATTAAAATATATGCAAGAGTTTTCCTCTGCAGAATTGAAAAGAATCAAATTTGAAGATGAATGGGTAGATGGGCTTGATGTAGACATACTCCAACAAGTGTTCACTAGCTATGATGAGTACCTTCTTGAGAAAAATATGTAGGAATGAGGTGGTAGTGGAATGTTCAGTTCCTAATAGGACACCTGGTGACATGGTCTGCTAGACAGCTCTCTCTCTTTCCCTCCTATTTTGTAGGATCATGACCTCACTTCAACTGAAGATCCCAAATAGTTCTACCTTCCATTTTGGTGTGTCATATTTTGGTAACAAATTCATCAACAATTGAACTAAAGATCAGCCAACGCAGTCACTTCATGCAATTCCATTTGTTCCTTAATTGGTGGATCTCAATTTTTGATTGAGAGGAATTAATGCAAAGCTTGTCTATATTTGGTTTTTCTCTCCATATTGTAAAGGTTGGCTAATTGAAGTAATATTAGCAGCCTAAGGAGAAAGTTAGATATTTTTACAGTTTCATAAACTCTTTTTTTACAGTTTTGATGCAAAGATACTTAGATACTTTCACATTTTTATACAGTTTCATGTTATTTTCAAGTTTTAGTCTTAATGGTAATGTTAATAAATCATAGTCATTCGTATGCCAGTGAATGATATGCATAATTGTTTCTTATTTGATGCAAATCAATAGACGAATCCGGATTTGAGACTATTTTATTGAGCTATTTGTGAATGGAATTTATTTATATCTATTGATCCATTAATTTTAGCAATGATTTGGTGATGTGTTTTGATTTTGGAAATGAAGCTTTGATGCATGGTTGTGGTTATTGAATTTGCATTATGAATGTATGCAATAGTATAGGTCATACTATGGATTGCATCATTTTATATTTTTTTAGTTAGTTGAGGAAACACTCATTGTTAAGATACATGTCTGGATGTGAAGAGATTTATATTCATATTTTGTTGTTCTAAAGCCTTGTTCTATATTTTTTCTATTTATTTACACCCCCCCCAAAACGTAGGTTAATTTGTATGATGCAGTTTGTATTCCTTTTTTCTAGTAGGCCTCTTGAATATTATAGTTGCATTGGCCACTAAATCACACTAGCACAGTTGAGAACCAACTATAGAGACCTTGGAAGATAGGTGGTTTTATATCAATTATATTTTTCAGGAGAAATAGAGTAGAAATATTTTGTTTAACGTTGTGCTAAATTGACCATCAATAGGTCCTTGTTCTCACCATCCTTGCAAGAATGGATTATACTTGAAGGTTCATCTGTATTATATTCAATCATGTTCTTATTATCTTATGGAAAACATTTAAATGGGAATTCATTTGCACATAAGAAATTTCACATAAGATTTGAGCACAACTTTTGATAAACACATAATTTTATTATTCACAAGGATCTCAATATCCTTTTGATTACATAGAGTGACTATTCGGATAGTCAAGTAGAGAGTATACCTCGAATTCACTCTCTAACACATAACTCAATGAGGTATACCCCTCAGATTTTTTTCATCTCTCATTTGTTCATATATATCCCAAAATGGATAGTAACCTTCAAATTTGTCATTCAATACATAGTTGTGAGGGACATAACCCTATGACTCATTACTTGAGGAAATTGCAATCAATTTTGACATAGGAAGGACTCTAGGGTCTATAAATATGAATGTTGGACTGACACTTCCTTTCTAGGGTATATCCCAGGAAAGTGTTCAGGAATCAAACTTTGTTGGTGAGAGTGGAGGTAGATAGTTGTATTGGCCTTCTCCTTCATCCTTCTCGTTACCTCACTAATTCAAGAAAGAGTGTGGCTAAAATTTTTAGTATCGCTTAACTAGACAACATTGCCATAGTTGGTACCCTCAATCGTACAAAAAATAGCCTTTTTTTCCTTCTTGGCTTTTAGGTAGCACTCATTCCTGATTACTAAATTTCTTGCAACTAACCTAAGATGCACCATCCTGGCACAAGAGTTTCCAAACATTAGATAATTTTGAATGGAAAGTATGATGAGATCATAGGTTCCAAAGCTAAACCTGGTAGCTTTGATACCACATGTAACATGCCAATTGTTTATGCAAGTAAATTTCCTAAGTTTTCACTTTCAAGTAAATAAACTATGTTACTTTACCATTGCCATAAAAAAATTATTTTCTTAATAGAGAACAATGATCATAGATGTCAAATCAATAATCAACTTTGATTTCATTTCTAAAATAATATTTCACATATTACAATATTCCAAATATTGTGTACAAAGAACATACATAGCTCAACCAAGCTTCAAAGCAATAGATATAGATGCTCCAAGAATCTCCTTTCAAATATTGGTCATAGTCACCTGCTGAGGAGACAAAGCATCACTCAAGCACTTTTTCACCAACCACAAACTCATATGTGGTCCCCCACACATCTATCATTTGATACATGGCCCTACCCTTCAATGAAGAGATTGGTGGAGTAACCTCGTAATGACAACAATTATAAGCTTATTGTTGTATCCTACATAACTAGAACTTGTAGACTCTATAATCCTGAACTAGCATGCATAAATGGATCACGGTTAGTTGAAAGTGGAGTCAAAGTAAATCACACTACTTTGGCCAAAGTGATCTCACTCAATCCTTCGAGTGATAATTATCCTACACACATACACTTCTTAAACTCGATTTGATTTAAGGCCATTATAAACTATGCATAGGTAATTTCCTTCTATAGGTAGTCTTTAACCTTAGAAATAACCTATTTCCTTTCCCCAAAACACAAAGGTATTTCTATTCACAAAGCATTATCATAATTTACCCTCCCTTCAATGGATAATCAAATCCCATGTGTGACTTATGAGATATCTAAATCAATCAAATAACTTGCAATTAATAACCCTTAAGATATCCTTGTTTCATCATTCCTAGTATATTTATAGTAATGATAAACAAACTCTCCTATTATGGAGTATATACAAACACTTCATAGAAATGCATAATAAAAATTATTTTCCTTTCCATAAGCAAATACTATGATTCACTAATGCAAGAATTCTCATGCAATTCCAAACAAATCAATCAAGACATTCATTCTTACACAATAAAAGACAAATAAAAGGAGAATAGATTTTCATGCCTGTAATTCGCTTAATCCAATAGACTAATATGATTGTCAACCTTCCAATGATATCTTGTTAGGATTCACTTCCAGCTACTATAACCACTCAATGAAAAACCTCTCAATAACCTCTTTTTCTCTGCTCACAAAATAACTCTATCTAGAAAATACAGCTCCAGAATAAAAGCAGCAAAATGAAACTATAGAATGTGCATCCCAAATGAGAGAGTTTGCTCATCTATTTATACTAAATAATGAGAAATTAATACCTAAGGAAATGGTAAACCATTCAACACCACTCCTCCATGCAAGTCGACTCATCTCATACAACAAAAAGGTGGCAACATTCTAAGTAAATACTCAGCTTGGTAATCTACAGATCAACCTCCTTGTATAATAGAAAAACTTGACTTTCAAATATGCACATGTTCAAAAGATGAGAATCGAATTGCAAGTATCGAAGACTTAAAAAAAAATAGAGTATTCATAATATGGTGCCAAGTTTCAACCATCTCCCTATTCTTTTTCCCATGGGTTATCCAAAGAAATAGTTAGTAGTAAACAGGAAACACATATCACCATCGACTTAGTCATAGACTATCCAATTGATAGGTTAAGGATGAATTGACTCCTTATTAATAGCGCATAGGATAGCTTTGACTAAGCACATCCATTTTCTAGGGTTATATCCTTATTCCATGCATTGCAAAACACTTTACACATCAACTTATAATCTCATGTTTCCCTTTTTGCACTTAATTCTGTAAAGTTAAATGCACCTTACTATTAACTTGAGCACTATTATGTAGTGTGCTATATTTCTCATTCATCAACCAAAGCATATACTTATATGAATCATCCTTTATTCTTTGCATGATATATGTATAAATCGACCTCTAATACTTTGCATTATATATCTGTGTGTGTGTGTGTACCTATATACATACGTATACGTATATTGATATATCTATATGGACATTTCCATTTTTCACACATACGTATATATTGATACATGTATACATATGTATATATGTACATATATATAAATCTGATTACATAATCAAGCACATATACAATTACTATCTTATCGATAAGAAATATATGTGTGATGTATATATACATATATACATACATGTCACATTACCCTTCAATAACGCCATGCTAATAAGAAACCCATCCATAAATGTGCATAGGTACGTATACCTATGTACTCTCATGTACATGTTCCTTCATGTGTATGGTTTATCATCGACATGAATATGCATACATATATATACATTCGCGTATGTTCACCTCATCAATCAAGCATAGTAACATAAAGAAGAACCCATAAACTCCAAACATATAAACATCATCCAAGAATGCAATCAACAGTAATCAATATCCTTACTAATGCAAACATATCATACTAAAGGATGACTTACCAATTTCCAACACTATGACTAGACTCAACCATTCTACTATGAGTGTGTGTGCAAGCTCAATTAGGTTTCATTACAGGTTACCCGACAAAGTTCTTCTCCCTGATTGATACTTCCCCTCACACCTGGAGGATCGAATATGAACTTGCATTCAACTTAACATATTCCCATGGTAGTCATTTGTTCATCAAAACAAGCATTTACAAAATAATTTTCCATAGTTAGAGTATCCAATTCAATAACCATTCATTTCTCATAAATGCATTTCATCACATAACATTAAAATGAAATAAACATCATTCATAATTCATTGATAACAAAGTGAAAGCACATATATTTCCAAATCATAATTCCAAATACATTCACACATGCAATAATTTACCCTAGAAAAGAAATAGTAAAAAGGTAAACACATAATGAGGTGTGATAGAAAGCATCCAATTTGGTGAGGTTTTTGGAAGAAACCATATTGGGTATTACACTAGATGATTTATTTATAAGGCTATGTAGAATGATTATACTATATTTTGGATGACATGGTAGTGTACTGGAAATATGTGTTTTGTTGTAGGTGTATAAGAAACTTTGATTACCCTCATTATTAATATAAAATGGATTGTTTCAAGAAGAATAGTATGGCTATATCTTCTTTGACTTTATGATAGGAGAAGGAAGAGAGTTCTTGAAATGAAGGTTATGGAACATGATGTTGATTTGAATGTCCTAATTTATGAAACAAAGCATTGTCATTTCTTATTTGCTATTATACCTACACAGATAAAGATAGAAACTTTTAGCAAGGAGAGGAATTCCTAAATCTAGACAAGGAAAATGTTTCTCATCTACCTGATTTGAGGAATTTATTTCTATTGTCATACTACTACAAGGGGCCTATCCATGTGTAAAATTGGAAAATATCCTGATTATATCCCTATGAGGTCTTGATGGGGATTGTGTTATAAAAGAAGAGCTTAGAGATGATAAGCTAGTTAAAAATTATGTATTATTTAAGATTTGAGGATCGTTCTTGGACCACTCATGCCTTTCCAACAAAGGAGAGGATTTCTATATATGTATAGCTGAAAATATTTATAAGGGTTGGGATATTAAAGTTGATTTTCTAAAATATTAATGTACTAACCAAACTCTAAGTCTTTTTATTAGCATTTCAGCACCTTGATGAATATTGATGAATTTGTGATGTGTTTCATATCGTCGGTTGTTTTCTAATGGTAAATAGATTTATGTGGTCAACATAAACCCTAACAAACCATCTATGTGAGCTCCCTTCAATTTGAATGACAATTTTCTACATAATATAGGTAGTAGGCAATTGCAACTTAAAAGAAAAGGAAAATGAAAAGCAATTGATCTATGTGACAAGCAAAGAAAAATCATTTTGATATTTCCAACTCCACCTACATTCTAGCCAATATAGAGTGAATCAATTTGTTTTTTTTAGGTCATTTGCTGAAAAACCAAATGAAAAAAAAGTGAATTTCACTAACCATAATGGAAATGAACCACTATAAGCAATGCAAATGGAATACATAAGCATTTTTTTAAGTTGAAATCCTCTATATAAGTTTACATGAATTCATCTAGATTATGTCTTGATTTTTCATTTTTTTCTTCAAACTCCTAAAAATTTAACTTTTTTATACAAATTCTATCTTATTCAATGTTGAATTCTATGTCAAACTATTATGATTAATAAAATTATGAAAGGAATGGTATATATTATCATAACTAAAAATAAAACTCAATATAAGCATTTCAATTCTACAAAAATGAATATATTACCTGAGATAATCAAATATATTGTAGAAACTTCAAATTATATTCTTTTACATTGTCCAACAAGAAAATTGGTACTGAAAAGGTGATGGAGCAAGAATAATATAGTACCAAAAGAAGTCAACTACATAAAAAGGTGTTTCTTATCAGAGAATGTGTAGAACTAGATGTTAGGGTTAGAAATGGCAGATATCTAACAATTAAATGCAAATTTAATTAATAAATAGAGAAACTAAAACACACATAGAATAAATTATAACACAGAGAATTTAACATGGTTCACCCAATTTGGGCTACATCCACCAAACCACAGCCATCCAATGATTTTATTATCTAGTTCAAAAACCTATTACAATCTTGTAAATAATCGCGTTTTTCATCATACTGTAACCCCCATCCGAACCCCCTTTTAACAAGCTTAGAAGCTTCCAGATTAGGGTTCTACAAAATCAGGTTTTCTTTTTCTTTTTCGTTGATTTTTCCCTTTTTTGGTGACGATGCGAAAAAGTAGGAAGCAAGGATACATGTCGGGGTGTACAATATAGCATGATCAGTCACCACATGCCAACAATCTCCCACTTGGAGACTGATCCTGGACGACACTGTTGCACTTACAGCTCCCACTAGAAATAAGTACCTTGCACCATGTTGCTCTGTTATACTTGAATTCAGCCTTGAAGGCCAACCGAAGTTGAAGAGGACCTTAGCTTCTCCCTTGTCACTGCCTTCATAAACATGTCTGTTGGATTGACATCTGTATGTATCTTGTCCAACTTGACTTGTCCATCCTCCAACACCAACCGAATGAAATGATATCTCAACTATATGTGTTTTGTTTTAGAATGCAAGGAAGAATTATTTGCAAGATGTATAGCACTCTCGCTATCTATAATCAAGTAATTTCCAGCCTGTTGTTTTCCCAACTCATCCATGAAAAGTTGCAGCCATATCATCTCCTTTGCCGCCTCTATTGTAGCAACATACTCTACCTCTGTAGCGGATAAAGCAACCACCTTTTGCAATCGAGATATCCAAATCATTGTTTTCCCACCAACTATAAATACATAACCTATGGTACTCTGCCTGGTATCTATATCCCCTGCCAAATCTGAGTCAACATAGCCTTTTAAATCAATATTAAAGCCCCAAAAACATAAATATTTATTGGATGTACCTCTCAAGTACCTAAGAATCCATTTTACCGCATTCCAATGCTCAACTCTAGGATGACTCAAATACCTACTAACAACTCCTACGACATGTGAAATATCTGGTCTCATGCATACCATGGCATACATTAAACTGCCTATAGCTGAAGCATATGGTACCTTGGACATTTTTTCTTCCTCCTCTTGTGTCTTTGGACACATATCCTTAGTCAATTTAACATGACTAGGCAAAGGTGTGCTAACAGCTTTTGCATTCTCCATATGAAATCTCTGCAACACCTTTTCAACATAATTAGCTTGAGATAAAAACAAATTTTTGTTTTTCCTATCTCTACAAATTTTTGTACCAAGGATTTGTTTTGTTGCCCCCAAATCCTTCATAGCAAAAGATTTTGCTAACTGTTGTTTTAGCTCACTTATGTGATCCATGTTAAACCCTGCTACAAGCATGTCATCAACATATAAACATAAAATAATGTAGTTGTCATTATCCAACCTCTTAAAATAAACACAATGGTCAGAATTACATCTATTGTAGCCTTGCTCAGCCATAAAACTATCAAATTTCAAGTACCATTGTTGAGGTGCTTGCTTCAAGCCATATAAACTTGTCTTCAATCTGCACACTAGTTTCTCCTTACCATTGACCTCAAATCCTTGTGGCTGGTCCATATATATTTCCTCTTCCAAATCACCATGGAGAAAGGTTGTTTTAACATCAAGCTGTTCTAAATGCAAATCTTTAGCAACCACAATACTTAAAACAATACGAATAGAAGTCATTTTAACAACTAGAGAAAAAATCTCATCAAAATCAATACCCTTTTTTTGTGCAAATCCATTTACAACTAATCTGGATTTAAATCTCTTCTTATCTCCATCCTCCTCTTTCAGCCTATAAACCCATTTGTTTGGTAAAGCCTTTTTACCTGCAGGCAGCTTGCATAATTCCCAAGTCTGATTTTTCAGCGAGGAGTCCATTTCTTCTTCCATTCCATGCTCCCACTGAACCTTGGTATCTACCTGCATAGCTTCATCATAATATTTTGGTTCACCGGCATCATTTAACAAAATAGTATACAAAGAGGGATAGAATCTTTATGGGGGTCTACTTATCCTTGAAGATCGTCTAACATTCATAGGAGTTTGTGGTATTTGTTGTTGTTGTTGTTTCCCAGCATGAGGAACCACTGAAACATCATTGTTTGGAATATCATCCAAGACTGCATAATCATTTTCTTTCTTCTCATGTTGTAGCAATAGATCTTTGTACAACACTTTCTCATTGAATATGACATCCTTGCTTCTCACAATTTTTTGATTTTCAAAATCCCAAAGCCTATAACCAAATTCATCAATTCCATATCCAACAAATATACATTTCTTTGATTTTGCATCAAGCTTGGTTCTATTTTCAAAATCTACATGAGCAAATGCTTCACAATTGAAGGTTTTGAGAAAATAATAAATCATCTTCTTACCTTTCCATGCTTCCTTTGGAATACCACAACCCAAAGGATTAGAGGGACCTCTATTAATTAAATAAACAACAGTGTTTACAGTCTCTTCCCACATTCCCAACATGCAATCTCATAGTCCGTGCACACTCCATTATTGTTCTATTCATGCGCTCAGCCACTCCATTTTCCTGTGGAGTCCTTGGAACCATTTTCTGCCTATGAATACCATTAGAGGAACAATAATCGTCAAACTCTTTGCTGCAATACTCACCACCATTATCAGATCTGAGACATTTTAGCTTTTTACCCATCTCATTCTCAACCAAGCTTCTCCATTTTTTAAAAGTTTCAAATACATCAGATTTATGCCTAAGGAAATAAATCCATACCTTCCTAGTTGCATCATCAATTAATGTAACATAATACAGAGAGCCATCGAGAGAAGATACCTGAGTTGGTCCCCATACATTCGTATGCACAAGCTCCAATTTCTTATCTTTCTTTTATTTCCCATCCTTGAGAAAACTTACTCTCTTTTGTTTTCCATACACACAACTTTCATAGAGATCCATATTAACACATTTTAGACCTGGTAAACCATTATCTGAATGAAGTACTTTCATACCTTTTGCACTCATATGCCCAAGTCTATTATGCCACAGTGTTGATTCAGAGTCCACATCAACTTTATGATCTTCTACCTGTTGAACTGCAACAACTGTTCCTAAACATTGACCTTTTTCCATAACAATTAAACTAGAAGGAACAGTATGACCTGTACAAAGATATAAGGTGCCTACTTTCACACCTTTTTCTACCACTAAGGCACCCTTTGTGACCTTCCAATTTTTATCACTAAATGTAACAACATAACCTTCATCATCTAGTTTCCCTACTGAAATTAAATTTTTGCTTAACTTTGAAACATGCCTTACCTCATGTAGTAGCCAATGATTCCCATTCTGCAACTTAATCTTGATTCTTCCCTTTCCAATAATCTGACAGGGTTCGTTATCTCCTAAATAAACCAGCCCAAAATCCCCTTGGACATAATCAAGAAAATAACTTCTATGGGGGGTAGCATGAAATGAAGACCCCTGAATCTAACACCCAAGAATCATCAACATTATCAAGGGAAAGAATCAAAGCATCCTCATCATATTTATTACTTACCACATTTTCCTCTTTACTTCCTTCCTTTTTGTCTCCTTTATTTTTTCGAGACCAGCAATCTTTCTTTAAATGACCTGGCTTACCACAGTACCAACAATCTCTCTTGTCTCTAGATTGGGACATTTTTCCTTTGATTTTCCTTGACTTCCCACGATTTCCAAAATTGTTTCCTCTCTCCTTTGTTCTACCCCTGCTTTCTGCATTCAAAAATATCCTGATGTGGATGTTCCACCTGAGCTTTTCCTATGAATTTCTCGCTCAAAATAACACCAACAACATCATCAAATTTCAATGTATTCGAACTAGAGATATAATTGCTAATAGCCATTACCAATCTATTCCAGCTTTTGGGCAAAGAACACAGAATCAAAAGAGCCCTAACTTCTTCATCAAAGTTTACTTTTACAGAAGTTAATTGACTGGTGACCGTATTAAACTCATTTAAATGATCAGTAACTGACCCACCTTCTACCATTTTCATATTAAATAAACGCTTCATAAGAAATACCTTATTCGAAGTAGAAGGCTTTTCATATAACTTTTCCAGGGTTTCCATCAACTCTTGATTTGTTTTTGCTATTGTAATATTGAATGCCACCGATTGTGCCAGGCATAAATGAATACTTCCAAGATCCTTTCTATCCAAAATCTCCCAGTCCTCATTAGACATTGCTGCGGGTTTCTTGGTTTTCCCTTCCAATGGCTACCATAAATCCTTCTGATAGAGGTAGTCCTCCATTTTCATCTTCCATAACTGATAGTTATGCCCATTAAACTTCTCAACCTTCTTACCCTCATCTACCATTACTCCCACTCAACCTTGAGACCTTCCTAGAGACAATAATCGAAACACAACCCACTCTGATACCACTTGTTAGGGTTAGAAATGGTAGATATCTAACAATTAAATGTAGATTTAATTAATAAACAGAGAAACTAAAACACACAAAATAAATTATAACACAGAGAATTTAACGTGGTTCACCCAATCTAGGCTACATCCACCAAACCCCAGCCATCCAATGATTTTATTATCCAGTACAAAAACCTATTACAATATTGCGAATAATCATCTTTTTCATCATATTGTAACCCCCATCTGAACCCCGTTTTAACAAGCTTAGAAGCTTCGAGATTAGGGTTCTACAAAATCGGGTTTTTTTTTCTTTTTTCGTTGATTTTTCCCTTTTTCGGTGACGACGCGAAAAAGTAGGACCCTAGCAAGGATACATGTTGGGGTGTACAATATAGCATGATCAGTCACCACATGCCAACACTAGACAAAGGAAGAAAATTGTGGGTCTGTATCATGGGTCAACTCCTTTTTAACCATTTTTGTCAAAAGCAATTTGGTGCTCGCCAAATTTGGTGAGCACCAAATGTGTTGCATAACATCCTTCCTATTTGTTGAGCACCAAATGTGATGTTTTTAGGCTCTACTAAGGGAGAAAGAAGAGTGGGAGAGACCTAGTAGAGTACCAAGGGATGGAGGGAGAGGTTTAATGACCTTTACTGATAATTGAAAGGATAAAGGAGAAGAGTGGGAGATACCTAGAGGAGTAGTAATGAGACAAGGAGTGAGAGACATAGAGATGGTTGAGGGATAGAGAGGTAGAGAAGGATTAAACCCTAAAGCGTTAAACCCTATACCTTAGACACTAATCCCTCAACCCTCAACCCTAAACCCTTGAACCCTATACCTTAGGTACTAATAACTCAACCCTTAAACCCTAATCCCTCAACCCTTAAACCCTTAATCCCTAAACCCTTAGACCCTAATCCCTCAAACTTCAACCCTCAAACTTCAACCTTCAACCCTTTAACCCTCAACCCTTTAACCTCAACCCTCAACCGTTAACCTCAACCCTTAAACCCGAATCCCTCAATCCTATAACCATCATCGCTCAACCCTTAACCCTTAAACCGTATACCCTTAATTCCTCAAACCTATACCCGTAAAACCTTGACCCTCAACCCTTAAACCTTAAATCATAATCCTTATACCTATACCCTCAACCCTAATCCCTCAACCCTCTACCCCTAAACTCTTAAACCCTTAAACCCTCAAGCCTCAACTCTATAACTGTCAAACTTCAACCTTAAACCCTATACCCTAATCCCTCAATCCTCAACCCTTAAACTCTCATCCTTCAACCCTCAACCCTAAAACCCTAATCCATCAACCCTTAAACCCTTAATCCCTAAATCCTTAAACCCTAATCCCTCGATCCTATAACCCTTAACCTTCAACCCTCAAACCTCAATCCTTTAACCTCAACCCTCAACCCTTGAACCCTAATCCCTCAATCCTATAACCCTCAAACTTCAACCCTAAAACTTCAAACCTCAACCCTTTAACCTCAACCCTCAACCCTTAAACCCTATAACCCTCAACCCTATACCCTAATCCCTCAATCCTCAACCCTTAAACCCACATCCTTCAACCCTCAAAATTCAACCCTTAAATCCTAATCCCTCAACCCTCAACCCTTAAACCCTAATCCCTCAACCCTCAACCCTTAATCCTTAAACTATTAAACCCTAACCCATTAATCCTATAATCCTCAACCTTCAACCCTCAAAGATAAACCCTCGACCCTTTAACCCTCTACCCTTTAGCCTCAACCCTCAACCCTTAAACCCTAATCCCTCAATCCTCAACCCTTAAACCCTCATCCTTAAACACTCAAACCCTAAACTATAAACCCTAATCCCTCTTCCCTCAACCCTTAATCCCTAACTCCTTAAACCCTAATGCCTCAACCCTATAACTCTCAACCTTCAACCCTCAAACTTCAACCCTCAATCCTTTAACACTTAACCTTTTAACCTCAACCCTTGATGAGGGCCACACCCCCCAAAACCCACACAAATCACAACAATAGATATCAACACAAAAGGTGCAAGACAAAAAAATAACTCACTTTCAATTATTTTCAAAAAATGAAATTACAAATTCAAACTTACATGCTATAGCTCCATGGACTTGATTCATTACAACAAAATCAACTCTTAAAATAAAATATATTATTCGGAGGCACAATTTTCACTATTTTATCCACACTACAACCCCCCACTTAACCCTTTTTATTTTACCCCAATACCCACTCTAGAATGTTCTAGAACATTTAACTTTCCCTTTTGTTTTGGCGCCAAAAGTCTCGTCATTTGATTTATGGCCTAGGAAGAAATTTTAATGAAATTCACTTTTTAGAGGGGCAACTTTGCGAGGCCATAACTTTTGATCTAGGTGTCCAATTTGTTATTATTGCATATCGTTGGAAAGCTCTCAAAGAGATCTACTACATGTGAACCCACCATAGGTCAGTTCATCATTTTTTGAGCTATTTTGGGGCCTCTAAAGTCTTCATATCTGAGTTTGAAGTTGCATTGGAGAAATTTCTTGGGACAGAAACTTTAATATCTCCCAAACCGTGCATGGTATTGAGACGATTCTTTCACAATCGGAATTTTTTTCCAGTTCTACTCCTCGAGGTAAATTTTCAAGTCCATATGAGCCTGTTTAGGTTGGCTTACTAAAAATAGTAAGTGAGCATTTTTCACTATTTTTTACTCTTGACTGTCTTATGCCCCTTAAGTATCATCATGGAACTCAAAACAACTAAATAAAATAAAGAAAAACATTTTTTTTGGGTGATGTAAGATTGCCCTATACCATTGGATGCTCCTGCATCAACCCTCAACCCTTAAACCCTAATCCTTAAATCCTATAACCCTCAAACTTCAACCCTCAACCCTCAACCCTTAAACCCTAATCTGTAAAACCTATAACCCTCAACCCTAAACCCTAATCCCTCAATCCTTAACCCTTAAACCCTCACCCTTCATCCCTCAACCCTTAAACCCTAATACCTCAATCCTATAACCCTCAACCTTCAACCCTCAAACTTCAACCCTCAACCCTTTAACCCTAATTCCTCAATCCTATAACCCTCAAACTTCAACCCTCAACCCTTAAACCCTAATCCATCAATCTCAACCCTTACACCCTTACCCTTAAACCCTCAACCCTTAAACCCTAATCCCTCAAACCTCGACCCTTAATCCCTAAACCCTTAAACCCTAATCCATCAATCATATAACACTCAACCTTCAAACCAAAAACTTCAACCCTCAACCCTTTAACACTCAATTGTTTAACCTCAACCCTTAAACCCTAATTTTGTAATCATATAACCCTCAAACTTCAACCCTCAATCGTAAACCCTAATCCATCAATCCTCAACCCTTAAACCCTCATCCTTCAACCCTTGACCCTTAAACCCTAATCCCTCAACCCTCAACCCTTAATCCCTAAATCCTTAAACCCTAATCCCTCAATCCTATAACCCTCAACCTTCAACCCTCAAAATTCAACCCTCAACCCTTAAATCTGTATCCGTCAATCTTATAACCCTTAACCCTCAACCCTTAAACCATAAACGCCCTTAATTCCTCAACCCTCAACCCTTAAAACCTCGACCCTCAACCCTCAACCCTAATTCCTCAACCCTCAACCCTTAAATCCTAATCCTTATACCTATACCCTCAACCCTAACCCCTCAATCCTCAACCCTCTACCCCTAAACTCTTAAACCCTTAAACCCTTAACCCTCAAGCCTCAACTCTAATCCCTCAACTCTATACCTTAGACCCTAATCCCTCAACCATCAACCCTCAACCCTTAAACCCTTAAACCCTTAAACCCTAATCCCTCAACAATCAACCCTTAACTCTTGAATCCTTAAACCCTAATCACTCAATCCTATAACCCTCAACCTTCAACCCTCAAACTTCAACCCTCAAAATTTAACCCTCAACCCTTTCACCCTCAACCATTTAACCTCAACCCTCAACCCTTAAACCCTAATCCCTCAATCCTATAACCCTCAAACTTCAACCCTCAACCCTAAACCCTAATCCCTCAAGCCTCAACCCTTAAACCCACATACTTCAACCCTCAACCATTAAACCCTAATCCCTCAACTCTCAACCCTTAAACTCTTAATCCCTAAATCCTTCAATCCTATAACCCTCAACCTTCAACACTCAAACTTAAACCCTCAACCCTTCAACCCTCAACCCTTCAACATCAACCCTCAACCCTTAAACCCTAATCCCTCAATCCTATAACTCTCAAACTTTGACCCTCAACCCTTAATCCCTAATCCCTCAATCCTAAACCCTTAAACCCTCATCCTCCAACCCTCAACCCTTAAACCCTAATCCCTCAATCCTGAACCCTTAAACCCTCATCCCTCAACTCTCAACCCTTAAACCCTCAACCCTTAATCCCTATACCATCAACCCTCATACCTCATACCTCAACCCTTAAACCCTTAAACCCTCAACCTTTAAACCCTCAACCCTCAAGCCTCAACCCTTCAACCCTTAAACCTATCAAAATTCAGCCCTTAAACTCTCAACCCTTAATCCCTTATCCCTCAACTCGCAACCCTTAAAACCTATACCCTTAATTACTCAACCCTTAAAGCCTCAACCCTCAACCCTCAAATTTAATCCCTCAGCCTTAACCCTTGAACCCTAATCCCTCAATCCTCAACCCTTAAACCCTCAACCATTAAACCCTAATCCCTCAACCCTCAACCCTTCAACCCTCATCCCTCAAACCTCATCCCTTAAACCCTCAATCCTTAATCCCTCAACCCTCAACCCTCAACCCTAATCCCTCAACCTTATACCTTGGATGCCAATCCCTTGACTATTAAACCCTCAACCCTCAACCCTCAACCCTCAACCCTCAACCCTCAACCCTCAACCCTCAAACCCTCATCCCTCAACACTCAACTCTAATCCCTCAAACCTCAAACCTTAAACCCTACACCCTCTACCCTCTACCCTATACATTAAAACCTCAACCCTAATCCCTCAAGCCTCAAACCTTAAAACCTAAACCATTAAATCCTTAAACCCTCAACCTCGACCCTCAAACCTAATCCCTTGAGCCTATACCTTAAACCCTAATCCCTCAAACCTCAACCCTTAAACCCTAAACCGTCAACCCTGAAACCCTAATCCCTCTACCCTTAAACCCTTAAGCCCTAATCCCTCAACCCTCTACCCTTAAACCTTCAATCCTCAACCCTTAAACCCTCAACACTCAAGCCTCAACCCTTAAACCATAAAACCTTAAACCCTCAACCCTTAAATTGAATCCCTCAAAACTATACCTTAAACCATAATCCCTCAACTGTCAACCCTTAAACCATCAACCCGCAAATTGAATCCCTCAACCCTATACCTTAAACCGTAATCCCTCAAACCACAACCCTTAAACCATAATCCCTCAACCCTCAACCCTTACACCCTTAACCCCTAAACCCATAACCCTTAAACACTATTCCCTCAACCTTCAACCCTATACATTAAACCCTCAACCCTAAACCCTTAAAACCTCAACCCTCATCCCTCAACCCTATACATTCAACCCCAATCCCTAAACTATCAACCTTTAACCCTCAAGCCTTAAAACCTAATCCCTCAACCCTCAACCCTTAAACCCTAAGGAGGGAAGGAAAGGTAGAGAGGGTGGGAGAAGGGTGGGTAATGAGACAAGGAGGGAGAGGGAGAGAGGTAAAGAGGGAAGGAGGGAGATTCATGGAGATAGGGAGAGAGAGGGTGGGAGGAAAAGGTAGTGATTGAAAGAAGGGAGATAGATGGGAAAGAAACAATAATAGAGGGGGAGAGAAGAAGAGAGAGGTAGGGAGGCGAGGATATAGATGGAGGCAAGGATGGAAGGAAACATAGAGAGGGAGATAAGGAGATAGATTGGGAGAGACCTAGAGAGGGGAGAGAGAGAGAGAAGACAGGGAGAGTGAAAGGGAAGTATTGGTAGATGAGTAACAAGTGATGGATGGAGAGGTACACAAGGAGGGAGTGAGAGACATAGGGAGGAGGAGAAAAGAGGTTATGACCTAGAAAGGGGAGGGAGAGGGAAGACAAGAGAAAGAATAATGAGATGAGAGATAGAGGGGGGAGAGAGGTGGGTAATGAGATAAGGTTGGATAGACTTGGATATGGGAAGAGAGAGAGAGAAAAGAAAGAGGTAAGAGGTAAAGGGAGGGAGAGGTGGGTTATGAGACAAGGAGGGAGAGACTTAGATATGGGGAGGGAGAGAGGTTGGAAGGGAGATGTAGCAATCGAGATAAAAGAGAGAAATGGTTGAGAAACAATAACAAAGGGAGATAAAATATGAGAGAGATAGGGAGGCAAGGATGGAGATTGGGTTAATGAGCAAAGGAAAGGTATAGAGGGCAGGAGAAACCTAGAGAGGGTTGAGAGAGAATAGGGTAAGTATTGGTTAAGAGGGAAGGAGACAAAGAGGGACTAAAAGGTAAAACCTCAACTATCCATCATTGATCATAAGCTATAAACTTTAAGCCTCATCAAAGTAGGGTAGTGAGAGACAAATAGAAATTAGTGAATTTGACCTATTTTTTTATACAATACATTTGGCAAGCGCCAAATTTGGATATCGCCAAATTTGAGATAGCGCCAAATTTGGAGAGCACCAAATTTGGAGAGCGCCAAATTTGGAGAGCACCAAATTTGGAGAGCGTCAAATTTGGCACTCACCAAATGTTGCATTGCATTTGGTGAGTGCCAAATTTGGTGCTCTCCAAATTTGGTGCTCGCCAAATTAGCTACATTGGGAAATATCAAGCCTAAGGTTTGGATTTTTCCTTGGGAATCCAACCCAAATGGTTGGACGACCATTTCATGCCAAGGACATGATTTTTTGAAAGGGTAACAAAATTTTACATATTTTTGGTCATGTTAACCCTCAGGTTTCCATGTCTTTCAATACAAGTTTATTGAAAATTTGTGATGATGCTAGGCCCTCTCTTACCTATGTTACAACCATATAATTTTTTTAACATTCTGATTATGTTAAGGTTTTCATCCATAACTTCTTTTGTTAGTTCCTCCATTTTTGGTCAAAAACCAACATGTGCTAGTTTTACTATAGATTTTTACTCATTCATCAAATTTTGAAATAAATTACATTTTTATAAACTAGACTCCATTCTACACATAATAAAAAAAAAAGTTGATTTTTTATTAGATTTCAAAAAATTTAAGGGGGAGCATGCTCAAATTTTAGCTTTTCAGGATGTGTCCACTTCAAAAATTCATAAAATATTATATATTCATTAAAATTTTAGCTAAAAGAACTGGGATAAACTACATGGTGTTAGCTAATTTCTCGCCATTTGAATTTTTGAAATTAAAAAAAAATGTTAACGAAAAAGGGAGGCCATAAAAAATGCTATGTTTTTTATTTATAAAAATAAGACCACTTTTAGTGGCACCCCTTTTTGAAACCCTTAATCTTTATTATTTTCAAAAAAAATAGTAGCTTAGAAAGTAGACTCAGAGCACTTCAACTCTTATTCTTTTTGCATCTTCAAATTTTGAATGTAACTTTCTTCATTTTCTTGTGAACATTAGACTTTGGTGATTTTAGAAGAAAAAAATGGCATCTTAAGAGCCATTTTTGTATCAAAACTTGGTGCACTTACCCACATAAATCATATTTTAATTTTTCTTCTCTTTCATTTGTTGGTATGACAATTTTTTGGAATAATTTTTTTCTTCCTCCCTCTTTTTGGACCGCATGTTAATTTGACTACTTATAAAATCTATTTGAAATGATAGATTCTAATGAGGTGACCTAATGGTTGTTTGATGGGAACTAGTTACGTTTGGATTTTTCAACCTATCAACCAATGATTGAAGTTTCCTTTTGTTTCTTTCAATTTCACCTATTAGGTTTTCTTGTGTTTGATAAGGATATCAAGGAATTGTTGGACTGGGGAACACTGAGAGGGTGGGGTGAATCAGTGTTCAACAAATTTAAACTCTAAATCCAGATCTTAAACCATTAATAACACATAAACAGAAATAAAGATGCAAGCACATGAACAAGATAATCAAAGCACCATAACACCAAGATTTTTACATGGAAATCCTATTAGGGGAAACACCACAGTGGAGGTTAATCCACAATTTATACTCTGTTAAAAGTATGAATAAAAGGAATGCACATGCATTCAAGCACACTGCCTAGAGCTCACTGCTCAAAATATGGAAGGCTCGTTGCCTTACAAAATGTTTGTGATTTCAACAAAAGGTTGAACTGAGAGGATAGCATCTCCAAATTCCTAGATTCAGTTCCAATGAAGCTTAGTAGACGATCTTCATCATTTCTGACTGATTCTGAATTTCTGCTCTACTCTGCTTTAATCTGCTCTTCTCTATTTTTTTTCCCTTTTGAAACTGTGCATAGATTATTGCTCAATCACCCTTCTAATATTCGCACATACATATGCTCTGCTCTTCACACACATTCATACACTTTCACACTTGATTCTCCCTCTCAAAATGAATTACCAATCTCATATATATATCCACTAACAAAGATTTCATTGCTTCAAGTCAACTTTAACAAAACATGAAATATCCTTCAATGGTCAGCTCAAATCACAAATTAAATTTAATGTGCACCCATCAAAGTAGGCTAATACATAGCTAGGACCCAAAACAAAATAGCCAACACAAGAAACAATAAAACAATTACTCCTTATACATCTGTGACATGCGACATTCACTAGGCCGGCCACAATGAGTAAATAAACAGAAAAACATCCTATCAAAGCATCCAACCGGATCTCCTAACACATACACTGATCAATGAAACATCGTAAAACTTAACAACAAGATAGTATAGATTCTTAACAATCTTTCTCAGAGATCCAAAACTCAAAATGATGATCTGATGAAGCATACAGATCGACTGACTGACTGGATACCCTATTCTTCATACTTGCTGTCGGTAAAACATTGTTCTCTACATTTTCTACTGGTATGGATAAATCTTGATTTGCGGACCAAAAGGATGACTTAGGTTTCCATCAATGACAACACTAGAAGCCACATGCCATCAAGCAAGCCATATGCCAACAGGAATAGATGGAGGAGTTGATTGATGGTTTTGTTATCCATGCTCTTCACTACATTTTTCATCAATTGGTGAACTAGCGTTTGAAATATTTTCAATTCCTAAAATTCAAAAGTCATTGAATCAAATCAATCATAAAATTGATATTCTATTCAATTCATACAATTAAAACCAAAAAAATCCTACCTCCTCAAGACCTCATGAATTTTGTGTAGGCATTGTGTTGGTGGCTTGATTGACTTGAAAACATGTTCATGCTAGTCCTTTCTCACATTTGGTTGCTATAGAGATAGGGGTTTTTCTCAAATTATTTTGGACTCTATTATTTTTGGTTTTATGACAAAGATAATGTGCTCATGTTATGTTTTCAATGGACCAAAAAGTGGTTGTGATCACTTTTTGGTTCCCTATCTTTCTACACATGCCCATATATATACACATACATATTACTATTATAATATATATGTATTAAAATGCCATTATATACATATAGCATAATATATATAATATGTATATATGTATCAAAGTATATATAAAGTAATAGTTCTAAATTAAATTTAAAAAATATAAAAAAGAAAAGGGGGGTCGCAAAATAGGGTCGAAGCCATCTTGGCACACCCCTAAAGGAGCTTGGCTCCCATGGGGACCGAAGCCCCTGTTGTCTGAAGCTTGCATGGAGGGGTTTGCAACCTCCATAGGAGGTCAATGCCCTCCTCATGGGGGCTATAACCCCCCATTGTATGTGCATACAACAATTTTTTGAAAAAAAATTAAATTAAAACCTCTATGACCTATGTACAATCCATTTATAATTTTTAAATTTTATTTGGGATAAAATTTGATTTATAACTTGATTAAATAAATATTTAATATATAAAAATATATATGTATATGTTTTTAAAAAAAATAAACGTACACATATATTTAAGTAATCCTTTTCCAACGAGAATGTATATAAATTAACATGAATCTAATCACAAGAAAAACAACTTAAAACTTATAAACTTCAATAATATGAAGGTATATATTAACATATAGCATAAAAGCACAAATTATTCACCCCTCTCCCTATGAATATAGGCACTAGCTATGCAGCCATCACGATGGATGACATGCATCTAACGGTCATGCCATGAGCCCTGCTACTAATAGTTGTCAGACTATTGACATTGTAACATCATGAAAACAAAGCATATTAAAGCAATAACATGCAATTAAACTCGAAAGTAAACTAAGCTAAACAACAAAGAACAAAGGAAAGATAAAACATAAATACAGAACAATCTCACCCAATATCTACATAGTTCCATGCATGACCTCGATTTTCCTTCTCCATTTCGTCATTTAATTATAATTGCCCTCAAATTTCTCTATGCAAGTATAGCCTATGATAGTGATTTAGCAAAATATCAAAGATTAAACAGTTGATTACTTCCAAACGCCATAATATTTTGGGAGAGGTAACAATGATGAAGGTCAGGTCAATTTATACAAAATTGATTGTTTGAATGACAGGCTCAAATTAGAAGATAGACAGACAATTTAGATTAAAAGATTCAACATGCATTGAGATTAATGTCAGTAGTGGCATGAGTGATAAAGCATAAAAAGTGAAGATTAAGATTAAATAATGATTTAATCTTTAGTTGAAAGTATTCAAAAATTACAAGAATCATGATTGCATGTAAAGGATAAAGATGAAATATAAGAAATGATCTATTCGAATGCACAAATGGATTAATTAATTAAATAAAGATATTTAATTAATAAATGTTTGCACGCAGAAGAATTAAAACTAGATAACTGACTGATTAAAATAGATCTTGACTTGAGTGGTAAGTGAATAATTAGATAACTAAGCGATTACCCAATTATAGAAGAATATGCCAAGAATAGTTATTTTTATGAATTAAATGATTATCTAATTCAACATTCGACATTTAAGGATTAAATTAAATATATTAAGATTTATTTAATTGACTAAAGAGAGGATTAATGAATAATTAAAGTATTAAAGTATTTATTTAATTAATCAAGATTGAATAAAGGTATAATGAATTAATTAAATAATTAAAGTTATTTAATTAATAGATGAGAAAGGACTTTACAAAATAATTAAATAATTAACATTATTTAATCATGACAATGAAAATATGAATTACGAAGAAATTGAAGTCGTAGGCTTAGACCAAATTTTAGTTTTTACATTTTTCCCCTCTTTGATACAATGTCATTTTGGTGTTGTGTCAAAGAAAATCAGTGAAAACATGCTCCATTCATGCCCCAGTGTGAAATAGGTAAAGGTATGCCCCCTCGGGAAAAATGACAATTTTTTGAAAAATTCCAAAATAATTTGGAAATAGTCTTGATTAGTCAAATTGATAGCTAGAAGTCTGATGGTGGTGAAAAAAATTAGTTTTGGCAAATTTTGATAGGTGAAATGGTCGTCAGAAGTTGGTAAATGGTGTGCCCAATAGACAAGGTTTGGAAAAATCCCTCCAAAACCCTAGGTATAAATAGAAATTGAGTGGAAATCCAATTCATTTGCAGCCCTCAAGTTTGAAAATTTTTATTTTTTCTCTGGACCTCATTGCAAAGATCTCGCCAGTTCCTCACTCACAGCATCGCCGATATCAGATTCAGATGTTTAGACGGCCTACAGACGTGGAACTCCTGATAAGTAGTCAAAAACTGTCTTTTGAAATTTTCATTTTCATACATTTTTAGGCACTTAAAGCTTTATTTTCACATGCGTCACTTTTTAAATCAACGCAAATGCATGCATGTTCAACGCATATATCTTCGGAATAATGCATTTGTAGAAAGACATCTAGGCTAATGTAGGCATGTATATTAGATAGTCGCATTTGAAATTTTATGCACCACATATGTAGTTTTGAAATGCATTTGTTAGGAACAGTAGCGCATGCTAGCTTTTGCACCACATTTTCATTTTTGCTACACATTTGCATGGTTGGTTTGGCATGGTTTTTATTTTGACACATTTGCATTATTAAATAATGCATATGGTATTTTGTGACGTATTTGCAAATTAGATTAACACATTTGAGATTTTGCAATGCATTTGATATAAAATGATGCATTTGTCTATTAAAAAAAATGAAATTTTGGGTTGTAACAAGTTGCTT
This sequence comes from Sequoia sempervirens, assembly GCA_007258455.2. NCBI lineage: Eukaryota > Viridiplantae > Streptophyta > Pinopsida > Cupressales > Cupressaceae > Sequoia > Sequoia sempervirens. The sequence goes on along the minus strand of VDFB02000008.1, from coordinate 256,073,002 downwards.
GTTTTCCTGACATGAGATATAAATTTTTCCATTGCAGGTTGTGTTGGATCTGATTTACACAAAGGAGTCAAGGCCATTGACATTTTATTTTTGAGATTAGCTGCGGAGTGGGGAGAGACAGTTCTTATGACTCATGGGTTTGCATCATGTTACTTATATGCTCACTATTCAGGCAAACTGAGGTTTGTTGGTTGCGCTCTATGAGCGTTGGCATTCTGAGACATTGTCTTTTCATCTACCTATAGGAGAGGCTAGTGTTACTTTAGAGGATGTGCATAGGATTTTGAGGTTCCCTATTAGGGATGTGAGAGTCATGTATGATACCCAGAGGGGTTTTAGTGAGATGTATCGATATTATCCTAATGATGATATTAGACAGCTAGTCATAGATCATTATGAGATTAGATGGTATGTGTTGGCTGGTAGATATGATCGAATAGATTGTATGTTATACACATTGATTGGGGGGATATTCTTTCCTAACCGTCGAGGTCATGGATTTCCTATAGGATGGGGTGAGATCTTAGTTGGTATGTTGGAGAGACGGGTCGTGTATGCTTGGGGCCCTTGTTTGCTTGCCATGTTATATTTTCATTTGCATTATTTAGCTTATAGAGAGGCACAGTCGATGAGCTGTGGTACCACGTTGCTTATGGTATGGGTGTGGGACCACATTGCTATATTCCATTCACCTGTGACAGCTGAGCTAGAGCAGGGAGCTCCTTATGCCTTCTGATATGCAGGGGCTAATACCCAGTCACATGTAGGAGATATAGGGTACTACAGACATACTATTGATACTATGGTATAGTTCATCTAGAGGTCGTACATGGATTGTGCTCAATGGCCTAATGAGGATTGACATCTGCCCTACTATAGACAGACACGGTATTTGATTGGTAGGACAACTTCACATGTTCATATCATTGAGAGGCATTTGTTGGATAGGGTCCTGAGACAGTTTGGCGAGGTCCAGGATGAGCCTCGAGGATGAGAAAATTTTGCACGATTGTCTAGGGAGGTTCCACTATGGGGACCAGAGATTCCTATTACTATAGTTGAGGTTGATATTAATGCACTATAGCCTGTTCAGTGGGGATGGAGAGGTGGAGTGGCTGATCAGGTATGACGGATGCATATGATGCTTGGTGGGCGAGTCACAGGCCAATGCCCTTTATTGATCCAAAGCATGATGCACCTGTGGAGAGGTTTGGTACAGGACCTTAAGGAGGGCATGGTGGTAGAGGTAGAGGTTGCGGTGGTAGAGGTGGAAAAGGTGATGACAGAGACGGAAGAGGAGGAGGTCGGAGGGGTGGTGGTAGGGGTCGATGAGGTCACAAAGGCTGAGGCCCACATTTGTCACCCGTCCAGGAGGAGGGAGAGGGAGAGGATGTGCCAATGCTAGAGGTTGGTGAAGGAGAGAAGGGTGTTGTTGGTGGGGCCAGTGGAGTGGAGCATGTAGCAGAGGAGGATATTGCTAAAGATCATGCAAAGGAGGAGGCAATTAGGGAGGAGGAGGAGATAGATGCTCTTGGTATGCTTGTTGGATGCCAAGATGATGAGGAGGAGGAGATGGGAGATCAGGAGAGGGAACTCCGTGATAGGATTATGGAGAATTGGGATGATGATGTGGGATATTGGCGATGATAGGAGGATACAGGTCTTGTCAATTAGTAGGTAGCAGATCTACAGGCCAGAGTAGAGTCTTTGGAGAAGTGGATGAGGGCATTGATGGCAGAGTGGGACTAGCTTTTGATGGAGAGGGACAGATCCTATGTGGATAGAGATCATAGCTCAGAGATAGGAGACCAAGTAGAGATTCATAGAGTTGAGGACTCTTTGCAAAGGACCAGTTGAGGCTATGGCTTGGGAGTTGGTTAGAGTTGGTGACCGGGAGAGATATTACAAGGACCTATATGAGCAGGAGGTGCCTCCCAAGAGACGAGCTCCTAGCTATTCATAGGCACACAGTAGCAGGTCATGGAGTAGATCTCATAGCAGGACTCAGAGTACAAAGGGGGTCATAGGACCTCATAGATCAGGACCATATGGCAGGCCTCCTTCTACACACTAATCCTCAGGGTCTCATCATCAGTTACCTCCACATTCTCCACATGGTAGTAGTGGGAGTTCCGGCTAGGGACATGTTCTGGCATTTATTTATAGACCTTGTATTTTGATCATAGAGCTTGCAGGCTTCATTTTTATAGATACATGATGACATTATGATGTGACACCTTTTGAGTGATATATATATATATATGATTTTGGCAGAAATTTATATGATATGCAGTTCTATTTTTTATTATGCAGTCTTCTATTAATGCATGTTTTATATATGATATGTTATCTTCTATATGATATGCATATGTTATGGATGATGATGTTTACATTATGATGTTTTATGTAGCTTATGATGTTATGTTGATTCTATATTCATGATAATGAGATGCAATGTGATGTATGTATTTACAATGTTATCTACATGTGATGTTATACATTTTATGATGGTGGATGCAATATGATATATATATACAATTGCTATGTACATGTATGTAATATGTTATGAAATCTATAATAATGATTAATGGATGATATGTCATGGATTCCTAAATGCTATGGATGCCTATATTTTTGTGTTTTCAAATGCAACATATATGTATGATTTTAAAATGTATGATATTTACATGATGTTTCTAACATGAATGCATATGTAGGATGCTTTATATTTTTGTGTGTCACAAGACTCCATCATAATGCAAGAAAGGAGAAAAGTTAGTGTGAGAAAGATGAATAATAAAAGACATGGATGTTAGTATTAGCAATCTTTGATGTTTTGTCAAAACACAATAGGCCTTGCATTAAATCATCATTGGATGGTAACTAATACAAATGGAGACAAACACCATGATATGAGATAGATCAAGGTGTGCAAGGTCAATCCATCTGCTAAAAATAGGCAGTCGCAGACAAGGAATGTCCTAACTCATACTAAGGGCACAGTTTCCCCAATCTTTTTGTCAAGACAAACCACAAACAGCAAACAAATAAAAGACGGTTCATGAGACATCATTGCTCCTCTAAATCCTCCATGGGACATCCTCGAGGAAACTAGTAACATGACTCAAAATCAAAGCTAAACGACAGTCGACAAACAACAATCAAAGAAAAGAGAGTCCTAATACATCATTACTTTTCTAAATCATTCATGGGACATCCTTGAGAAAGTTCAGTAACAGGATTCCAAGATAAAGCCAAATAAAGTGATAAGATAAACAAGCCATAAAGTCAAAAGCCAATAAAATATTTTCCAAAACTTGATTTGTTTGTTTGATTGTTTTGATTGATAGAGCCTGATTTTGGGAAGGACACATACCATATAAGACGTTGAGTCTTGTTTCAATTTTGTGACTATCTGTATAAGGCATGACAAAATCCTAGTTTTAGAAAGACACATATCGTATAAGACGTTGAGTCTAATGCCATTGATATGATAACTTGTGTAAGGCTATGTTGATTGTTTGACAATGTTTGTATTCAAGAAGGACTCATCCTGTATAAGACATAGGTTGATTGTTGTTTTGATTATGTTTGTTTCAAGAAGGACACATCCTATAGCAGACATAAGTTGATTTGTTTTGGTTGTTGTTTTGGCAATTTTTTTATTTGACTTGATGACATTGTTAACTTGTTCATCTTCTTGATGCATGACTTGATGTGATGTGTTGACAATTGATTGTGTGTGCTAAACCCTAATGGATTGACCTAGTGCAGCCTCAAGGGATCATCAATTGATGGCCTTTCCTATGCTATACACGCAGAGACCTCATAGTTTGACATGGCCAATGACCTTGTCTTATAGACAAATTTCCATTGAGTCATGATTTTATACAGAGAAACCTAAAAGGACTAACCTAATGCCTTGGGGGCACATCAGAAAATGGCCTTGCCTACGTCCAGTCATAGAGGCAACGTAGTTCAACAAATGACAAAGACTAACAAATGTGACTGACTCTAACTCTATTTTTTGGATTTTTGACATGTTTTGATTTTTTGTCTTTTTGAAGTTTTCTAATGTTTTTGGATTTTTTTAGGACATTTTGTGATTTTTTTGAATTTTTTTATGGTTTTATGCCTTGAGAACAGCCAATGTAAGAACCAATATGACATAAGTCAAGTGTGTGCCCCTAGTTAGGTATAAGACCAATTGATTATAAATAGGACGGGAAGGGGGATACGAAGTGCACTCAATGTCAATCATCCCAAGTTGTGGAAAAGACAACCATTTATTATGAATGGTATGTACAAGCAATGGATGGGGAAGATATGTGATATGTATAGGGATATGGATAATAAAGATAGGTGGTATGTATAGGGAAGTCAGATTGGAATGATGGTAGACAAAGGAGCAGAGTCGACTACACATGGTGCCTGTTTGCCAGGTTTTCACCATGGTACTTATCCAAAGCCCCACCAAAGTGGTTTTCACTATTGGATGACTTATTTCTATTTATTGTTTTTTTTTTCAATTTTTTTGGTGTTACCAAGATGTCTGTTTTCCAGGTTTTCACCTAGGTAACAATTTTTTTGATTTTTTGATTTTTTGATTATTTTTTATTATTAAGGCAAGTCTCTCAGAAGCTATGGGTAGAACTTCTTCAGATGAAAAATATTGATAGGTGTTGATAATGGTTCTCATTTAGGAGTAGAGAGTTGATATGCTCCTGATCCAAATGCTTCTGTAACAATGTAGGGTCCTAACCAGTTTGGTTCATACTTTCTTGGTTTTTCTCTTTCTACTTGATTCTTTGGATTCTCCATTAAGACCAGGTCACCAATGTCAAAATTTCTATTCAAGACCTTCTTGTTGCAGCTACAACGAAGAATATTTTGATATGCTTGGAGGTGATCCAATGCCTTTTGTCTTCATCATCTAGGAATTCTATCTCGTGTAGTCTTGAAACACGGTACTCTTCATTGTCAATATGCCCTTTCAAAGATACCCTTAGGGAAGGAATCTCGACCTCAATAGGCAAAATGGCCTTAGAACCAAAACTAAGGAATATGGAGTAGCATCAGTGGGAGTACATATGCTTGTGTGGTAAGCCCATAAGGTTGGATTAAGCTATAAATGTCAATCATGACCAGCATCATTGACAGTCTTTTTGAGGATTCTGATGATTGTTTTATTAGATGCCTCAGCTTGGCCATTACCTTATGGGTAATATGGGGTGGAAAAGTGGTGTTGGATATGGAATTCTTCACAGAGATGTTGTACTTCTTGGTTCTTGAATGGATGGCCATTATTTGTGATTATAGACTGAGGAACACCATATCGACAGATGATATAGTTTAGGATAAACTTAGAAATTTGTGTGTCGATGATGTAGGTCATGGGAATAGCTTTAATCCACTTGGTAAAGTACTTAGTTGTAGTGATAATGAACTTATGGACGTTGGAGGATGTGGGATGTATCTTACCTATTAGATTGAGTCCCCATTGGGCAAAGGGCCATGGTGGCATTATGGGATGGAGCTCCTAAGCTGGTGCATGTATCAAGTCTCTATGTACCTGACATTGATGACAATTCTTGACAAAGATATGAGTCATTTTCCATGGTAGGCCAATAATAACCCAGTCTCATAATATTCTTAGCTTAGGTAGGACCGCTAGAATGGGATCCACATATACCCTCATGTACCCCATGCAAGGTTGCTTATGCTTCTTCAGTATTGAGACATCTCAATAGGGTATTGTCTAGGGCACATTTATAAAGGGTGTCTCTAATGATGGTATACTTGGCTGCCTTACGGATAAATGTTCTACATTGGTTGTTGGAAAGGTCAGGGGGTAGGATCTCGGCATGGAGGTAGTCATATATGTCTTTATACCATGGGGAATTGGGACCAACAATCTCACACACCATCTTTGAATCTAGGATGTCATAGGCAAAGACCAAAAGTTGTTCTACCAAAAACTCAAATTTAGGCATGTTGCTAGGTATGTCCAAAAGTGAAGCAATAGTAGCCATGGCATTTGTTGCCTTGTTTAGAATGTGAGGTATTTGATGAAATTCAACCATGTCAAAATATTCTTTGAAACTTTCTTCCATGTGTTTTTAGGGAGCTAACTTTTCATCTTCAGTCTCATAGTCATCATTTACCTATCAGATTACTAGTTGAGTATCACCATAAACCTGTAGGTTCTTGATCTTCCATTTGACTGCCATGCGTAATCCTATCACAAGAACCTCATATTTTGTTATGTTATTGGTACATAGAAAAACAATCCTGAATGACTTAGGAATAGATTCACCCTGTGGTGTGATAAACAATATACTAGCCCCTAAGCCATGATTTGTGTGGGACCCATCAAAGTATAATTTTGATGTCATTCTTTTGTCAAGAGTGAATATGAACTCATTAGGAAAATCTGCAACTAAAGGGTGATCTGCTTGTATCAATGCATCGACCAACTGATCAGCAATGACTTTTCCTTTGATAGCTTTTCTTTCTACATTTTGGATATCATATTCGCTAAGTACCATTACCCATTTAGCTAGTTGTCCTATTAATGTTTCCTTGCTAAGGAGATATTTCAGAGGATCTATCTTTGCAACCAACATCATTTGGTGGTTTAACATGTAGTGCCTAAGTTTTTGAGTAGCAAAAACTATTGCAAGACAAGCATGTTCAATGGTACTATAATTGAGCTCATAACCTACCAAACTGTGGTTGATATAGTATACTGCCCTTTCATGACCCTCATTATTGTTTTGTGCAAGCAATGCTCCTAGTGTTGAGGTGGTGGCTAAAATATAGAGAATCAATGGTCATCCCTTAATAGGTGGCATTAACACCGGTGGTGTGAGTAGGTACTCTTTGATCAATTGGAAAGCTTCTTGGCACTTCCCTATCCATACAAATGGTACTCCCTTTTTGAGTAAATGTTGAAAGGGATGTGTTCTATCTACTAAGTGCACTATAAATCTTCTAATAGATTGTAGTCTCCCTTGTAGTGTCCTTAGTTGATTGAGATTAGCTAGTGGAGGCATGTCTATTATAGCTTTCACCTTTGTTGGGTCTACTTCAATGCCTCGTCTAGAAATGATATACCCTAGCAGTTTTCCTGATTTCACACCAAATACACATTTCTTTGGATTTAGCCTCACCTTATACTCTTCTATATTTTGAAAAATTTTGTCTAATACTGGTAAATGATTACCCCTTGTCATTGATTTATCTATCAGATCATCGACATAATCCTCCATAAGAGTGTGTATGAGGTCATGAAAAATAGTGGTCATGGCACATTGATATGTTGCTCCAGCATTTTTTAGTTTGAAGGGCATGACATTCCAACAATATGTTCCCCATGGATAGGTGAAAGTTGTCTTAGGTTGGTCTTTAGTTGCAATTCTAATTTGATTATACCCTAAAAATCCATCCATAAGGGATAACATCTTGTATCCTGTTGTCAATTCAATAATCATGTCAATTTTCGATAGAGGAAAGTCATCTTTAGGACAAGATTTGTTGATATCTCTGAAATCTGCATAGATGCAGATGCCCCCTATTGGTTTTGTGACTAGTACCAGATTAGAAATCCAATTGATCTAATAAATCCAACATCCAACAATTTCTTTAATTTAGCCTTGACTAGTAGAGCAATTTGTGGGTGCATTGTTCTCAATTTCTATTTCACTAGTTTTACACCTAGTTGTAAGGGGAAATGATGTAGTACAAGTTCAGGATCCAGCCTAGGCATGTCAGCATATGACCAGGAAAAGATGATCTATCTTTGTGTGAAGAAGTTGCAAAATTCTAGTTGCTCTGTTTTTGTCAATGATGCTGCAAAATAGATTAGCTAAGGATTCTCTTCAGTGCCTATGTTTATTTCCACAGATTTTTCAACTAACATGGGTGACTTTTCTTGAGAAACTGGGAGAATGTTCAAACCTCCATCCTTAGGTGCCTCAGAGAGGTTTTTTCCTTCAAAAGCATCCTTATTTTTTTCTTTTTCATTGTCCAAAGGTGCCTTTTGGTTTTCACCTAGGGAGTCATTATTTTTATTTCTGTCATTGTTTTTCTTATTTTTGCGACTGGAGGGTTGAACAAATTCCCCAAAATATTCCATGTTATCCAAGTCTATGGTAAATCCAACCGTATAATCACCACTAGGTATGCCTTCTCGTAGTCCCAAGAACTCAACTATTGCTTTGTCGTTCTCAAAAATATCTAAGATAGCTGTGTCTTGTTGGTCCCAATCAATGAGTTGGGGATATACTAAGGGAATGTCATCAGAGGTGTCAAATTTCAAAGGCGTCAAGGTAAAAGTTGAGTTGTTCACATAATCACATAGGTTTCTTACAAAATCCTCTTTACTCTTTTTGCTAGGCATAGGTGGATTCTGATGTGGGCCTATAGTCTTGAGGTGTGGTTATCTAAAGTGGATTTGTTAGGTTCCCAAGAGGAAGGATCAAGAGATTCCCAATAATAATGTTTAAACAATTCCTCTTTTGTCAAAGTCTTCGGTGGACAAGAATTCAATGGATTTGATGAGGATTTGAGCATTAAGTCAAGTTCTCCAAACAGTTTATCAAGGTCCATGATAGAGGTGGAGGATAGGGAATCCCACACATATTCATTAGAGTCAAGGGAATCATAGTAGGGTTGGTCATATGTCTCATTGGATGTCTCAATATCTTTAGAAGCACTTACTTCCTCGAGTAAAGGTGATGTGGTACTAAAAACACCAATTTGGATCGGTTGAAACCCAAGACCTAGGTATTTTGGCCATTTAGAAACAATGATAGGTTTTGTCCTCCCATTCTAATGTAAGCCTAAGCCACTATGTGCATTGTATCCCTTGCTCTACATTATGTTGAAACCTTTTCCATATTGATCTATAGGTATCTGAGCAAGTGGAGGAGTTTCTTCATTGTCCTCTTTGTATAACCAGGAGGTCACATCATCTTCGTTTATGGCTTCTTTACTCAATTCTCCCCATTTTCTGAATTTTTTTGTTGGAGGGATGTGTATGGTGACCACTAATTGTCTCCTATCTATTGTAGGTAAACTATATGATTTAGGAGGAACCAGATGGCTAACACAATAAGATGTCTTCATGTGATATTCTCCACAACCCTTATCTTGGATCTCCAGCTTAGGAATGGAAGGTAGTGATGGTGGAGTGGATGTTTTAGAGAGAGTGGATGGATCGACATAGTGAGATGAATTGGATGATGAAGCTTCTTGGTTTACTAGCACCTGGTGTTGGGGTATCTCTCGTAGATTAGTACAATATTGGAACGGATCTAGGTCACCATCTATTGTAATCTTAGTGACATTGTAGGGGAATTTTAGACATTGATGGTAGGTAGAAGGGACTGCCTTCATAGCATGAATCCATGGTCTTCCTAGTAGAAGGTTGTATGGGAGGACGAGAACAAAGACTTGGAAATTTGTCTCCATAACAGCAGGACCAATTCTAATGGGGAGTGTTACAACTTCCTTTGATTTTCATTCATCATCATCATAAGCCTCAATGACAATGCTTTTGGTTGTGTCCACACACACCTCTAAGAAGCCTAAAGACTTAACCAGTTTTAAAGTGCAAAGATTCAACCCTTCTCCTCCATCTACCAAGACTCTTCTATTTTTCATTTTATGAACAAGGACTTCAAGGTGTAACGGGTCGTTATGATTTTTCTTCTTGGTTGCATAGTCTTTTTCAGAGAAGGTAGCATGATGATTGTTGGTTAAGTATCCTACCATCTCTTGGAAATGATTGACATCGTGGTCATTGGGGATAGTCATGCTTTGTAAAGCCTTGTCTAGAATGGATTGGTGATCAGGGGAAATACGCAACAATTTCAAGATAGAGATTTGGGTTGGGGTCTTCCCCAGCTAGTCAAGTAAGTTATATTGTGGCTTGGAAGTTTGTGGCATCTGGTGTGATGGAGGGCCTTGGATGGTGATCTTCATTCAACAATTGTTGATAGCACACTCAGGAGTTTTATTTATGGTGATCGTATTGACATGCTCATTAGCAGCTCAGTTGTGATTTATGATGGGTCCACTATAATCATGCTTGACACTAGCATAGTTGGAAAAAGTATTGTTCTTGTTTCCTGAATTGGGGGCTTTTCCTTTCCCATGGTCATGTAATGGATTAGAAAAGGCCTTTTGATCAATGTTTGAAGATGTCTATTTTGGTCCACTGACTTCAATAGTTTTGTTCTCGACAAAGTCTTGTATGATGTTTTCCAGTTGTCAACAATTTTGTAGGCTATGTCCTTTATTCTGATGGAAATCACAAAAGGCATTGTCATCCCACCAAAATGGTTTGAATTTCCTTGGATCGTATTGTCTTGGCTCTTGAAGTTGTATAAGATTGTGTTGCAATAGTTTTTTGAAGACTGATTCAATGGGTTCCCCTAAGAGAGTGAACTCGCGTTTTGGAAACCTCCTCTATTGTTGTGGATGTTGGGTATTTTGGGTAGTGTTGGGGGTTTGATTGACAACGTTGAGTGTGTTGCTAGAGGGGTTTTGTCCTCTAAGTGTAATGATCGATCCTACTTGTAAGGTTTTAGCATCAACAACCCCATCATTGGTAACATTTTTGTTCCAAGACCAAGACTTGTTTCTGTCATTAGGGGTGTTCTACACATTTGTATTTCTATTGGGTGTGTCTTCAGTTCCCCTTTTTCAATGAGACCTTTTTCCAATATGAGACCCTTTTCCAGTATGAGACCCTTTTCCACTAGTTCTACAAAGGATGTGCAACAATGTACTCTCAAGTCACTTCACAATTTTGAGTTGAGATTTTCTTGGAATATAGTGACTTTATGTTTCTCAGGTATCTCCACAGGACATCGAGTGGCTATACTTCTCCATCTTTGGAAGAAGGTGATAAAAAAATTTCCTTTGTCTTGTGTAGTGTGACACAAGGTTGCTATGTTGATCTCGTTGTCGATGTTAAATTTTTCAACCAGTTCACCCCAAGATTTTATGCCATATTGGAGACCTGAAAACCATTCTAGTGCAATTCCAATAAGACTTCTTGGAAAGAGTCTCATAAGATAGGTGGGGTCGTATGAGACATCTATGCACATTGTGGAAAATTCCCTTATGTCTTCAATTGGATTATGCTTTCTATTGTACTTGGGAAAGTTAGGTATAACATACCCATGTGGGAAAGGTGTCATGTATAATGATTTGTCGAAGGGAAATGGGCATAAATCCTTTGTTGAGAAAGTTCTCTTGTTAGACACCACCATGTTATCCATTTGTGTTTGCAAGGTGTGCATTTGTGTCTGCAGGACGTCAAATTGCATTAATGTTGGAATTGTTGCCTCAATCTCACAGGCTGAAACCTTTGAGAAAGCATGGTCACTGTGACTGGTGAGATGTCTGGCCGATCTACTAGTTGATCCTGAACTGTTGTTGTGACCTCCTGAATGTCTTGGTGATCGGCATAACCTGAAAACTTCAGTGTAACCTAGACTGTTGGAATGATGTTTTGGCGACGATAAGAAGTCTTGCCGATATTGGAGTGACCTTTGGTCTGTTTGGCTGATGTGGTAATCGGTATGACTTGCTCCTATCGAAATGTGTCCTGGTGATGGAGATGTCTTGCCGACTGGTGTTCTCGCTATGACATGTTGTGTTCGTTATGACCTCTCGGCAAAAGACAAATCGAAGTAACATAAGGGTTTGGTAGGAACTCTTCGCGACAGGGAGATTGTCTCACCAATGGATGTGGTTTCGCTAACTGGCTATCATTGTAACCTCTTGGCGAAAGTGGTAAGTCCTGCCGACATTGGTGTTTGTTAATAGGTGTCTTCGGTGAGACTCCTAGCGATTGAAGTCTTCGGCAAAAGGTGTGAGCATTCGGTATAACCTCTCAACGACTGTTGAAGTCTCGTTGATAGTGGTCTTCAGGGTGACATGTTGTGTTTGCTATGACCTCTCAGCAATAACGATAAGTCTTGCCGACTGTTGGACATTTCAGAGTGACCTTTTGAATATTGGTATGATGTCTCATCGAATGGCGATTGTCTCGCCGATGAGAATGTTGAGGTCGATGTGACTTGGGAACTTCGGTATGATGTCTTGGTGAAGAGCAATAGTCTTGCCGATGGGATTGTTGAGGTCGATGCAACCTATGAACTTGGTATAATGTCTTGCCATTAGTGAATACTCTTGGCAATATTGACGGATGGGATTTGTGGCATCGGGGAGACACAATTAGTGTCTCACTGACATGTGACACAGGTTGAATGCCCTTGACCGAGTGAAAGATTGTCCTACGTGGTGCAACTTGGACCTATCAGAGAGTGCAGAATGTGAACCGTTTTGTTGTGAGACCGTTGCAATTGTTTATGTGTGGAAGGCTAATAGTGTGTTGGGAAACTTCTATACGAGGAAATGGAAACATCTACGTTTGGGCAATGGATGATAGTGATGTTGAGTTGGATGTTCGACAGTTGTCATCCAATAGTTGAAAATGAACCGATTCACAGAGGCTGTTGAGAATGAATGTATATATGTATGCATTAGATGTTCTGAAGATATATAGAGAGTGATAGAGAGAGGGTTGTGTGGCTGGTTGGAAGGAAGAGGCCATGAGGCCGAAACAGAGGAAAGAAAGAGGCAGGGTTATGCTACTGAATTCTCTCCTAATCAAGGATTGAATGCCATGGTTGATCTCTCATGTTGATCTGTACTATATACTGTGTGAGGGTATTGCAACAGTACGAAGATTGTTTGGTTTGAGAGGTTGATCAGGAAATGTACAGAGGGAGAGTTGGTTACCAAATTATATCCAGAATGAACAAGATGTAATCTCTGAAAAGGCTATGAGCCTGAATTGTATTGTAACCTTCAGTTCCTGAATAATACAATGGCTCAATCTTTGGAGTGTGGGGTTTTTTACCCAAAAGGGTTTTCCCCACGTAAGTTTGTGTGTTCTGGTTTTTTGTCTTATCTTTCATCTGTGTTGGTTTTGCTTCTAGAATCTGTTATTGCATGATGTTGAATTTACATGTGCTTCTCTCAAAAGGATTAATGTGGGAAATGAACCGTGTCTATTTATGCTTTAGGACATAGTTGTACGTGTCTTTGAGGAAATCTAATCGGAATTAAAGTTACCGAAGGCACTACTGTTCTCAGAGATTTCTCTGAGTTGCCCTAAATTTCCCTTACAAGTGGTATCAGAGCCATCTTTTGGTTGTTGGTTCTGGGTATTTCTCCTATGAAGATTTCTTAGCTTGATAGGCTGGAGGAAATCTGGAGGAATGGACTGATTTATTGATCCTTTGGTGAGTGGAAGTCTTGTGATATTCAGAGACATCACACAGTTTGAAGGATGGTGGAGATGGAAGAGAGTGCTTATGCTAGGTAGTGTTTCCTGGTGTTGGAAGGCATGGTTTCCTGTTAACCTTGAATACATAAAGGCTATGGAGTTAATCATTAGATGATTTGCAAGCTTTTAAAATAGCCTTTCTCTCTTTCTCGGATGCATGTACATGTTGGTGGTTTAGATTTGGCCTGAAAGGGGCCTGGATTTTCCTGAATTGTTGTTTTCCTTCTAAGGATGATTTGTACTTGTGTGACTCTATGGTTTTGCAGGTTTTACATGGTTAAGAAAAACTTGTGGTTATGTGGAGTTGCTATTAAGCTATTTTCTAGACCCCGACTTTTGGGGTGTTGCTGGATGAGATAGTTGTAGTTCTACATGCATGCTTTTTGCATGGTTTGAGGAGGTGTGATTTCTTCTCTGCATGGGAGTGATGGTATGTGATTTTTCACTCAGCATTCTTGTGGTGGTGCATGTGGGTTCCTTGATTATGGTGCTCATTGTGGACATGATTGGCAAATCAGGTTTGGCATGGTCTGGTGTTTGAGTCATGTTGTCTACGTGGTTATTCTCTTTGAAATATTAGTGTTGTAGTTTCCAATGTGATGATGGGTTTGCATGTTCGATGTTTGTGATCTACGAGTTATGTCATTGGTGGATTAGCTACCCATTGGTTGTAGTGAGATAACTTGGATGTGGATTGTCTTTATCCACGAGGTTGATTCATTGCTGGTGCAGACTTGTTAGCTGGCCTTGTCTGTGGTCACTTGTGCATTGGTGTGATTGCTTTGATATGAGAGGATGGATATTGTTGAGTACCTGAATAGTTAGTTATGGGAACCTAAAGCAGGTGGTCATGATGCTTGGAGAGCTCAGATGTCACATTTTAGTGGGAGCTTTAGCAGTAACTGTGGGTTCATCACATGATGGTGAATGGCCTTCTTTAGTGTCGCAGATGTTTCAAGGGGGAGCTTTTAGAACCTGTTGCTGCAAAAGGGTTCTTTCACATTTGCATGGACATTATTTGAAGATGCACAACATCTTGGATCCATGGAGGACGCTTGGAGTCTTTGGCTGAGGTGTTGGTGGTGCTTGACAAGTGATGTTGGTTTTGAGTCTATTTGCTTTATGTCATGGTATACTCTTGCTTGTGTACTGGAGTTTTGGCATTGTGCATTATACTTGAGACCATGGTAAAGTCATTTGAAGCATGGTATCTCCTAAGGGGATATGTAGATCATGGTGTCATGATAAGTTCCTGATTCAGATGATTGGAGCTTTGACAGTGGTCTGGTAATTCTTTGTGTATTGGGTGCTTTGATTATTTGCTTGATACTTCGTGATTGTGCAGTAATGCAGTTGAAGTTTAGCATGAGATGATTGGTTGCTAGTACTCATGGATACATGGAGAATAAGGTGAGGTTGTTTTTCTCTTATGAGAGAAGTGTTGTTGATTGGTATTCTTGATGAATTTTTTCAACAGAAAGTCTGAGAAGCCTACACCTTATATGAACGTGAGTTCAATAAGAGACCTATGAGGAGATTGCTCTTGGATTAGTCATGATGGCTTGTATATCTTGAAGGATTATTCTCATTCCCACTCTTGGTCTGCTCAGCAGTTTATCTGAGAGGTATTTGGCCCATTATATTTTTCAGATGTGGTTTTTGTTCACTTTCATGATATGGATCTTGAATTGTTGTTTAATGGTTCTGGAGGATTCATGGTGGAATATGTACAAATTTTTTATCTCCTTGAGCTTTTGTGTTATGTTATTAACTGATGAGAATTGGTAGGAGATGATGTATGGGCTGATTTCCTGAAATGGGGAATGAAGTAGCTTGATTTTCTTTTGGGATAAGAAGGAGATCTTTCTTGACACAGCTGGCAGTTAGAAGTGTCTGTAGGAGGATGTTCTATAGGAATATGATGTGCAGAGTTTCTCTCTTTAGTCTTGGTTTACTTCCTGGATGTTTTTTTCACATTACAATTGTTTGTTGCATGTGGAGATCTTGGGAGAACTATGAAGACTTGTGGTGAGAGAAATGTTTCTTGTAACAGTTTGTCGCAGTTGTGCATGTCATTATGGATATTTCCTTGGTACTACATGGTTACATTTTCTATGTTTTGTTATTGGTAGACTTGTGATGTCTTTGGATTACTCAGACAGTGGGAGTTCCTGTTGTGTTTTGTCTTCTTCGACTGGTTGGCACTTGGAGCTTGCATTCGTTGTTGATGGGTTGGTTTTGGAGTAGCATGAGTTTACTAATGATGATACCTTTGAGGTATGAGAGATTGGATGGAATAGCACGAGCTGTGGGTGCTATTTTCAGTTTCGTGGGTTTATCAGTTGGATGGAAGCAGTCAGTCTGATTGTTGTTCTAACTAGTTTTTTTGTCTTGTTTCTGGAGAATGAATTCACTGTTGTGTTCTGTTTGAGGCTTTGAAGTTGATATTGCTTTTGTATAGCGTTTGAGCATAGTGAAGTGGTAGCAGTATCTTGTTGATGATACCACTGGGATCCTTTTCTTATGTTCGTTGGAATGGTGCTTATTCACCTTGGCTTGTATCTTTCTTCCCCAGGTGGCATGTTGGAAGATGACAGGGTTTGTTGCCTGAATGGTGGACATCTTGGATGTTGGTGCAACATTCTTGATGGAGCATGAGAGCATATTTTTTAGATCTGTGTGGTTTCCTGGAAGGCTGTGATCAATTGCATTTTGGTTGCTTTGTTGGACAGTGAGTTGCAGTTGGATGCCTGGTCTTTGTTGCAGATTGTCTGGTGGATTGTTATCTGTGGAATCTTGTTGATTGGGTGTCTTGAGTATTGCAGGGTCTGAACTGGTGGAGCTAGTGTGATCTTAGTGTCTGGTTGCTTTGGAGGTGCTTATGTGATCTTTGTCAAGTGGGAGATTGTTGGAATTGCTGTGTCAATCTCACAGGCTAAAACCTCTGAGAAAGCATGGTCACTGTGACTGGTGAGATGTCTGGCCGATCTGCTAGTTGATCCTGAACTATTGTTGTGACCTCTTGAATGTCTTGGTGATCGGCATAACCTGAAACCTTCGGCATAACCTGGACTGTCAGAATGATGTTTCGGCGATGATAGGAAGTCTTGCTGATATCACGTGACCTTTGGTCTGTTTGGCCGATGTGGTAATCGGTATGACTTGCTCCTATCAGAATGTGTCCTGGCAATGGAGATGTCTTTCTGACTGGTGTTGTCACTGTGACATGTTGTGTTTTCCATGACCTCTCGGCGAAAGACAGATCGGAGTAACATAAGGGTTCGGTAGGAACTCTTGCGACAGGGAGATTGTCTCGCCAATGGATGTGGTTTCGCTGACTGCTGTTGTTGTAACCTCTTGGCAAAAGCGGTAAGTCCTACCGACATTGGTGTTTGTTAACGGGTGTCTTCAGTGAGACTCCTAGCGACTGAAGTCTTCGGCGAAAGGTGTGAGCATTCGGTATAACCTCTCAACGACTATTGAAGTCTCACCAATAGTGGTCTTCGGGGTGACATGTTGTGTTCGCTATAACCTCTCGGCGATAGCGGTAAGTCTTGCCAACTGTTGGACATTTCAGAGTGACCTTTTGAATATCGGTATGATGTCTCATCGAATGGCGATTGTCTCACCGATGAGAATGCTGAGGTCGATGTGACTTGGGAACTTCGGTATGATGTCTTGGCGAAGAGCGATAGTCTTGCCGATGGGATTGTTGAGGTCGATGCGACTTGTGAACTCGGTATAATGTCTTGCCGATAGTGAAGACTCTTGGTGATATCGACAGATGGGCTCTGTGGCATCGGGGAGACATGTTAGTGTTTCACCGACATGCGACACAGGTTGAACGCCCTTGACCGAGTGAAAGACTGTCCTACGTGGTGTGACTTGGACCTATCAGAGAGGGCAGAATGTGAAGCATTTTGATGTGAGACCGTTGCAACCGTTTATGTGTGGAAGGCTAACAATGTGTTGGGAAACTTCTATACGAGGAAATGGAAACATCTACATTTGGGCAATGGATGACAGTGATGTTGAGTTGGATGTTCGACAGGTTGTGATCCAACAGTTGAAAACGAAACGATTCACAGAGGCTGTTGAGAACGAATGTATATATGTATGCATTAGACGTTCTGAAGATATATAGAGAGCGATAGAGAGAGGGTCATGTGGCTGGTTGGAAGGAAGAGGCCTATGAGGCCGAAACAGAGGAAAGAAAGAGGCAGGGTTATGCTGTCAAATTCTCTCCTGATCAAGGATTGAATGCCATGGTTGATCTCTCATGTTGATCTGTACTGTATACTGTGTGAGGGTATTGCAACAGTACGAAGATTGTTTGGTTTGAGAGGTTGATCAGGAAATGTACAGAGGGAGAGTTGGTTGCCAGATTGTATCCAGAATGAACAAGATGTAATCTCTGAAAAGCTATGAGCCTGAATTGTATTGTAACCTTCAGTTGTTGAATAATACAATGGCTCAATCTTTGGAGTGTGGGGTTTTTTACCCGAAAGGGTTTTCCCCACGTAATTCTGTGTGTTCTGGTTTTCTGTCTTATCTTTCATCTGTGTTGGTTCTGCTTCTAGAATCTGTTATTGCATGATGTTGAATTTACATGTGCTTCTCTCAGAAGGATTAATGTGGGAAATGAACTATGTTTGTTTCTGCTTTAGGACATAGTTGTATGTGTCTTTGAGGCAATCTAATCGGAATTAAAGTTATCGAAGGCACTACTATTCTCAGAGATTTCTCTGAGTTGCCCTAAATTTCCCTTACAATTAATGATGTGTTAGTTGGATTGTTTGGTTCTATGTACGTGTTTTGGAATCCAACATTTTGTGATGGGTTTTGGTTAAGTGTCGGTATGTAAAGTGGATTTTGATTTGGAATTTTAGTGAGTTGGTTTTGATTTGGAATCTATGTGAATGGATTTTGATTTGGGATTTGTGAAAATGGATTTTGATTCAAAATCTGTGAGAATGGGTTTTGATTCGAAACTTGTGAAGTGGTGGATCGGTTTCCATATTGAAAGGAGGGTATGCTTCCTGTCTGTGAGACCCCAATCTGTGGTATAGTACTAACGACATTGACACTTGGTATAGTTTCTATCTATGGAACGGTACTAGTGACATTGACACTTGGTATAGGAGCTGGCGTTTTAGGCCTTTTATTCCCAACAAGAGGACCGAAGGGATTGGATGATGACACCCCTATGGTAAAGTTTAGACCCTGTGTTGAGCTAGATGTACCAAATGGAGATGTTTGTATCGTTGGAGAACTCTATATAGGTACTCCAAATGGTATAGCGGTAGTCACTTGAGGTATAGTAGCACTAGTACTTGTCATGTTTGTTCCTTGGGTAGATGTTATTTGCAAGGTACGGATGTCGAATCCAAGAGGTAATTTGGCACCTTATACTAGCAATTTAGCTAAGTATCATTGAGGATCATTTGTTAGATAGTCATCTACAAAGGAGGAAAACTCAGGGTCTTGTGCAGCAGGATCTATATCTTTGACTACTATGCATCCTTGTGTGTCTCTAGTAACAAATTTGTCTAACAAATTCTTGTGAGGTCTCGATGATGATGTCCCTGAAAAGGGGTTTGAGAATGGATTGATGAAGTCATTTGGATCAGCCATCTTAAATTCTCTTTCTTTCCTTTTAGATCTTGTTTCAACCATGTAAGATAAGCTCAAAGTGCAAGATATGCAAAAACTAAGTCTAAAGATGGTATGAATCTATTCTATGTTTTTGGGATTTTCTAGATATAAGGAATGAATGCAGCTATTCTTTTAGCTTTTCTTGCAAATAAGATGTGTCTAAAATGATGATATCCTAGGATGACAATGTCTAAATATGCAAAAGTCTTAAGTAATCAAATTTGGAAGATTCTAAAAGAGGTTACCTACCACCTAAATCTTTAACCTAGGTTTCAATTTAGTTTTCACAAGGAACCTTCGTAGGACAAGGACCAAAAGATAAGGTGAGCTCCCAAACTGAACTGATAAGCTAGAAGGACTCACATGTAGGACAAAAAGATATGATGACAAGGTTCAATGACAATGTTCGTTGAAGTGAGGGTTTATCCAAAGCATGGAAATTTCTTATTCTAAGATCTGCAAATGATGATTCTTTTAAAGGTAATAAAGACTCGTAAGATGAAAGTAAGATCGACAACTAGGATGCCTATTGTTATGACTAAATAATACCTAAAGGGTACAATCGTGCAAAGTATGAGAAAAATTTCTGGTTTTTGTCCAAGGATCAATGTAAAAGGACAAGTCAAATACTGTTATGACTATTTGATTTCAGTTTGTGACAGTGAATTCTAGTTTTCTATTTATCAGGTAAATGTGTTGTAGGATGACAGATGCGTTTTAGATTTCAACAGATGCATTTTTTTTTAGATACGGTCTACTGGTGAATCAAGTCTTGATTTGTATTAGGAAAATGCAACTCTATATCAAACAGATACGACTCACTATATAAGATGTGACTCGGGACTAATAAATTATGGTTTTTAGACTCAGACAGTGTACTAGTAAACAAAGGTTTGGTTCTGTGGCAAGGCATATGCATCATTCCAGACTGTAGATACAGCTCACCTAATCAGATGCATCACAAAAAATTTCTAATGCGGTTTTCTAGTAACAAAAGTGCAAACATGTGACTCATGATATCAAATGCAGTGTTCTGTTAAGTAGATGCATTTTTTCTGATAGATGTGACTCACTAGTAAGTAGATGTGACTTATTTGACAGTTGTGACTCACTGGTAAGCAAATGCGACTTATTTGACAAATGCAACTCACTGTTAAGCAGATGCGACTTAGTTTCTGGTGATTGACATATTGGACTTAGTTTAGACAGATGTGACTTATTGGTTGACAAATGTGACTCAGTTTAGCAATTACGGGTTTCTGGTGAACAGATGCATTTTTTTGGTAAACTGCAAGTTTTTGACTCACTGTTTCTAATCAATTTTTTGGCAAATAACAGACACTCAAAAAAATAGTATTTCAGACATGAACAGTATTTAAATCAAACAAGTATGATCCTAAGGATGGAATGTGATAGTATCTTACTGAATTCTCACTTGGGTTTCCCCAGCTACGCTTATTCAGAGTGAATGATTAGAAGTTTGACCCCACTAGCTCCCCTCCACAACACTCACTTCTTTGAGGCAACCAAGCTCCAAGCTTCAGTACCCATGAAACTCCCATGGAATACTTCTATCCTCTACAAAGAACCATATGGATGTGAGACAGCTTCAAAGGTCTGACCTCCTGCGCCAGCGGATAGAAGGATTTGTGTTTCTAAAATAAAGGGTGTCTAGTAAGGGAATCCGTGAATAGAGAGCTCGTCTGAAATAGCCTGAGATTGGGAGGGTCTCTCCCATTCTCATCACCACTGAGTCTCGAATGACCCTAGCCACTCCTTGGGGTACAACTTTCATTCTCCCCCCTTTAATATAGCCTGCTGGAAAATGTGCTCAAGGTCAAACCCTAAGGTGATGAAATCCCTAGGGAGGCCTCTCTTAAAAAATGAAAAGACCAATGTGTACATACACAATGGATTGGGTAACATAGAGTGTGCAAGTGCACAAAACACGGTAGACAGGGTTCTTTTTAAGCACTAATTGAAATGTTATTTATTCTAAATAGACAGTCTTGTTTCAAAATAGTCTTCGGCACACGTCCTACAAAACAATTCATCAGTAGTTTCAACTATGTCTTTGTCGATCGTTCTGCAAAAAGGTTTCAAAAACTTGTTTTCTACACAATGTACTACAACACATGCTACAAACTCATAATTAGTCATAATGAAAGACACAATGAAAACTTTAAAATCAGGATTCAAACTCAAAAATTATACCAATCAGATGTGTTGCGCAAGATAGCAGATGAGTCACAGATTTCACCAGTCAATTGCGTCGCAGAAAGTCACGGATGCATTGTGGGTTGTCAGATGCATCACTTTACTCGTCATATGCGGCTCGCAATATCAATTGCATCGTTTTGTGCATCAAATGTGTCGGACTGTACGAGACCTACAAAAAATAATAAAATTTCTACGGATTTGTGAAGAGTGTGTCTTCACGTTGGGTTCACCAATGTAATATCATGAAAAAAAAAGTGGATTAAAGCAATAACATGCAATTAAACTCGAATGTAAACTAAGCTAAACAACAAAGAACAAAGGAAAATTAAAACATAAATACAGAACAATCTCACCCCATATCTACATAGTTCCATACATGACCTTGATTGTCCTCCATTTCGTCGTTTAATTATAATTGCCCTCAGATTTCTCTGTGCAAGTATAGCCTATGATAGTGATTTAGCAAAATATCGAAGATTAAACAATTGATTGCTTCCAAAATTAATAAGATTTCGGAAGAGGTAACAATGATGAAGGTCAGGTCAATTTATAGAAAATTGATTGTTTGAATGACAGACTCAAATTAGAAGATAGATGGACAATTCAGATTAAAAGTTTCGACGTGCATTGAGATTAGTGTCAGTAGTGATGTGAGTGATAAAGCATAAAAGGTGAAGATTAAGATTAAATAATGATTTAATCTTTAATTGAAAGTATTCGAAAATTAGAAGAATCATGATTGCATATAAAGGATAAAGATGAAATAGAAGAAACGATCTGTTTGAATGCACAAATGGATTAATTAATTAAATAAAGCTATTTAATTAATAAATGTTTGCATGCAGAAGAATTAAAACTAGATAACTAACTGATTAAAATATATCTCAACTTGAGTGGTAAGTGAATAATTAGATAACTAAGCGATTACCCAATTATAGAAGAATATGCCAAGAATAGTTCTTTTATGAATTAAATGATTATTTAATTCAAAATTTAAGGATTAAATTAAATAAATCAAGATTTATTTAATTGACTGAAGAAAGGATTAATGAATAATTAAATAATTAAAGTATTTATTTAATTATAGTCGAAAGTGTGATAAGAATAAATTAAATAGGAATTTATTTAATTTCAAAAAGAGGATAACGTTAATTAGTGACGTAATTAAATAAATGATAATCAAGATTGAATAAAAGTATAATGAATTAATTAAATAATTAAAGTTATTTAATTAATAGATGAGAAAGGACTTTAGAAAATAATTAAATAATTATCATTATTTAATCATGACAATGAAAATACGAATTATGAAGAAATTGAAGTCGCAGCTTAGACCAGGTCATGCCCACCTTGCAACCAACAAGTTGATTTCCCGTTGTTTTCATTTATTTTCAACTTTCACTCTGTTGTGCATTTTAACTACCACCCCTATGATCCACAAATTTTAACTCATTCAATATTTTCATTTAAAATGATAAGAGTGATAATATAATATGATAATGGATGTACATTTAATTGTTTTAATAATTCAAGTAGCCATTGCTTCTCGTCTATTTTATTAAATTGAACTACGATAAACACCAACAAATTCAACATCATCCCTTTCGTTATATAGCCAAAAATCTCCATGACAGTAATTTTCATGAAAACTCAACAAAACGCAGCAAACCAAAAACAAACACCATATTATATTTATATCCATCAAAACATTGTACATATTACAAAGCAAAAAACACAAGAGTTAAGATTAATGAAACATAGACTACTTTCAGATGTGGAAATTACGTTTTCCTCACAGTAACCAGCATTCCTCCCTTCATACGCATATTGAAGTCCAGTGTATATCTGGGAACAAAGTTCTTATCGACCCCCACCCTATAATTATGAATTATGCAAGCCACAATTGACTTCATTTGAATGAAGGCCATCTCCTTTCTCAGACATATGCGAGGTCCGGCGTGGAATGCAGTGAACTTGTAAGGATTTTCTCCCACAAATTTTCCATCCACGAACCATCTCTCTGGCTTAAACTCCAGGCAATCCGTTCCCCAAATACTTTCCATCCTGCCCATGGCGTAAATGCTGTAGTCAACACCCCACCCTTTGCCCACAAAACTCCCGTCAGGTAAAACGTCATCTTGAACTGCTGATTTGGAATCAAGAGGCACAGGAGGGTACAAGCGGAGAGATTCGCACACAGCAGCATGGAGGTATTGCATGTCCCTCAATTCCTCGTAGCTGAACACGGTCCCTTTTGCTTCTGCTTCCACTTTTCTATTTGATAAGATCTGCACAATTTCATGGCGGATGGCCGACTCCACTCGAGGATGTGATGAAAGCGCCCAGAAGAACCAAGTCAGCGAAGTCGACGGCGTATCTCTTCCAGCCAGCATAAAATTCACAATCATGTCTCTTCAAAAAACATCGAATCTCTGTTTCTCCTCATCTTCAACTGAGTCTGTTTCAAACTCATTAGCTGCTGCCATCAATCTGGATAGAAGGTCATTTCTTGGGGAATCGCTTCCCTTAAGTTGACTCTCGGCGATCTCTTTCCTTCTAGAGCGAATGATATTCATAGCAAAATCATCCACCGTACCAATCGCCTCGCGCAGCCGCCTTTCTGAGCCGAGGTTGAGGGCACGCTTGATTCTCCAAAGAAAGGGCACGCTGTACAGAAATCTCCCGAAACTTAATTCCGTGGCATCCCCAAAAACTCTGGCAAGAGGTAATTGCGGGAGAGAGGGATGCAGATAAGCAGGATCCACTCCGAAGGCAACTCTGCAAATATTATCGAAGGTGAATCTCTGCAAAACATCTTGCAAGTCTATGGAGACTCCTTCATTGCAGGCCTTGGAGAGGACAGGTATGAGGCGCTCCACAATTTCTGATTGCACCATCTCCACCACGAAATTTCTGAGGGACTTAGTGTTGAATTCGTAGCTGGCAACTTTCCTCTGCATCTTCCATAGCTCACCGTTGGCATTGAAAATTCCTCTGCCCAAAAAGTCGTGAAGAATAAAGTTGAAACGTTCCCCTTTCCTGTAATTTTCGAAATGAGTTTTGAGCACATGCTCCACATTAGCAGGATTGGCTGTGATATACGATCTTATTCCTCCTGGACGACTGTATTTGAATGTATTAGAAGGGGAAGCTGAGAGTAAATCCGTAATCCAATCGTGCAACCTGTAACGGTTTTTTTATCAATGGAAAAAGTACGCCAAAGATGGGAATGAGAGTGGGGATCTCAGATTTACTCTTCTTTCGAACACGAAAGAAAAGGTGCAGCAAGAAAAAGACGCTGACAACTAGGCTAACACAGGGAAGGAGCAAATCAAGGGAGAGCTCAGCCATTTCCGTTGGCACAGATCTAAATTTTGTAATGGGACCAGTCTTAAATAACATACTCATGCTTTGACTTCTTTACATGGTATAAGTGGGACCGGTTTAACCCTTTCCTTTCGCCACACCGTTTCCGTTCCCCTAAATAATCCCGTTAACCGTTACAGTCGCAGCCGCCCAATTCCTGTGCATAGCCCAAACCAAACTCAAAACCCATAGTTACTGTTCCCGTGCTGCGGAAGTTTGGTGGATGCCCATAAAGTGTTTGCTCACATAAAAGAACGAGATAGCCTCTCATGGAAAATATTCAGCGTACAGAAGACAAGGGTATCCTCACGAGGCAGTCGCGGTGTTTCACCATATACAACAAACAGGTCTCCAACCCGATCAGCTTACATTTGCCAGCGTACTCCCAACTTGTGTCAAAATGGAAGCATCTGAACTATGTATAGGTATCCATAAAAGCATAACGGATAGAGGAATTTTGTCAGATTTTGTAGTTGGAAATGCTCTGGTAGACATGTATGCAAAATGTCGAAGCATACGAAGGCTCGTGAACTGTTTGACTGAATACCTCAAAGAAATTTAGTCTCGTGGAATGTCATGATTGAAGGATATGAACGAAATGGATTTGTTGAAAAGGCTTTAGTAACTTTCAAGCAAATGCAATTGGCAGGTGTAAAACCAGACTCCGGAAACTTTGCCAGAATCCTCCCTCCCTCTGAGAAAATGGGAGCTTTGGAACAGGTTACAGACATCCATCAAATGATAAAGGTTAGAGGAATTTCGTCAGATGTTATAATTGCAGCTTCCCTAGTAGACGTGTATGCAAAATGTGGAAGCATAGACAAGGCAAGCAAACTTTTTGACATAATGCCTCAAAGAGATGTCATCTCATGGAATGCCATGATTGCAGGATATGCAAAATAGGGAAGCATAGATAAGGCACTTGTACTGTTTAACAGAATGCCTCAAAGAAATGTGTTCTCATGTAATGCCCTATTCACAAAATGGATTTGCTGAAAAGGCTTTGAAAACTTTCAAGCAAATGCAATTGGCAGTGTCAATCCAGACTCCGCTACCTTTGTCAGCATCTTCCCTCCCTGTACGAAAATGGTAACTTTGGAACAGGGTATAGACATCCATCAAATGATAAAGGATAGGGGAATTTTTCAGATGTTATAGTTACAACTAAAAACAATGCACGCGAACTGTTCGACGAAATGCCTAAAAAAAAATTGTGGTCCATGGAATGCCGTGATTGCAGAATATGCACAGAATGAATTTGTTGACAAAGCTTTAGAAACTTTCGAGCAAATGAAAATTGACAGTTGTAGAGCCAGCATCCTCCTCGCCTGTGCCAAAATAGAAGCTTTGGAACAGGTTATGGATCTCTATCAAAGCATAATGGAAGGGGGATTTTTGTCAAATATTATAGTTGAAAATGCTCTGGTAGACATGTATGGAAATTATGGAAGCATTGACAAGGCACGTGAACTATTTGACAAAATGCCTCAAAGAAATGTGGTCTCACGGAATGCAATGATGATTATAGCATAAGCACAAAATTAATGATGCACGCTAGAACATATCCTGACATTACAAGGTTTGCTTGTGTTCTATGTGCATGGAGCCATGCAGGTTTAGTGGATGAGGGCTGTACATAATTCAATCAAATGAGTAACCCTTATTGTATTACACCTACAATTGATCATTACGTGTGCAGGTTCACCTTCTTGTCCGTGGTAGTTAAAACATGTGGTAGTTGTGTGGATGTGTTTTCTTGGGGTCTGCAGATCACATATGAATATATGATTAGGAGTATTTACAGCGACGGTGCTTTTTTATTTTGATCTTAAAGGTTCTCCAACTTATGTTTGTTCTCTCAAACATCTATTCAGAAGTGGACAGGTGGTGTGAGGTTCAAATGGTAAGGGATAAATGAAAGATAAAGGAATTAAAAAGATCCTTGGATTTAGTTGAAGTGAAGGTCATAAAATGGCACATATTCTTTTTCTTTTCTTTTCTTCTTTTTGTATAGGAGACTGCTCACATCCACAAACACAGGAGATCTATTCAAAGTTGGAGAAACCGGCTTAGGAGAAAATTTGAGGGGTAGGCAAGCCTTCTCACCATTCATTTATTATCAGATGGCGACACACTAGAATTATTTGGAAAGATTGCCCATTTCTCACACATTCCTCCACACTATTAATAGATCTAACAACTAATACTGATTCTATAATAATGATACTCTCTCATCCCTCCTTTATCTGATACTAATAATATCATACTATTAATAGATCTAACAACTAATACTGATTCTATAATAATGATACTCTCTCATCCCTCCTTTATCTGACTTAAGCAACAACACCTACACTAGCAACATCAGAGGCAGCATAGGCAGAATCCCTTCCAGTTTGAGGACCATAGCCTCTTGCTCACCTTTGCCTAGTCCCATATCTACCATATACAAAAGGAGCTTCTTTTGTCAACCTTGAATCAATATCAGTTGTTATTGTTGACCAAAAACTAGCGCTGATTGAACTTGATCTAGTCACTAAAGCCTTTGTAGCATCAACAAGACCAAAATCAACGACAGAAGGAGGTTTAGAAGTGCTTTTCTAGCCTGGAGATTCATTACCTGACCCATTGGTGCCTCTATAGGGATCGTGCGGTCATCTGAGATTCCGCCTTTTTACATGCAATTGTATGGGCATTTGTCCGTGTTTAGACGTTTCCGTCGCTGAGGGAGGAGACTTATTGGGGATAAAACCCTAATTTCTGTTTGTATGTGATACATTTTCTCTATCGATTGACGTCAGAGATATCAGAAGAAACATATTTCTACACTTGTGAAACCCTAATATAATTGTGAAAGAAAGCAATCCCTCTAAATGGAACAAGCATATTCTCGCTGCTCACCATTTACGCGGATATTCAGAGGAGCCCTGTTTCTGTCGTTGACTGACTCCATGTTAACTCTTACCAAACCCTAACGTCACAAGTTATATCTTATTCAAATAATAAATTAATATCTAAAGTTATTCTTATTTTACTAAAAGGAAATTGTTGTGCCACTTTATTATTAAAACAAATTTGAGGAAATTTATTAACAAGAATAATGTTATCTTAAACCTATGCAAATATAGTATATAATATAATATTTGTGGAGTTCATTATTCATATATAATTATTAAAAGTACTAAAATTTATGTCACTTCAAGTTGAGAAAAGATTATTGACACCAATGTATTTAGTTATGGGAGGTTCAACATCAATTTATTCAAAATTATATTATCATTTTTAAATCAACATTGTCATTTGAAAAATAAATTTACACATAACTTATTTATTAATTTATTACAAATATATTCAAAGAGTTGTTAGTCTAATAGAAAGATGGGATAAAGTTGCTTGGAATGTAGGATGCATTGTTTGATCCTAAAATTTTATAATAAAAATATATCTTTTATTAATTTTCATTCATAATGGATTGATATTGTTTGTCTTAAAATTCAATAGTAAATATACTAAACTACATAATTTTAAGTTTAAAATTAATTGTGAATCAATACCAAAAGCTATTGGAGTTGATAGTGAATCCCGCAGGTCCCAGAAATCACCTGCAATCAAAATGCCTATCACATACAAGAGATCAAAGCAATGATTATGTTCATGCAACCATGAGAAGAGATTGAATCACACAAGCATTTGATATCCTTTCAGTATTGATTAATGAATATGAATGATTACAATGTATAATAATTAATGCTTATAAAAGTAAAAGTGCAAACCCTAGATGAGGATTTGATTAGATTGTGACAAGTGTCATAATTTTATGCAATGAGACAACTTGACCTATAAATAATCTAATCTAATAATAAAATATACTCATAAGTTTAACTTAAGTAATTAAAGTAATAATGGACCTAATAATTAATTAATGACTAATTTATAATTAGGCAATTATCCCGATTACTCCAACAACCCCCGCCCAAGATAAACTTAGGGAGAAACTAAGCAACTGGTAAAGGGTGCGATGATTGATGCATGGATGGATCCCAACTAAAGGTCTGATGAGATACCCATATACACACTTTTCTATGAGAGCCCAAATATTGCAATACACTAAAATTATTAATTGATCACATTGTTACAAAGATTTACACTCTTAATGGTGGAGCTTATAAGAATGATTTCCTTTGTAATCTTAGGTGGTGGTTGGCTTGTTTCTTGTTTGATAAAGGGATTAAGAATTAATCTAATACATTTTATTTAATGGAAATTTTATTTCTTAGAATGATATTATTATTTTTTTATCATGTGACTCTTAAGGGTTGGCTTACTCTATGTTGTTGAAAGCTTTTAAACCTTTATTTTTTGGTTGCTTTTGGATTTTGGTATTGAAATTTGGGGAAATATTAGGTGGTGAAGAGGGCATTATTTTTAGAATTTGATATTAAGCAACTCTAAAAAAAAAAAACTCTTTTTATATTTTTAAAAAATGTTTGATAAAAGTAGACTCTTGAAATAAGTCTTATAAAAGACTATATGATAGCTTAACTACTTAAACACTTCTTTGCTTGTTAGTAAGTTTTACAAGTCTAAAGATATTTGTTTTGTTTTCTTTGATTCTTCTTTGGTGAATTGTCCATATTTTCTAGTAAAAAATATTCCCATTGATGGGATATGCCCCTTTATTTTACAACAATCATATAATTTGTTTACCTTGACACTGATCACAAGTTAAGGGAACTACAAATCACATATACATCTTAGATGAGGAGATTGCAAGATTTTAGTTATTGTTTATTTGTGGTTTAGTTGCAAATTTAGCTTTATAAATTTCATAACAATATAATAGTACTTATAGGCTCATTGTATGGGATGCTTCAAGCAAGAGGAGAGTATAATTCAACTTCTAGGAGATGAAAATTTGGGTAATAAAAATAAGAATATCTATTGGTTAGTTGTTTTGATGCAACAAAACTATCACATTCAAGGATTTTTCTATACTTAGGGTTAATTACTAAGAAAATTAACAATACTTTGAGGTAGATTTTAGGAACCAAAGAATATCAAATCATGCAAATAATTCAGTCACTTTAGATGCCTAATGATAAATCTAGAATTGCATTAGCATAGTCTAAAATATGATTATCACCTTTACAAAATTTGATAGTAATGTAAGAATATGTGCCAAAAACTAGACAGATTTGGGCTTAAAAACAATATTGATTGGGTTACTTATATTTATTGTTGCACTTTAGCGTAGGTCTCAAGACAATTCACCTTATAATCAAACGAGAAGATTCTCTAAGCCACATATTTATTGTTGCACGTCTTTAGCGTAGGTCTCAAGACAATTCACCTTATAATCAAACGAGAAGATTCTCTAAGCCACCAACCTCCATTATAATGAGTTATTATCAACTATGGATGTGTACCATTACACTTTTTAAAATTGATTAAATTTTATGGATTCAAATAAAGATTGTTTGATTTCTATTAATTAGGTTGAGACGATGTGGAAAATTCTCATTTCATTCCAAGATCAAATTTTATAAAAAAGCAACAAATAGTTAATAAAAGATGTGATATGCAAGTACAATTCATACACTTAACAAACCTATCACAAATTTAATGTTAATTAATAATCCTTTAGAACTATCAATGATCCTTGATGTGTTGATCTTTGTAATTTTCACTTTATATAATATTTATAATTCCAAGCTTACATAAAATCACCTTTTATAATATTATAAATATAGTTATATAGATGTTCATATATACAAACCCTCATATAGACAAAATAAAATATAATTGACCTTAGATCACTATTATTCTTCTATAAAATTGTGTACAATTTGCTAGCAGTGTTTTATTTGTGAAGATCAAATAATGATAGGTGGTTTGTTTTAGCAAGTTTGGCATGTGGGAATCTTGTTTCTTCATAAGATGTAATATGTGATAGTTCTCAATGACAGTAGTAACCATGAAAAGTTAGAAACCCAATAAAGTTAAAATACTAGCACTTGCGCCTGAGAGGGGTGGAAGGAATACGCTGATAGTATCATATAGTTAGCTAGAAATTGTTGACAGCTACAATGCAAATAGGAACATTCATTCTCAAGTGACTATAGGCAACCGCAATATAACTATTGAGTAAGGTAAGCGCATATTTTTGTTCGACGAGCAAGAGGAATATATTTAAGTTCCAACCAGTAAGTCTAAGAGTAACATTTAGGTGTATGGACTTTACTAACCAGATCAATAAACTTACTAAGAATCCCAAGTAGTATGTTGTTATCATAGTCAATCACACCCCATCAAGTTTTGACTACCAATATAACTTGTTTAGCAATAAAAGACCATCATTCTTGTTGAAAAGTGAAAGAGGTTATTTAGTACTATTGGAGGCCTTCTTACAGGAGCAGGGGTAGGTAGAAGATACAACAACATAAGTATCATTGTACATTCCAAATCATGGTAGTTCTTTGTACACAATTATTTTTTCATGATCGAGTTGTTGATGTAAGGCCATGGCAAAAACTAGCTATATCTATTACTTGGAGGTGTGGTTGTAATTTACAATTGTCATCGTTGATCATTATGATTGCATTGGCAGTAAGTTGGAACTTTTGCATTTTCGTTTGAACAGATTCAGTTGGAACATTTGTACGTGTGGGGCTTGCCATCTAGAAAGAAAAATATTAAAGTGATCTCATCTATCTGAATTTTTCAACAACAAGAACACAATGGACTTGGCATCCACACACCACATACACTAGTTTTCATACATAATAAAAAACAATCACCCTCGCAATAATCAAATATTCTTTCTCAGTATACTACTCACTTTTAACAGCATCTAACAGAAACTGTGCGAAAAATAATCATAAAACTCACAATTTAGTCATGTGCATTCAACTCTCAATGGTCATGATGAGTTGTTAAAATTCACAAAGTCATGCATTCAACTCTCAACAATCATGATGAGTTGTTAAATTTAAAGCTAACCAATAAAAAAGGTAGCTGATGTAAGAAGACAATAGGGAACACAAAATATCATATTTACATTAACATATGACACCTACATTTCATAGAGTAATTATTTCTTACAAAATTCATAGCTACAACTATGTGTATGCATTAAATACAATGGTAGCAGTTTCAAATCTATGTCTTTGTTGTTGATGGCAAGTTGCTTGCTTTGATGCTATGATTAAGATGCTATATTTAGTTAAAGCATAATTATTGCTCTGTAAATACTTCTTTTATTGTGTTAAATCAAATATATGCCTTTTCTTCTGATGGAAAACTACTTGCTTTGATGCTATGACTAAGATGCTATATTCAGTTAAAGCCTAATTACTGCTCTATGGTCTTGACAACCACATTTCTTGAAGGATTTGGAGGAGGGCATTAAAAAAAAAAAAGAATTCTTCCAAACACAACACATCTCCTTCACACAATAGAGCAAGAAGTGACCATGAGTGAACATGGAAAAAGGAGGTAGGATGGAATCCTATCATAGGTGTTCATGAGACAGTTACAAGAATGGTTTCTAGCAAAGAGGCAATGCAAAGTTTAGAGGGGTGGAAGGATTGGAAAGGTGAATGATGAAAGGAGGGGTATATAGTGATTTTTTGTATGGGAAAGTCCAATTCTACTGAGAGGCACTGATCCTTATGGGCCACTTGCCATAAATGGTCACAACTCATTACAAATTGTACCCTATCTCTTAGAGGAGGTTGCATTCCTCTTTTTTCTTAATTTATATGTTTCCATTTTTTTTAAACTTCCATGAAAGGTGATTGTAGGCACACCACAATATAACTACTAAGTAAGGTAAGCACATAAGTTCCAACCAGTAAGTCTGAGAGTAAGATTTAGGTGTGTTGAAAATACTAACCATAAGAAGTAAACCTACTAAGAATCATGTAACTAAAAGACACACTTAGCCCAAGTAGTATGCTGCTATCATAGTCAATCACACCCCATCAAGTTTTGACTACCAATATAACTTGCTTTATTTAGTATTGCTAGAGGCCTTCTTACAAGAGCAGGGGCAGGTTGAAGATACAACAACATAAGTATCATTATAGCACCAGTAAGAGGAAATAGACAGGTCTAAAACATTAGGTAATAAGTACTTCATGTGTTAAATTATTTGCTTGACTACAAATATTGTTCGATATGCTAAGTAAATAATAGTTGAAAACTTACATATATTTGACTACAAATATTTAGATTCACAACTAGAGGATTATTAACAGATTTTTTCATAATTTGAAAGCTAGCAATTCAACAATAACCATCATGGTACCAAAATCAATCCACTATGGAAATTCATAACAAATTTCTTATCCAAAAAAGAATGCACATACATAAATTAATGTATAAAATATTGTATCATCCTCCTTGAATTTTCTTTTTAACATGGTGAGGCTCAAAGCCCAAACCCTAAGCCATGCTTATCCTAATTCGAGCTCAAATCCCAACTACAAAGAGACCCCAGTAACAGAAGTGTACTGACCAACAAAGGCCAAACAATAGTTGTGTCCTGGGAATTACACCTAATCAAAGTAATAATTACCCTAGCATTGTGAATTGTATACGACCAATAGTTCACATCTACGTACCCAGTGAGAGGTATAAATGGTTTATGAAGTTGGGCAACATCTCAAAATCGAGAGAAAGCACAAGTAGGAAAACAATGATGAAAGGATTTTCTTCTTTTCCTTTATCTTTCCCATGACCTAATGGTTTCCCAACTTCCTTAAACATATTAATGTGAATTATCTCTAAACCCCAAAAATAAAACAGGATCTTATCCCCAATTATAATTTACTTTCACAAGAATAATTTCACCTAACTCCCTAAGACACATTTCCAACATTCACTGAATGCATCCTGGTATATAATTGACATAATTTCCTAGATTTATCTAAAACAGCAAATCAAAATACAACCCAAACAAATAGATTGTGAAGTTGTTTGATGTGTAAGTTTTCTCCTTACATACATAAATTGAAATGCCGTAGATCTCTAATTTGATCCTTAATGAATGAACTATGGACATATTACTGAAAGTAGAAAAAAGAAGTTAAAATGTCTAATTAAAGAATCAAACCTGGAAAGCCACATGAGTTGTGCCAAGTTGGGTATTGTCGGCACATGTGAAAGACAAACCTAAGAGCAAGCAGAGAATCACACACAATCTCGCTACAACAACTACAAACAACGGGAAGAGTTTGCAAAAATACTATTACGAAACCCTACCAATGCTGAATTTTTTTTCAAGGAGACGAACCAAAACCAATCTCACTACAGATGGTACTTCAATCTATTCATAGTAAATGAAAAGTAGGTCTGAAGCAGATTTATAACAAATCTTGGTCGTGACAAAGTAGCTCCTAGGCGGTCGTCAAGCAACTCCATAGCAAGATCAAGGAGCATGAGGTGGGTATACAAATAGGCACCAACAATTGTAAGAACTCGAGTTAAAAAATATTGTTTTTACCCATCGGCAATCACGTTTCCCGACAAACTTTTCTGACATCAGACAAAAAATCTAGCGTGAGACAACTTCTCGGCTGGAAGCTGACGCTAAATATAGCCTATCGGCTAAATCAAGTAGGTACTCATAGTGTTTGAAAAATGTGATAAATGACATCAACAACAATCACTAAAATATTTGGTGGGCCCACCTTACCACATCAACTTGACACATATGAAAGTATATGGCAATTAAGTAAAACCTAATAAAGAGAAAATTATATAATAGTAAAGTGAGAATTAAAAATCGCAAAAGCAATTTAAAAAAGAAAGAATGGTTTCTTGTGAGTAAAAGTTATTAGACTAGATTTTTAAAATAGTTCAATTAAAAATAGTCATGTACACTTTAAATATCCAAAATTAAAATGTTAATTTTAACGTATATTATTAACCTCATGAAAAATATATTTGACTAATATGATTTTTATAGCACAAGTTTAGTCTTTTACGATCATTAGTATTATTATTTTATTTTATTTTATTTATCAAATAATAATATTTATCGGCCAAACATCTCTTTTAATATTGTAATGGTGAAATTTGTATATCTATGCAAATTCTTATTTAATTTTTATTCATCTTGATGTCATGTCTTAATACAATTGCATATCAACAAATGACACACTCTTGTAAAAAGTTGGGTGTTGCAAGTATGAGCGGTTGTTGTTGCCATTAATGTCAACAAGCTTGTGTTGTCATTGGTGTCAACAAGCTTGTGTTGTCATTGGTGTCAACTATTTGAGAAGAAGATTGTTGCAAGAGCATGTGTTGCCTATGTTGTTGCATTGATGATGCTCTGATTAGTTGCATTAAATACATTGTCATTAGTAAGCTACTGGTGTCAACCTCTAGTGTTGCTTTGATAAGCTTTTGTCTATGGTTGAGGAAGAGGTGAAGATATTGAGGATGTGTTTCTGGTGCTTGGTTTCCAAGTGCTTTTGAGAAAATTTGATAAAAAGAGGAAACAGTGAGTTGTAGTGTGTTCTAGGTTGAAGAGTAGGGTTTTGGTGTTGCTCCACACTTCTCTTATGTTGAATATTTTCCTATGCACTTCAAATATGTTGATTAAGGCGTTCAGATGTGTTGTATCCAAAATTTGATGTGCTAGATCGTTGTGCAAAATAAGAACTGTGTTCACCATTGTGTGAGCTATGTATTGCACAGGTTTCTAAGAGAAATGTTTTTGCTCCACGTTTCTCTACAATTTAGTTTCAAATCTTACAGATTTGAAGATGTGTTGATAGTGTTGGTATCTTTCTTCACTTGAATTTGGTTGAGGTTTGATGCTTCAAAAGTCAATTTCTTAAGTTACAATGTATGGTAGAGTTGTTTGAGTGTACTGGGTGTGTACATTCATCAAGTGAAAGTTGTTGCAAAGAAGTTTGTTGGATTTCAGGGTATTTGTGGAATATTCCAGATTGTGTCTAGGTGACATTTGTTGTTTGCAAGTTGTTATTGATTAAAGGAAGCATGTACTTAAAATTTTAATGGCGTTTACATGGGTAATAGTCGACCTTGGTGTTTACACTAATTGTAGTGGATGTTTATTATTTGTAGAAGCATGTTGTAGCATGGTGATATAGATTTGGGTCCTAGATAAGGAGTGGTGTGGTCCACCTTCACTTCTATCTACCATGGAAGTGTTTTGGTGCCAATCTAATTTGAAGTTGCATGATTGATGTGCATAGCCAACCTTGGAGAATGTTTTCAAGGTTGAAGATGATATAAATATGAGTTGAGTTGTTGAGGGATGTGAAGATAGACAAGTATGATGTGAATGATACGAATTGCAGAGTGTTAGAGTGTGAATTTAAGAATGTGGTGTGAGCGTTCATGTGTTAGATTGTTGGATGCAATGAGCAGAAGATGTCTACAATTCTTTGATTAACCTATGAAGGTGTTGGTGATGTTGTCATGGATTTCTCTGTTACATTGAGATGGATTTCTCTGTGTAACATTCTTCTCTATCTTCTTTTCTATTCTGGCAATGAGCCTTTCTTCCTTTGGGTAGTGAACCCTCCAACAATGAGCCCTTTATATTCGATGTTGATATTACTTTATATTGTGAGCTAATCCTCACCATGGTTTTTCCCATCTTGGGTTTTCCATGTAAATCTGGTGTTCTCTTATGCATGGTGTTGATTTGATTCAATTTTTATTATTTTTTTTCATGTTAAATCATTATAATAGATTAAGGTTAATTGAATAAATGTGGATCTGTATGTTTGTGAGGGTTTTGAAGCTTTAAGGTACAACTGATTCACCCCCCCTCTTAGTTGTCTTTTGTATTCAAAAATTGGTATCAGAGCCAAGTTCCTTGGAAGAAAGCTTAACTACTTGAGGTAGATCTAGGATGGTGCATAAGAAAGAGATCCCTATGTTTGATGGAATGGATTATGCATTCTAGAAGACAAGGATGGAAAGTTTTCTAGTTTATCTTGGATTTGATGTCTAGAAGTCTGTTAAGAATGGATACACTAAACCTACAAATGGTCCATGTACTACTAATGAGATCAAAGCCTATGAAAGCAATGGTAAAGCAAGGTATGCTCTCTTAAATAGACTTACTAATTTGAATTAGTGAAAGTGATGAGTTTGAAAACTGTTAAAGATGTTTGGGTAAAGTTAGAAAGCATTTATGAAGGAGACAATAAGTTCAAAGAAGCTAAGATGCAGAATATGAAGATAATGTTTGAGAACCTAAGGATATATGAAGATGAAAATGTTACAAGCTAAATGTAGAGGGTAGATGAAGTTTTTAGCTCCATCAGAGGTCTTGGTGGTGAACTCAAAGAACCATAAATGGTAAAGAAAATTCTCATAACTCTTCCTAAGTCTTACAGTCATAAAGTTTCTGCTATTGAGGAATTTTCAAATCTAAATCAATATACTAGAGATCAGTTGTATGGTTCTTTAACTACTTTTGAGATGAGAGAATTTGGAACAAATAGTGGTACAAAAGTTGAGAGTGCTTTTAAGGCTAGCAAATCAAAGCGGATCAAGGAATCAGATCAGGAGGATCTTGATGATATAGAAGCTAACTTTGTAAGGAGAATGAAGAAGGGTACTGTAAGTACAGTGGTAAGTTTCTTTCAAATATTTTAGTTGTGGAAAGATAGGTCATTATGCTTCAAGATGTCCAAACAGAGCTTTGAATAACTAAAATAAGGAGAACAAAGGTAAGATGATTAAGAAAGTTTTTATGTTAGAGAAGATGCAAGTATTTATGATGATGAATCTAATTATGGATATGAAGATGATAAATGCTTGTTCATGGCTTTAAAAGATGAATATGTTTATGCTAACTCTGAGAGATGTGTGAAGGAAAGCCCTCCAAAGACAAAGGATAAGACTAAAGGTACTTTGGTATCTACTTTTCATAATAGACAAGAGAAGAAATACTAGATCATTGGCAGTGGTTGCTCTAATCATAAGATTGGTGATAAGAGTAAGTTTATTAAACTTGAAAAATATGATGGAGGATGTGTTAGATTTGGTGATGATACATTTACTAAAATATGTGGAAAAGGTTCTATCAATTTTGATGGCAAGCATAATACTGATGATGTTTATTATGTTAAGGGTTTGAGGCATAACCTCTTGAGTGTTGGAAAAATGTGTAGCAAAGGGTACAATCTTATGTTTCAGGATGATGGATGTGAAATCAGAAAAGGATCTAGAACTATGGTTGTTGTTGGAAGATGGAAGATGGAAATGTTTATCAGCTTAAGGATGTTGATGGTCATTGCTTTATGACTTAGATTAATGAAAGTTG
Organism: Sequoia sempervirens; assembly: GCA_007258455.2. Taxonomy (NCBI): domain Eukaryota; kingdom Viridiplantae; phylum Streptophyta; class Pinopsida; order Cupressales; family Cupressaceae; genus Sequoia; species Sequoia sempervirens. The sequence goes on along the minus strand of VDFB02000008.1, from coordinate 256,035,077 downwards.
GTTATGGAATAGGAGGATGTGTCACATCAATTTTGATAACCTAGTAATAATTAGTTTAGTTCAAGCTATGAGAGATTTTCCAAAGATTACAAAAGCCTATCAATGTTGTCTATAAAGAATGTCAAATTGGAAAGCAAGCAAGAAGCAACTTCAAAGTCAAAGAACAATCTACTATTGGACTATTGGAATTGGTACATATAGATCTTTATCCCTACAAGAGTAAGAAGTATTCAAGGTGACAGGTATTTCATGTTATTGATTGATGATTATTCTAGAATAACATGGGTTACATTTCTCAAAGAAAAATTTGAAGCTCTAGATAATTTTAAAGCATTTAAAGTTATGGTTGAGAATGAAATGGATATGAAAATAAAATGTTTGAGTCTGACAGAGGTGGAGATTTCACCTCCAATGAGTTTAACATCTTTTGTGAGAATCATGGCATAAAGAGGCACTTGTCTTTCTCAAGGACTCCTCAGTAGAATGGAGTAGGTGAAAGAAAGAATAGGAATGTTCAAGAAGCTGCAAGGACAATGATGAAAGAGGAAAATATATTGAAAGTCTATTGGAGAGAATTAATTCATATTGTTGTTTATATACTTAATAGATTCCAAGCAAGAGCAAACAAACAAAGACTCCCTATGAGCTATGGTATGGAAGGATTCCTACTATCAAGTACTTCAAATTGTTAGGAAGCAAATGTTATATCAAAATAGATGAAGATAACATGGGAAATTTTGATGCAAGGTCTGATGAAGGTATCTTCCTTGGATACTCTACTAGAAGCAAAGATTATCGATTCTACAAAAAGAGATTGAGAAAGGTTATTGAGAGTGCAAGTGTCAAAGTTGATGAAGATTTATAGAAGAATTCTTGATGGTGATAGATGGATATGAATCAGATGAGTCTTCTTGTAGAAAAGAAGAAAAAGAAAGAGAAGTGCAAATTGAAAATGAAGAAGCTCCAAATAAGACTCCTAAAACTCATAAGTATGTAAAGAAGAATCATTCTAAAGATCAAATCATTGGAGATAAGAGCAAAGGTGTGCTGACAAGAAGGAAAGTTGTTGAAGAATAGGTAAATCTATGCTTAATTTCTAAAGTTGAACCTAAAACAGTGATTGAAGCATGCAAAGATGAATATTGGATCAAATATATGGAAGAAGAGTTGTTGCAAATTGAGAAGAGTAATACTTAGGAACTTGTCCTGAGACCAACAAACAAAATGTAATTGAAACCAAGTGGCTATTTAGAAACAAGCTAAATGAGAATGGAGAAGTGGTAAGGAACAAGGCAAGGCTTGTGTGTAAAGGCTAATCATGAGTTAAAGGAATAGATTTTGAGGAGCCATTTGATCCAATGGAAAGAATAGAAGCTATCAAGATGTTTTTGGCTTTTGCAACACATAAGGATTTCAAATTTTATCAGATGGATGTGAATTCTACTTTCTTGAATGGAGAATCGGAAGAAGAGGTATACATAGAACAACTAGAAGGATTTCAGTTATCAGACAAACCGTATATGGTTTGTAGATTGAAGAAGGAATTATATCAATTGAAGCAAGCTCCTAGAGCTTGGTATGCAAGGTTGGATAGGAATTTGATACAATAAGGATTCAATAAAGGTACCGCAAATAACAATCTTAAGATAAAATCTTGATTGTGGTTGTATATTTTAATGACATAATCTTTGGAGGCAATGAAGTTATGTGTAAGAAGTTTGCAGAAGAAATGCAGAAAGAGTTTGAAATGTCTATGTTTGGGGAGATGAATTTCTTCCTTGGGCTACAAATAAATCAGATAGATAAAGGTATTTTCATTTCATAATCAAAGTATGTCAAGGAAACATTGAAGAAGTTTGGAATGGAAGATTCTAAACTGATATATACTCCTATGGTTACTGGTTGCAAGCTAAGAAAGAATGATGAATCTCCTAAGTTTGATCAAAGCAACTATAGATCAATGATTGGAGAACTACTATATCTAATTGCTACTAGATCGAATATCATGCATGTAGTTTGTCTTGTGACTAGATTTCAAGAAGATCTTAGAGAGTCACATGTTGTAGAAGTAAAAATAATATTTAGGTACTTGAAGGGTACTCTAGATTATGGCTTGTGGTATCCAAAGGATGTTTATTTTACTTTGAGTGCTTACATAGATGTAGATTAGGCTAGTTGTGTGGATGGAAAAAAAGTACAAGTGATGGCGCATTCTTTCTTGGATGCAAATTGGTGTCACGACTAAGTAAGAAACAAAATTCAGTGTCTTTATCTATTGCAGAGGTAGAGTACATTGCAACAACATCTTGTTGTACACAAGTTTTTTGGATGAGGCAAACATCAAAGGATATTAGGGTGGTATATGATGAATCAATTTTTATATTTTGTTATAGTACAATTTCTATCAATATTTCAAAGAATCCAATAATTCATTCAAGGATAAAACATATCTCAATCCAATATCACTTCCTGAGAGAAGGTTGTAGAGAATGAAGTTAAGCTTGAATATGTGCCTACAAAGGATTATAATGTTGATATATTCACTAAGGCTCTTCCTAAGGATACTTTTGAGTATCTCTGGGAGAATTTGGGGTTTATTGCCCCTCCTTCTTTGAACTAGATGCATAAGGAGATGCATCAGTCTAGTAGATTTCAAGATCCATTCTTTGGTCTAGATTGATGATTGGTGGCTACCTTTCAGGGGGAGTAGGTAGTGACATTGTTGGTTGTTGCAGTCAACGGGAGTGAGTTGTCATTATACAATGGTTGTTGATTGGTGCAATATGGTGTGTTCTCATAAGGAGGAGTACACTGAGTAGCAAATGAAAATTAGTTGTAGAGTAGTGGTGAGAAGATTGATTGATGTCAAAGGAGAAACATAAGTAATGCAAATATTTTTTCCCTTTCCATTGATGTCAAAGGGGGAGAGAGAATCGTGTGAAAAATGTTTAGTTGTCAGTTGAGAAAGGGGGAGAGAACAATATAGCTAGGAGAATGAAACATGTGAAATAAATAATTTGAAAGGGGGAGAGTGAGTAATGATAAAAATGAAAATGAAATAGGTATGGAGCGGAGTTATTGTTGTTGATGGTTTTTCACATCATGTGTTTCCATCAATGACAAAGGGGGAGATTATTGCAAGTATGAGCACTTGGTGTTGTCATTGGTGTCAAATGTATGAGAAGAATATTGTTGCAAGATCATGTGTTGCCTATATTGTTGCATTAATGATGCTTTGATTAGTTGCATTATGTTGTCATTATTAAGCTACTGGTGTCAACCTCTAGTGTTTCTTTGATAAGCTTCTGTTTATGGTTGAGGAAGTGATGAAGATGTTGAGGATGTGTTTCTAGTGCTTAGTTTCCAAGTGATTTTGGGAAAATTTGATTAAAAAAAGGAAATAGTGAGTTGTGTGTTTTAGATTGAAGATTAGGGTTCTAATGTTGCTCTGCACTTCTTCTAGGTTGAAGATCTGCCTATGTGCTTCAAATATGTTGATTAGAGGTGTTTAGAGGTGTTCTACATCCAAATTTTGATGTGTTGGATCATTGTACAAAATAAGAACTGTGTTCAACAGTGTGTGAACTATGTATTGTAGAGGTGTCCAAGATAAATGTTTTCTCTCCACATTTCTCCATAGTTTAGTTTCAAGTCTTGCAGATCTGAAGGTGTGTTGACAATGTTGGTATCTTTCTTCAATCAAAGTTGGTTGAGGTTTGGTGCTTTAGAAGCCAGTTTCTTAAGTTACAGTGTATGATAGAGTTGCTTGAGTGTATTGGGTGTGTACATTCCTTAGGTGAAAGTTGTTGCAAAGGAGTTTGTTGGATTTCAGGGTATTTGTGGAATATTCCAAATTGTGTTCAAGTGACATTTTTTTTTCGTGATTTGCTATTGATTAAAGGAAGCATGCACTTAAAATTTTATGGTGTTTACATGGGTAATGATCAACCTTGGTGTTTACACTAATTGTGATGGATGTTTATTGTTTGTAGAAGCATGTTGTAGCGTGATGTTATAGATTTGGGTCCTAGATTAGGAGTGGTGTGGTCTACCTTCACTTCTATCTACCATGGAAGTGTTTTGGTGCCGACCTAATTTGAAGTTGCACAATTGATGTGCATAGCCGACCTTGGAGAATATTTTCAAGGTTGAAGATGATATAAATATGAGTTGAGTTGTTGAGGGATGCAAAGATAGACAAGTATGATGTGAATGATGTGAATTGTAGAGTGTTAGAGTGTGAATTTGAGAAGTGCAGTGTGAGCTTTCATGTGCTAGATTGATAGATGCAGTGAGTAGAAGGTTTCTACAATTCTTTAGTTAAGTTGTGAAGGTGTTGGTGATATTATGCTGGATTTCTATGCTACATTGAGATGGATTTCTCTGTGTAGCAGTCTTCTCTATCTTCTTTTCTATTCTGGTAGTGAACCTTTCTTTGTTTGGGTAGTGATCCCTCCGGTAGTGAGCCCTTTGTATTCAGTGTTGATATTACTTTATATTGTGAGCTAATCCTCACCGTGTTTTTTCCCATCTTGGGTTTTCCACGTAAACCTAGTGTTCTCTTGTGCATGGTGTTGATTTGATTTAGCTTTTGTTATTTGTTTTTCATGCTAAATCATTATAAAATATTAAGGTTTAATTGAATGAATGTGGATCTGAATGTTTGTGAGGGTTTTGAATCTTTAAGGTATAATTGATTCACCCCCTCTCAGTTGTCTTGTGCATTCAACACTGGGTTAATTCCTTAATCCTTCACTCATTTTCATTCATACATACTTCCATAAATTCTACCTACCCTCTCCTTTCTTATTTGTATAAATACTTATACACTCACTTTTGTTAGCTATTTATTACATTTATCATTATTCCTATATCTAAAAATTCATTCCCTATATTAATATATGCATCTCCCTATCTTGGGTCATTCTCACAATGTGAGGGTTTGATCTCACACCATGCAAAATTGACTCCTAAAATTAAAAAAAATCCACTCAATTTTTGTCAACTCCAACTTATTTTACTAGTCATTATGATTTGAATTGGTACATGTTTACACAATTTTAATTCCTCTATTTTGATATTTAAAGGTATTAAATGCATATTAATTGATGTCTAAAATTTATATATGAAAAAATCCTATTTTTTGAAAAGGAGAATCATTCTAGGAATACTTCATTTTGGAATGTTAAAAGGAATTTAATCTACAAGAAGTTTATTTAGAACACCCACATGCTTCATTATTATCTTTGATATTTTTCATGATCATAAAGACAATATAATCATGAGGTCAACCTGGGAGATCATAACCCTTCCAATATAACAATCTCCCCCAAGTATGTGTTAATACTATTCGTCTTTATAGATCAATAGATATAAAGACATGGGCAACATCATTTTTAATAGTTTACAATGAACTAGTTCAATATCACAAGCTCCAAATCACTTCCACATGTCAAGTTAATATTTATGGAAGGTGGGATCAATCTTGTGCAATAGAGGTTCAATCTACTTAGAATTTCACAGTTATTTTCTACCAAAGATGTGTTATAAACTTAGAGCATCATTTTATGTATAATAAATGAGTTGAATCTATGCAACATCAACATCCAAGTCATCATCATAGTTCCCAAAACAAATTGCACTATCCTTTCTATTTAATTTTGAATATTCATATATTTGTATTTATTAATTACTAATTAATAGTTCACTAATCCAAGTTGTTTTATGCTTATTTGTGTGTATTTATTTAAATTAGCCTCAAATTTAATTTTAGGAAAAGTATTTTAACTTTACATGTTTGCAAGTTCTTATCTAATCTTATACCACCCTAAGGTTTGAGTTTTATGGTTTCTACCTTAATTTCTTTGTGGGGTTTTAAATATATATACCTTTTTAATTTCTCTATCATTATTAAAACCTTACTAGGGCTTGTGTTTCTATTAATTGATATATACTCCCTTCTAGGGTTTGTAACTTATTACATGTAATCTTCATTCTTACCCACCACCATCTACACTTGGATACCTATCATTGATATAATTTAATTTCGTCATTCATTTTCAAAATTTCCAAGATTTGGATTTATTTTGTTTATAATGAGCATACTCTAGAGCCCATAACTCTCTCATTTGGTAAGGTAATCCATATGAAAGAAAATTAGGTGTGTGAAGAGATTAGTCTTGTTCACTACAACACACCTTACATTGAGGTTGCCTATGACATAAAAGAGAAACCACCTAATATGACTAATGAGCAATTGATTTTTCAATTAGAAATCCCCACCTATCCTCACTACATTTTATAATTTTCTTTTTTTTTCTTAGCTTTATGTTTTTATATTCATATTTTGTATGTGTATGATGAAAAGGCACCTTGATTGGTCCATGTTGACACACGTGACTTTAAAAATGTGTTGTGTTGTCACTTCTTCCTTGTGTTTTGTATCACTTTTACTTGGGCCTTTATGCTTATGACATATATGTTGTGATCCCCCTTACCTATTCATTCATTTATCTTATGTGTCCTTACATTTTGGTCCCTTTTATTATGCCATCTTTGTTGCACCTCTTATTCTCAATTCACCTTCTTTATTGTGTTTTATTCTTTTTGTCCCCCTTTTGGGGAATCTTTCTTACATTAAGTACTCTTCTATTAGCTTTATGTGCTTTCTTGCATGTCTTTTTTGAATCATATGTCCTCTTATGTTCTATGTTTAGCATTGGGTTTTCACATGTTCCTTGTTATGTGCCCATGCTAGATGATTTTATGATGACACATGATTTATGATATCCTTGTGATCATTATCATCCATGATTATGGTGATGTTCCATGTTGACCTAACTACTTTTATCATGTTCCTACTACTTATAATATATGTAAATCCAATGATTCCAAGTTTATTATGCTTTTCATACTCACATATCATGTTATTCAATATGATCTTACTCATATTTATCTCATATACTTATGACCCTTATTATGTGTCCATGTTGATGATAATTTTTATATTATTATTTATGAGCCTATTGTATCACCTTGTGTTTATATTATGCTCCCATGCACATTGCATATATCTCATATTGTCATTGCATTTTCATGACCATAAATTATTTATTAGCACTTTCATGTCTTTCTATCAACTTGATTCCATAATTACAGCCATCACATGAAATTCATTTCACCTTTGGGGGGCACCTTTACATTATCATCTAGAGAGCTATACGTTGATTATGATCTTTCTTACTCTCATAGCATTCTTTCAACCTCATCCCACCATCTTTCCCATAAGGGAGCATCTATTTTTTTTGTTCTTGCATAGGCATATCTTTCATAGCTATACTTCTTAACATGTACTAAGAGCAATATGTTTGCATTAGGAACATTGAACCTTTCCTATCCTATTGTGTGCTTGCATATCTTATCAGGTAATAATTATCACACTAGGAACACCATGCCTTCCCAACCTATTGACTTCCTACATGCCTTATCATGTATTAAGAGCTATCTTATTGTTGGGGATCACACACCTTACATATTCCATTGTGTTTTTGTGTTCTTTGAGCTACATTCAAGGCATACTCCTTCCTTGTGATATGTATACTTACATAATTTTTATCTAGCCATTTGGGCCACCTCACCTTTTTCATTTTCCTATACTAAAGGAAAATGTATAAACCTTATTGATTACCTCTAGCATGTAATCTTTTATACTTATCATTCAAGGTGTCTTATTTATTTGTCACAATGCATTTATGGAACTTATTACTTTACATGATCTATGCAAAGTTACATGCTTATATATTATATTTAATTTTTATGTATTATTCTCTCTCTCTTGCATTTCCTTGCATATAATGAATATAACCAATTGAAAGATGAGGCATATCCTATACGTAACTCTCTTATGTTGGGGTTGCAAATAGTTATAGGTGCCTACATAGAGGTTCATCACCATTTCCAAATTGATTTGATCACCTCACATGGTCATGTTTAATATGCCATGCCACTTTTTGTATAGAGTGAGCTTTTCTAACCTTTATATTTCTCTCATGCACACACACACACACACATTTTTGTAAATAGTAAAATCAGTTTGTAGTTGTGCTTGTTTTTACTTGCATGATAGAAGTTGCCCATTGCACACATTTTCTCTATTTTATAGAACACATGGAGTGTGCATGCCAAGGATGAGGAACACACTAAGATGTCTAGTTGAGTCCATTACTTTACATGGACTCCAATATCCTTTGTATGTCTAAATATTTACTTTACATGAATATTTGTGATTTTTCATATACTTTGAAATAGATGCTCATTTCGGATTCACATGCACCTCAAAGCAGGGGAAAAATGTAATGGTAAAATTTGCAAACTCATGCCAATTCCCATTTAATTTTGGGTCCATTATGATGGAATATGTTAATACTATTATATATCAACAAAAAACACTCTTGTGCAAAGTTGGACTCATTCCCCTCTCCATTACCTATTTCCATTTACACATACTTTCACACATTCCACTATATCGTATCCCTATTTGCACGTACTCCTATACACTCACCTTCATTAACTATTTATTATGCCTATTGTTTCCTCCATATCCCATGGTCAATCTCATGATGTGTAGGTTCAATTCCCAACCACAAAAAAATGGGCCTTAATTTATTTATTTTAAATAATTTTTTGTCAACTTCAACTATTTCATTAGTTGTTATGAACTAAGTTGGCACATGTTTGCATTAATCATTGCTATGTTTTGGTATTTAAAGACATCCACCGTGCATTAACTAATATCTAAATTAACATCTAAAAGATCCTATTCATTGAAAAGAAATATTCTAGGAATACTTTGCTTTGGAGCACTATAAGGAATCTAATCTACATCAAATTCATCTAGGACACCTACATGTCTAATTGTTGTCTCCAATATTCTTTCACAATTGCAAAGGCAGTCTAATCAAGGGGGTTGATCTAGGCAAACATGACCATTCTAATCCCACAATCTCCCCAAGGTACATTTTCTAATATTGTCATTCCTTGTACAAATTGGTAGATATTAGAGATAGGGACACGTCATTTTCAACAAGTTGTAGTGAAGTAGTTCAATCCCATGAACTCTAGATCACTTTCACATGTCAAGTTGGTATTGTAGAGATCGAATCAATCCTATACAATCACAATATTTGGCATGAATGTTGTACTTGAGATATTTTTTAGACTAAAAACAATATTTTTTTACCATCGACAAGTACAATCTATATGACATCAACATCCAATTTTACATCATAATTCCTAAAACTGGATGCAGTATCCTTTTTATTTAATTTTAGATATTCATAATTTATAATTATCAATTCGCTGCTAATAATAATTAATATAAATTTATCTATACTTATTTGTATACATTAATTTAATTAGCCTACGAAAGGTATTTTCCCTTTACATATAGATTCATTAATGCTACTTTTAGATGTCAGACTGCAGTAAACTGTTGTTGGTTTGTGTACTATCGATCTATTGGACTTAATGTGTCTTAAACAGACTAGTAGTGTTTTAGGTGAATGAAATAAAATTTTCAAAGTTTTCTGTGAAAATTCAATACAACAAAACTGCCACTTTTATGGTAGATAAACCGACAACTGATATTGTTCTTACACTTTATTTTATGCTTTGTTGAAATTATTAATGCTAATACTAATCTAAGTAGACTGTAAACCTTAAACTTTATTTGATACCAATTTTTTTAAACTATTTTTACAATATTAATCAAATTGATTCAAAATTCATCATTGCCATTATAAGAGCCTGAAGCAATGAAAATTCCAGGAGAATCCTTTCACAGTGTTTCACATATTAAATTGTAGAAAGTTTTTGAAAATTTTAAACATTAAAACTTGACAGATAAATAAGCATATCAGTTCAAAACGGCACGTTCCTCTCTAGAGATTCACTCCCCGCATAAGAAAATGAATATCTCTCTAAATTTATCAGAAACACCAAATCAGTAGTACGGGGGTGGTGGACCTCCTCCAAACGGCGGGCAGCATCCTCCACAGCACATCTCTAACAGCCAGCAACAGCACAAACACTGCAATCTGCATAAAAATAAACATTTAAAACTTAAAGCTTCTACAGTCCATGATAATTCTTTGAAATACTAGATTATGAGAAGACAAAATATGTAAATTGGAAAGTTAAAGAAAATTATATTAATGTTCATTAATAGGTAAAAAGAAAAAAAAAACAAAATAGGGAGATGAAGTACAAATGATAGCTCCAGTCATTGACTATTATAGTTTTAGAGCTCCTTAAATACATAGTTCTATCATAGACTTTCAAATTTGTGAACTTAATTATAGAGTTTTTATAGATTCAATTGCATAGTTTTTGAGTTAAATTTATTGATGTGATTCATATGATATCATCTTTTATGAGTCCACTTAGTACTCACTATTTTTAGATTATGTGTACAGAGGTGAAGTGTCGTGACTTTATCAGAGGTCAGACATCCAAGTACTACTTCAACTTGAGTGTGCTTTACTATGAAGTTTTCCTAAAGATCAAGGGTACTTAACTTCCTATAAAATTTTCCCAAGATCAAGTCCACTTAGCTTGCTATGAAGTTTCCCCTAAGAACAACCTCAGTTAGCTTACTAAAATGCTTGATCTGAAAGAAAACTTCATGATAAAACACACTTGAATTGATGTATAATGCTTAAATTCTGACTGGTGACCTCCCAAAAGTCCAACTGTTCACCTAACAATAAATGGTAAATAAAACATTCATTTAAATCACTATTCATGAAATATGAATAGATAAATTTTGACTCAAAATTTACAGAATTAATTTTTCCTTTTGTTTTGGCGCAATTCCTTTTGCCCCCTGTCTATAACGGTCCTGAAAATAGCTGAAATTTTACCGTCAATATTAACCACAAAACTACCACTTGATTATTTTATTCTATCAACCACTAGCTGCGAAAACAATCACAAAAGAATTAAATAATGCTATCTAACCCGATTATTTATGCTTCAATCTAAGATATGATCAAATTCGCTCATTAACAATGGAGTTTGTGCAATTTTCAGAAGAGCTTAAGCAGGGGATATCTTGACTGTAAGACCAAAAACATACTCACTATGTTGGTGAGGTGCACAGTTTTCTTAAATTGAAAAAATCTATTTTAAAAAAAAAATTCAGATCCTTCAATTGTTAAAAAGTATAAAGATTAAGTTTCCTCCAAGCTTTATAAAAACAGAAAAAGCAAACGTCAAATAACAGAAACAGCTTACATCTCAGAAATACAACCCCCGAAGCCGCCACCCCAGCCACCCCAACCACCCCCCCAGTAGTTGCCAAGCAAAGGAGCTCCCATCCCCCATGGACCAGGACCAAAACCAGGGCCTGGTCCAAAACCAGGGCCTGGACCGAAACCAGGGCCAGGTCCAAAACCAGGGCCTGGACCGAAACCAGGGCCTGGGCCGAAACCACCTGGTCCGGGGCCAAAACCGCCTGGTCCGGGGCCAAAGCCGCCTCCCCCAAAACCGCCTCCAGGTCCTCCTCCTGGTCCTCCTCCCGGCCCTCCAGGCCCCATTACTTGCCTTCCTTGTTTGTTTCAGTCAGCGCGGATTCGATTCTTGCAGAGGCCAAATCTGTTTTTAGAGAATTTTTGAAATGAGCTTCGTCATAGGAGGACTATAGTGAGGTTTGTTTGAAGGTTTTGTAGAGGAAGGTTGTAGTTTTCTTCGTTTGTAAGTTTCTCAGCTAACAGTCATCTTGTTATTCGTAGCTACCCTTCTTGGTTGTATTTTGTCGAATAGAGGAGTAGTTTGACTAACCGTGTAACACCATTTCTTTCTCCAACTAAAACAATTAAGGGGAGCACTAAGATTTCCATGATTTATACTCGCTTGTCTATGTATTTGTAAGGTTCTTTTTGTTTTGTTTTGACTTGTACCATTTTAACTATTTTTATTTAGGTTAATTAAATAAAGTAATTATTAAAGGTCAAATAAAAAAATTTAGATTGATTATTAAAATTTTAAATATTAAATATGAAAATTAAATAAATTAAACATATGGGTATTTTATTTTATTTTTGATGCAGAAACTTTTGTTTAATTGCCAAGAATTTATCAATCAATGGTATTTCTATAATATGTCATTGATTTGAGAATTTAATTATGTACTATCAAAAATTTAATTCACAATAATGAAAGTGACATATACATCGATGATCTTGTAACTTGTGTTCGAGTCATTCAAGGACTCAAGTTCTTAAGATCACTTGCAAAATAAAAATATCCTTCTCCAAGAGAGACAAGCAAGAGATTGTTTCTAATAATGGATGCAAAATATATTAGATCAAATGTGGTCAATGAACATGTCTATGCAATTGCAATACAATATAAATTGTATGTATGAGACATTGCTTATATATAGACAAGGTTGACAAGTAGTACTAACTAGGATGATGCCAAGTGTCTTAATCCTATGCCATATGTTGGCCCAATTAGGGGATACAATCACATATCTACAAGAGACTTCTAGAAATATTTGTAACTCACTAAATAAACTTAACATATGAACATTTGTAAATAGGGTCTAACTAGGAACTAGATAGATAATGTATCTTATTCACACTACAAATGGGAAATTGGATAGAAAAAACCCATTTTCACACCAAAGGGAGAAAAATGAACAAATGTAAATGATGCAAAGATGCAAAGATAGATCTCAACTACTAGGCCATGTTAGGTACCCATGTACAAATGCAATCTCTCGTGCAAAGAGAGAAAAAGAGAAAACCCAATAGGATAAAACTCCTCTCCAAATGAGAGAAAAGAGAAGAAAAAAGCTCTCTAAAACATGAGATGGAAAAAACACAATGTGAGAAAAAATTCCCCCCATAAGAGAGAAGAAGAGAGACCATGGAGCCCCCCTCAATGAAGAATATATGTCAATGGTAGATGCTCAAAATTAGATGTAAAATATGGTCCATGATTGTCAAACAATATTTCCCCCCTTAGGAAGAAACAAAATCAAAAGTGTATGGATGATGTCTTCCCATTCTTGAAAGGAAGGAAGAAAAATTAAATTGTATGTAGTCTCTAAAAATGGCTCATTTGTCTCCATGTCAATGCTTAAAGATGTCACTACCAAGTCAGGCGTTCCAAGCCACATTGATGAAGATGACAATCCGGAATCTAGTAGAGATGTATGTAGAATAGGATCCAAAGACTCAAGTATCTCCTCTAAAGGAAAATATGTATCATCTAAATGTTGCTCCAAAGTCTCAACACTCATGTCAAATTGTGATAGATGATCATGTGGAAAAAGAACAAGAGGGCCTTAAAATTATTGCACAATAACTAAAGAACAATTATCCCCATCAAAGAGAAGATGAATCTAATCAATGATGTCTTCCAAATCTGAAATGTAGTACTCTACAAATAAACCTACATTATATGTCAAGTATTCATCCCAAGTAGTCATATCTAGAAGATGATGTTTATCTTGTTGAACTAAATAACTAGTAGCCATGAATGTAGCAACATAATCATCATCAAATGCAACATTAGATGGAGGAGATGACAAGGCTCAAGAACTAGATCACACATGTTAATACCCAAGTTCAAGTACAACCAAAATTCTCCTCAAAATCATGGTCCACACTAGAAGTTTAATCAATAGTCAAAGGATCAAAAGCACCATTAGGAGAATGATATGTAAAGGTGTATAATTGAGATGCATGATCAACCATTATAGTAGCAATAAAATCTCTACTCTTCAAGTCTCTAATGATAACTTAATCATGAGTGAATTCCATAATCTTCCCTGCTCCACCACGGGTAATCTGATAGATTCAAAAAGAAGATTATTTGACAAATGAGGTACACACAAAACATCATTGAAAGTGTCATCCCTAATATCAATATATCCCTTCCTGATTATATTCGTGTATGTATTGTTTCCTATCAAAATAGGTGACATTAAACATGACTCAAAAGAAGAAAATATAGACTATGAAGAAGTCATATGATGAGATGCTCTTGAATCTAGAATCCATCTCCCTGATCTTAGATCGATAGAAGAACAAAGAGCTTTTCCTTTATTTTTACTTGACGTAGTAGCAAAACCAGCATGGCCTTTTTCCTTATTAGATTATTTTGAATGAGAAGAAGAAGTTGACAAAAATTTTAGAAGGTAGATCAATGTGATTCTTCTTAAGAAGATGTTTAAATTCATAAATGTCCTTAAAAAAAGAATGTTCTACATGTTCTTCTTGCAATATGTACAAGTAGGATTCTCCTTCATAGATGATTTCTCTTTAGAAGAGGATTTTTTCTATGCTTGATTTGAATGTGGATTGTTCTTTGAATTCTTCTATTTCTTATCAGATTGTTTTGACTCTTTCACCTAACTAACCAACAAAGCTTGAGTTTGAGATGTATTTTTGAGATCCATAGAAACAAGCTTATGTTTCTCATGTATTAACATCTCAAAACAAACTACAAATTAAGGTGTAGTGTATTCACACCCCATAGTTAGCTCATGAGTATGAAATATAGAAACAAAAGTTGCATAATCAAGACCAAGTTTGTTCAATGAATTATAGGCTAATTGGATTTCCTTTTTTTCTCAATTCAACATGATATACATTATTCTTTTAGATCATTAACATTGGTTATGTAATCTTGGATGTTGTTGAAGTTCTTTGAATCAAGAATCATCAATTCATTATCAATTTGATAACATTTTACTTCATATATTGTGTCATACAATATTTTCAATTTGTTCCAAGTTTTATGAGAATATGAACACATGATTCAATTTGAAACAATAGATGAAATGAAACAAAGCTATGAAGACAAACTAGATTTTTTTATATGTTCAATCATCTATTTTATTTTGTTTGTCATCATCTATAGATTCAGGTACCTTTTCTCAATATATGGAGTATAACCAAGTTGCATTAAGGAAATCTATGTGTTTTGATACCAAGTTACATAATTATATGGTGTTAGTAAAGGAACCTTAAAATGATCCATAGGAAATGAAGAGCACAAGAAAATAGATCAAAATAATGCAGCGAGAGACCCCAAAAATCACTCAATCATGAAACCCCTTCAATAATATATTATGTTATAACTTTATACTTGAAATATAATTGCATGTTCCACTTGCCAAAAATAGTGATGTGGACATGATCTTAGTGCATGCAAATTCCAAATTTGGCTATAAAAAGTACATTTTTTTAATAAAATGAGATCAATTTGATCACACCACTAAATTACATGAAAAATTACACACTTTCAAAAACATATACAAAAAATGTTACTGTAGGAGTAAGAATGGAGCCTCAAAAATTCTTAAAATGAGAACTACTCAACAACACCTATGAGAACCTATAATTTCTAGAAAAAAAAGGAACACAAATCAAAAATCAATTGCATCACTATGAAAAGCACATTTTTTTCTCTAAATAAAAAAATTGCTTGAAAATAGGTCATGAGCCTAAGTTATGAATGTTTGAAAATAAATTACAAAAACTAAAACTCTAATGGAGAAGGGAGGAAAAATCTATAGGTGCATGATAATGTCAATATAGGAATATTCTCAAATGAACTTGGAATATGCTCTTGAAGTATTCCTTTTGTGATAGAATATTTTTTTACACTTCCTATATATTTGTTTTGTCGAGCGAAAAATAGTTGGTGACAATTGTTTTTAGAAAAAAATAACCACTAGTATATTCCCTATCAAGATTCTCCATCGATCGTGGGTGGTTTAAAATCCACTAGGAAGAGGTTGTCAATTGCTATTAGCTAGGGGTGTGTGGCAAGTGGTAACTTGGTCATGTTGCAACTTCCCATACGCCTAGTACCTACAAGTATTGTAGGTACTATGCAGGTTTGTATAGGTCTACAATATATATTGAATCTAAAAAAGTTATAAGTTATAAATTAATTTTTTTCCAACCATATTTATGCCAGTTGAGTTCAACTACATGACTATACGGTCATTCATTTGGTATTAATGATGGGGGAGGTCAAAATTTTTCTAAGGGCCCTAGTTGTTGCATGGGTCAAAACAAACCCTTTCATTATATCTAGGATTACTTTGGGATAATATTCCATGCCTACAAGAGACTTCTAGAAATATTCCTAAAGCACTCAGTAAACTTAGCATATGACCATGTGTGAATAGTACCTAACTAGGAATTAGTTAAATAATGTGTCTTGTTCACACTACAAAGGGGAAACTGGATAGGAAAAACCTTTGTTCACACCAACAACTTGTAGGAATGATTTGGTAATTTACAAATTGTCGAAATTCTCTCACCCTAGTTTTATGGTGTTTGAGTGCACCTAAGCATTGTGGTGTTTATAGACACATTTGGGGAATCTACAAGATCATAAGGTTTATATTATCTAAATGTAGACCCTTGGATGGACCAACTTTACAACTCTAAGTGAAATAAAATATGTAATATGTTCATAGTATGGTAATGTGGTGGTACAATGTAATCCATCTATAATCTAATTAAAAAATGTGATATCTAATTATGCCATTTTGGACTTAGGTAGTAAATCCTAGATGATTCATTTTTAATTAGAGTTATTCTTTAAATACACTAGAACCTAGTGATTAATTTGTCACAATTCAAACTTTATTTAGCTCATAATGAATAGTGAAAGGCATGGGAAAATTTAAAATTTGAAATATTAACTTCAAAATTCTAGGGTCAGATATTAGTTTTGAACCTTTTCTCGATCAAGTCCACACTCACATATCTAATCCAAAGAGGGAGGAAAAAATATTTATGGGATGGGGTGAAATCTAATAATCTTGGATAATAAGATTGGAGAACAATTAAGATTGTTTGTCAACTTCCATACAAATAAGACCATATTACACATTATTTGATGCATTAAAGACCACCAAGTCATATTGGACCCAAAAAATAAGCGAAAAGAGCATGAGTATGCAATTTTTACCATTACATTTTCCCTCCACTTTGATTTTTGTATGAGCTACCCTAAAAATGCATTTCAAAACAAAACCAAGCAGCCACATGGAAACTTTTTAAAAATCAAACACTTAAAAGACATTGATTCTATAAAATATACTGAACCATAGATATGGAATGCATATACTCTAGTTTCCATGAGTGTTTTATATCCAACACTTACAAGCATAGAATAAAAAGTTATAACGAGTATTTCCTACCAAGCAATAAAAATGAGTAAAAGTATAAGTTGTTAAATTGTCTTTAGAAACATTCAAAGGTTATGTCTACCATAGAAAGTGATAATAAAAATTCAACTATTTGGAAATGTGAAAGGGCTCCATATGGATACAAATGAGATTCTAAAGGTATTCATTTGGATACAAATTAAGATCTTTTATAAATAACACAACAAAATATCAGTATCTCTATATGATGATGAGTCTTTATTTGATTCTCTCAAAAGATCATAATTTTCATATTTACATCATTGCAATCAAACTCATAAAGAATTTAAATGATAATATATACCCCCCATGATTAGTTGCATATATAAGATGTAAGGAATTTTAGGAAAGGATAAAATAGATAAGAATGAATAAAGCATATAATAATGAAAATTATATGATCATATGATAGCATATAAGCACATAAATTGGATATAATAATCAATGCATGTGTAAAAGGTTGCCTCTAGTATAGACAAATGATAAAACAAGGATAGTCATAAATGCTATATAATAATTATGTAAGCATATCAAGCATGTAACAATCATCAATCATCATATATAAGCATGTAGGTAAATAAAGGAGAAAATACCGAATTCCCATAGGGTTGCTCCTAGTGATAAGATGGTCACAAACAATAAATAATAACAATAAGGCATCATAGGTGCAATGAAATTTATGTATCATAGAATATGAAAAATTAAGTATCAATACATTCTAAAACCAAGAATGAATATCATGTCAATGAAAAACACATAATTAATTGTTATGCCTCTAACATACTATCTTCCTAAGTGTAATTAGGTTAAGCGCTAGTGGTCTACTTAGTTACTTAATATTTTCATTTATTAGTTCTAGTTGATTCCTTAGGCTGGACTATTTAAGAGTGTCCTACCTAATTATATCTATAAATAAGGAATATTGAGGCTTTCCCAAATCATCATAAGTTGTAATTTATTAAATTCATATTGATATTTTCTAATTTATAGAGGCCACCCTCTTGAAGTGGTATGAAATTTTATTATTTTTTTCCTTCATTCTAATGAAATATCTTAACAATGGTATCATAGCAATAATTGTTCTTTTTTAATATTTTACAAACCATTATAAAATTTTCAATAAATTTTTAGGGTGTTAGGGAATATATACAAGGAACTTGTAGTTAAAATTTAACATTTTTTATTATTTTTTACCAAGTTATTGTGATTTTATTATTTATCATAAATTCTTTATGGTCCATAATTTTTTATAATTTTTTTATAATTTTTAAATTTATGTAAAAAATTTATAAATCTCATAAAAAATTAGGTAGGGTCCATTCTTTATAGTTTCTTTTCTTTTTTTAAAAGAGAAAAATCTTTTGAGAGGTAAAGAGGCCAATGAGAAGGGTTTTTCTTTCCTCCAGAGTAGCATAGGATTAGACCTTAAGTTATATAACATTGTTTTGGTTGATTTCCCTATTTTGCACTTTGTTTCCTTCATAACTTTTCAAAAGTCCCAAAACAGGGTGCTTCTTAGTCTACCTTCTCTCAACATGCAATCATTAAAAAATAACAAAGAAAACTCAAAAATTCACATAAAAAAATGCAAACAAAGAAATTCGCTAACACAGACCAAATGCAAATGAAAAAATTAACACACGTAGATTACACAAAAACATAGACCAAATTTAAACAAAAACTTTAACACATAGATTACACAAAAAACAATCCCCCAAATACACAAAAGACAGCCCAAAGAAATACACAACCAACTCTTGGAACTACTAGGCTGCTTATCTAGCCCACAAATTGCACTACCACCCTCAGTCTACTCTAAAATTTCTACTCTAGGCAACATTCTATATTTTGTAGAGCTCTACATTTGAACTCCTCCTCAGAGAGTTCTTTTGCTTATTACTAGTTTCCAAACTTTGGCTGCATCTTCATGATGCCACGCTTGAAATAGAACAAATAAAGCATTTTGTTTGTTGGATATTGACCAAATACAATGCTTATTTTCCATTCTTTCATTGGATGCAATTTATTACTCAGTTATCCATTGAAAGGAGCAACCTATGAATAGGGTCAGTGTACATGGGCTCCAACCTTTATGGATTGAATCTACACTTAACATTGTTCTTCTAAATCTTTAATTAAACTGTTTCATTTATTATCATTCTTTATACTTTCTTATTAGAGTAAAAATAAATTCAATAATTTAGTGGTCAAAGTTTAGTTAAAGGAAGAGCATTATATTTAGTTAGAGCTTATGTTTTATTTTTTAAGGTTACAACTTGCACCAAATGCTTCCCTCTCCCACCTAAGTAAGAAAATAGAGTTTAGAAAATAAACATATTGAAATCCATGCCATATTTTGAATTAGACAATATTTTTACAAGTACTAAATCCAATGACTTTATCGTCCACCACCTAAAATTGGAGGAAATTTTCCTCTAGGATGTGAAACAATGGTAAATTTAATAATAAATATTTTATTTGTCTTCTTTGTAAAAGCTATAAATTAGGGTTTGGAAAAATTTAAACAAAAACTATTATGTGAATTAATGCCTAAATCAAACCAACAGAACAGGAAACTCTAATAGAATAGACCAATGGATAGGGAAACCTTTCTAAGATCCAAAATGAAACCTGTTACCAAAATTTCACCTACAGCTCATTTTGGTAGAGTTGGAATAGCTGACTACTTTAAGGTGAAAGGTACTTCAATTAAATTTTTCTAATTATTATCATTTGCATATGAAGTTTTCAAATGAAGTTTAGTTCTTATTGTGCAATATTTTACAACAGAAAGAGATTACAAAAGTTGCATGATAATTTTGTATTTCATTCATTTAGAAATGAAAATGTATACAATGTTGTTGTCTTATATAACAAGATCAATAAGTGCTCAAAAGTCCCACACAAGCTGTGGGAGTAACTATATCTGAAAAGATATAAAATAGCAAGTATAAATGCAAGAAAAGATATGCATAAAATTAGAGATGGGACCCGTCATTTCCTAGTGAATGACGAATCTCGTTGTTGAGGATTGTGCCAACATTGTTGAGTTGTCCAGGTGCAACTCTAGGAGAAAACTTGCAAAGGTGAAAGAAGATTGATGTTAGAGCTCAAGGTTCCATTCATTATTCTATGTATTTCTAATCAAGGAAATACTTGCTACCTTATAACTGATCAAGGAAAAGCATAATGAATAGATGTATGCAGGAAAGCCATATCATCTAATGGAAGTCAAATCATCAAGAGAGCATTGAACTTCATTATTTTTCTAACTAATTTTCTCATTGTGTAGGTACAGGTTTATAATTTTATGATTCATCTTTTCAACATTTCAGTATGTGGAGATCAATGGGCTCCCATAAGGGTTGAGCCCAACATATTGCATTCTCTTATTTACAAGAAAGGAGAAATGGTCTATTTCCATCATTGCATATTAAGAAGCCATAATAGTCATTTGCATGCATTTGTAATCAGCATTCACCATAACAATTGGGGAGTAGCATGTCTAAGATAAGTGCAGTCATCACATGAGTGAATATAAAAATCAACCATGCATAATAAAGGAGGACCATCATTGAAATTTTAAGTCCCAATACAAATAGGACTGCATTTAATGAATCATTAATGTTAAAGGACAGTGATAAGAAAGAACATGAAGGATCTTTTATAATAGTCTAAATTCATGGAGACAACATTTTAAAAGTGAAGGCGATGATCTCTTCGATCAAAAAATGGCGGTATATTGCCTTTCAAGAGGAAGTCATACATCAAAAGCAAGTATAAAGCATGACTTTAGGTGTGACAGCCATGAATAGTGAAGTATCATGATGAGATCATAGTCATCTTTAAGGTTAAAGATAGTTTTAAAAAAATCTTAATGACATGTATACAAGGTTGAAGTAGGTGGTCATAACCTTGACAATTATGAGACAAGTATTCATGTGCAAATATAGAAGAAACAATGAGCAGCAATATAGTGTTATGGAGCAGAAAATAATGCTTGCAAAGATCACCAACTAGAGACAAATGATGACTTTGTCACTAATAAATAGAAGCTTCAAAAGCAGTGGCATTCATGTGATCTCAGATTTAAGAGCACCATAGGTGAATTTCCAAACAGTGAAACAATGAATAATATCTCTAGATGATTACATAAGAACAACAATATCAATGTATTTAATCATATATCATAAGAGGTACCACCTTGCAACTAACTCATACCACCATGCAATGATAGAAAGAATCAGGTTGCCCTGATTCTTATTGCTGACTAGAGGAATGGATGGATCCAATAGTTGAGACAGTTAGTGGAAAAGGTAGTGTTCATGAAGGAATGGAAAAGATGTGTAGGGTTTTCAATTATACCTGTACTATGCAATGGTATTGAGTCATTTTGCAAGCCATTTTTCCTTCGCAAGGCAACATTTTCTTATGGAGCAGTTGACTGAGATTTGTCTTGTTTAAATTGACCACGCTTTCATGAAATGCCATTCATATTGTGATCTTGCATGATCTTCTCATGGAGCAAAGGTGATTATGACATTGTTGGCTGCTATTACATGGTATTATAGGGATGAAACAAGTACCCAATAAGAGTATAGCCACGGCCTACAAGTAAGTGAAAACCCAAAAACCCATAGCCATTAATGCTAGAAATCCACTAAAAAATAAAAGATAACCTGCAAATTTGGAGGGTGTGGCCATGAATACAAAAAACCCTCATAAAAAAATGGAGATATTGAACTTTAATTCAAAGAGCTTTATTTACTTTTGCAGAAATGACAGGAACCATGGAGTTTCTATACCCAGAATGTATGGAGAAGCAAAACATTTGCTACTT
This sequence comes from Sequoia sempervirens, assembly GCA_007258455.2. NCBI lineage: Eukaryota > Viridiplantae > Streptophyta > Pinopsida > Cupressales > Cupressaceae > Sequoia > Sequoia sempervirens. The sequence continues at coordinate 256,012,998 of VDFB02000008.1, read as the reverse complement.
CTACACTATTTTGCTCGAATCAAGCATCTTATCAAGAGAAAAATAAAAGAGAGTGCAAGTTTGAATGATGGAAAACATACCTCAGCTTTCTATGCCGTAAATACATTCAAAAACCCACAGTGTTGAGCTTCATAAACTTTTCAGATATCGGTCTCAAAGCAAGATTTCATCAATAGAAAATAAGGAAAATGAAATACATCAAAGAAATGTGGTAGGCTGTAGCCAAGAAGGCAAGGAAATGCCTCAAAAATGGAGGTCAAAGCCCATATTTGTAACAAAGAAACACTACCACGCATTTTTCCACAGAATCTCTCAAGAAATCACCTAGAAATATAGAGAATTGAAGGGATTCAAGCTTCAAACCCTACTCATCATGGCGGTGAGTAGTGTGTTGATAAAAATGCAAAGTGAAGAATGAGGAATGATTTAGGGTTCGAGAGTTTTTACTCGATGCCCTAATGTTGGGTATTTTTACTATGTTTTAAAATAAAATCATTTCACATTATTGTGCTCATGGTCTTGACTTTTAAGTCAATTGACCTAATGATCAGGAGAGGGAGCTTGTGAGTTTGGAGACTATCATAAGCAAGCTACAAATAAGAATATGATATTATTGTATGCTCTAATGAAGGAATGGTTGCTTGTGCGTTTCTTGCATGATTTTAGACAAATTAACAATGTAATTAAATATTAAAGGTAAGAAATTACCTTAATATTTACCATGTAATGCAAAAAAGGAGGACTATCACATGTTAAATATTAAAATAATCATAATTGATTATCTTTAATATTTAATCAAACAGATACCTTTTCACCAAAATCGTGCAAGAAACACAAGTGAAGTAAAACTAAAGTCAGTGGGAGTGATCTAGAGTATTATGTTTTCTTTGACTTGGAGTCAATTTTTTGTCTTTTGGAGATCTCATTGGTTGAGGCCATTATTCATGGAGGTTTTTGAGGCATAACCTCAGTTTTACATCATTTTTGGAGTTCTTTTGGTCATGCGCATTGAGGGGAGGAGTTTGCAACTATTTGAGTTCAGTTTGCTTCAGTTGTGGGCCCCCTTTTCATGGATTTTCATCTTTGCTCATGAGGAGATATTTGGGATATTTTTTTCACTTCCAGTTAGTTGTTTATACCACCTCCTAGCTCTTGGAGTTAGTTTTTGTATATATTGAGAAAAGACTTAGTATTTTTCTCAGTTCTTGCTTCCATTACTCTTTTACACAGTAGAGAGATTGGAAAGACTTGTAACTCAACATTATTTTTACAGTTTTATACAACAGTACTTTATTTTCAACAGATTGTTTAGAGTTTTTGCAGAGTTTCCTTCAGGATATTCAATAGAAACAGAGTTTACCTTTGCAATTTTTGGTGTTTTGTCTCTTTTAAATAATTTTATGCAAGTTTAATGTGTTTTAAATTAGAAACCTTTAAATTTTTGTCTCATTTACTGATGCATGTACACAATAGCATTTTATCGCAGGTCATTGATTGTGTTCTTAAGTTTATCTCTTCTCTTAATTTGTGAAAACCCTGTTTCCCTTAATAAGGAAAGGTTAAACAAAGCCTTTTAGCAAAAAAAAATTGTGATCAAGGTGCCCAAATTGAGTTGTGTTAACAGATTTATGAGAATATTAGTTGTGAATAAGTCTGCATAGTAGTATTTTTCTGTGCATCACCTCCTAGAAGTAATTTACCATTCGAGTTTCCTTCAGTTTCATAGATTAATTGTTTTCCCTTTTCCCACACAAGTCATTAGATTCTAGAAGATGAAAAGGGAACTAGCCCACAATCTAGAGATTCACCTTCAATATGAGCAACCCACAGAATCGAAGGTGTTTCCATGTTTCACAGGATTGTTGAGCTTCAAGCTTAGCATCTAGGGTGCAATCCTCGTGACAAAAAAACCTACACAAAATAGACATTTGCAAGTTTGATGGTACAAATATAATTCCATGGATAACTATTATGGAATGATATTTTAAGTTTCATAACATATTAGCGCATGCAATAACTAACATAGTCTCACTACATTTAGAATTTTAAACCTTATCAATTAGTAGATGATGAGTGTCAAGCAAGGGCATGTGCTTAGTTGGAAAGAATTCACTAAAGACTTAGCAACCAATTACGAGAAGCCATGGAAGGGAAGATATTTCACCCAATTTATAAATTTAAAAAAAATAAGATCCCTATATAAGTACAATGTTTAACATATGAGGTTAACAAGCTGAGGCTGCGTTCATAAGTATTAAATTTTCCTTGGAAAAAGGCTACTCTAAACTTTGGGTGGAGGGAGACTCTTTAAACATCATCAACTGCCTACATCGAATCCAAAGCCTAGTTGGACTGTCAATCAATTGATTAAGGATACTATTATGATGTTGAGATCTTATGAGGAAACTTGTGTTTCTCACATCTAGCAAGAGGGAAACTCATTAGCAGATTTTTTCTCTAATGAGGTTGTTAGAATTAATGAGTATAAGGCATGGGAGGAGTACTCCCTCCTTCCCGAGGGTGCTGAGATTTTAATGTGAAATGATAGATATGGTTGAGCTTATTTGTTGGCTTTATTTTACCATTAGTACCTGCATTATAGTCTCAAATTTTGTGGGTATCATTTTTCTTATTGGCTCTCAATCAAATTTTTCTATCTGAGGGTTTCTACTACTGGTCATTGTGAATATGGGGGGTGACCAAAGTAGATTTGAGCCCCATTCTTGTGCTAGTGTGAGAAAGAAAAGGAAAATTTGGAGGATCCTTGAGCATGGTAAGTTCATGCCTTTCCTGGAAAGGCTTCATGGCCACGATCCCAAGGCTTCAGCGTGTTGGGTGAAAATTATGTAATCCCCTTTAATAGATTACAGAACCTTGATTTCAGCCATAGTTGTGTGAGATACAATCTCTCCTCTCAGAAAGGGGAGGCGCCCTTCTTTTTGCTTACTAAAACTATGTAAAACTAATTAAGTATTCACAATAATGTACACTACAATTAAGATATGGGGGTGTGTCACATTCATGATTGTCTCTTTTCTTAGAGAATATGTTTTACAATGATTCATGATTTTAAGTTCCTGATTCGATACAACTTCAAACTAAAAACAAAAGTAGTAATTCCAATATTCCTATCTTGTCAAAGCAAAGCCTAGGAATACTAGCATAATAACGATAAATGATAAAACAAGAAAAGCTCATGAAGGCACAAAGTCATTTTGTAGCTTCCAACAATGAATCCCCAAATATATGTAACCATTGTTGTATTAGAAGCATAAAGTCTTCTAGACACTTCACGATAGATCCACGAACAACATGAATAAATACAAGCACAAAGTCTTGTAGAGAATTCACCAATAGTATTCAATCAATATCACAAATTCAAGTAAAGAGTGTAACTCAAAGTTTACATGGATTTACTCAAATCCCTTCATATCTCAGTCACTAATCACTGCCAATTCGATCAAGCCATAAGAAAATTTGTTCCCAAAACAAAGCTTGGTATGCAACTTCACTTCTTTATTGATCAAATTCAGATTCACAAAGATGATCACAAAGCTTCATGTATTTGCTTCTCAAAGGGCAACACTTTGTTGCAAAAGATAAAAGGTAACCATTACAAAAGAATCCTCTCATATTTATAAATGGGAGAGGAGAGAAAATCTATGAAAATCAGATGAGCAAATCTAGGAAAATTAGGTGAGAAAATTTAGAAAAATCTCACCTAACGAGTCGACTTATTAAAAAAAAAATCCATCATTATAGGAAAACATCTTTGTTTTTACATGTTATTACATCTTTTAAATTGACATGTAAGATGTCGAAAACTTATTACAAAATGCATAAATGAAAGCATAAATCTGTCTAACACTGGATACACAAAAAAGTATTTATGGTTCCTTGCATTGGGTGCAAAAGTCTTCATATTTCTTCTTCATCTCCAGTATGAATGCCTCATCTGGACCAACTGTATAATCCACAATGGTGTGAACTCTTGTGATAGATCTTCTTGCAGATGAGAAAATTTTCTTCAATCTATCTAGATGCATCTTGAGACAATCAAGAAAAAGCGACACATCACATATGGCATGCATGAAAGTCTTTGAAAAACCTTCATCTTCCACTTGCTTCATAATGGCTTCCTTGAATATTTGAGCAATCTCACTAACTAGGAGGAAAGTATGATTATCATCAAGAAGCTTACCTGGTAACTCCTCAATTCTATTCACCATGATGGCACGATGTACTTCGACATCTTCTTGTACTTATTTGATGTCCTCGATGATGGATTTGATCACTTGCATGCATTCTTAAGAGATTCTCTTATTTCCACATACTTCTCTTTGTCAGGGATCACCCCAACTTCCACCAGTTTACTCAGTCTTCCCTCTTTCATTTGTGACCAAAATGAAAGACATCTTTCCATTTCTCTTTGCTCTTTAGAAAGTGTGTTTTCTTCTTTCTCAAGCTCAAATTTCAACTTGGATACTTTTTAAGTCTTTTCATCTGCAAGAGTTATGATTTGGGAGCCATGTTCTATTATCTCATCAATGAAAACATAAAACACCTTTCCCTTGGAGACAAAATTTTCCACCTTTTGTACCGTTGGTTCCCCGATGTTCACCATGGCCATAGGTTGCACATTCTTTGAAGAACTTGCAATATTCCTTAAAATTGATGCATAACACTTAGCTTTATCCTTGTGCACATTTCTGGACTACTCCATCTTATCAAGTCTTCTTGACAATGCACCCAAGACCACTTGTGCATCTGCTTTTGCACTTGCATTTGTTACCTTTCCAAGTTGAACTCTTGTGATAGTGTAATCTTCCATGTTTACATATCCTTCCTCACGTGGGGGTTAACCAATATCGACAAACTTGTGACCTGATTTGTCAATACGAAGCCTAGAATGAACTTTAGCCTTCTCTTTTCCCTTGGATTTTTGAGGAGCTATCTCTTCAAGGTCAAGCTCATTTGGGGAGATCATTTGTTTCTTTCACTTTGACACTTGTGAGATTAGCCAAGGTGGAAGAAATGAAGTATATTCTTATTGACTTATTGTCAATTCCTGTGTTGCAACCACTTTTGTACAAATGGTTGATATTGTAACAATCGGGGTAGTATCGGTCATGATTGCTCTAATGGACTGCAACCCAAGTGGATCCTACAAAGACTCATTCATGAACCTGTGAAAATCAGCCTTAGAAGAGATATCAAATGATGGGGATCACAAACTTGGAATGGATGAGGGAGAGCTCAAAGAAACATTAACAATTTGTAAGTTTGAAACTGCAGGGGGAGTGGTAAGAACCGTTGATATTAAAGGGGGAATGTAAATGTACACTGCATGTATGGTTGTTGTAGGAGGAGGTGAGGTAAGAAGAGGAGGTGGAGTGGTAGGATTTGAGGGGGTATGAGGGACATTTGGTGTAATAGGCGATGACGTTCGGGGAAGATCTTCAACAATATTCTCATGGGGAGATAGAGGTTGTTCATCATCATGACTGACTTCCTCCTCATTACCTTTTGTGGACATGAAAAAAGTAACCCTTCTACTTTTCCTCATGTCTAGGCCCTCCTAGTGGCTTTGCCTTGATTTTTCCTAGATTTAATGTTATAATATGGCGAACACATTCACATTAGGTCTTGGATCCTTGTGAATCATTACGAATTCTAGGATGTCTTGTAAAAGTGTTGTGAAGTGTTGTAACCCACTTTCACACTTTTCGAGGACCCTTTCATTATAATTCATTTAAATAACCTCTTTTTATCACTTACCAAGTCCTATTTCAAAGTGTTGTAAAGAGTTGTAACAAACTCACACCTTTTTAGGCTTGTCATCACTAATTTGACCCTTTCTTATGTTTAAATGACCCCTTAATGCACTTTCTAGCCCTACTTAAGTGTATTTTTTAGAATATTCCTGTTCAACCTCATTAAATACACTTCAATCCCTGACACCCAATAAAATTGCCTTGGTGGGACCAAGTCACCACCTGGGGTGATGTAGTCCCCACTGGGCACAAAAATCAAAATAATTTTAATTTTCTTGTAGGATTTTATTCTCTTAACCTTAAGGTTGGCCTGCAATGTGTTATTTTCAAGAAATATTGTAAAATCAAGTATAAATAAAGGGGTTTTTCTCTCATTTTTACCCCATTCATTTTCAAGTATCCAATTTCATTATTCAAGAAATCCATTCATTTACTTAATCATTCTCAAGCATTCTAAGCACTTTCAAGAATCCATTGGAGCATCCATTTGCATATCTTCATATTTCAACATCAAGGGTTTGGTGAGTTGTAGCATTGCATGTTGTCCATTCATCATTCTCTTTCTATTTCATTTCATTTTATAGGGTTTGATTACCAAATCAGGGTTTGACCAAGGCAAACCCCTATTCTCTAACCCTTAACCCTTTTTCCCCTCTTTGCATGTGTGTTTTGCAGGTCTTGTATGCAGATTTGTCAAAGAGAAAGGTGATAAAAAGTGATTAACAATCCATCAAAGTCATTCAGGAAAAAAAAACCCTAATTGAAGCTTGGAGACCTCTTTTAGCCTATTTTTTGTAGAATCTGAACCAGACACCTGTTAGGAAGGGAAGTGCAGACCGAAGGCTACAGATTCTTGTCCTAAATTTATTGAGATTCCCAAGTGGACTAAGTCACCATCTGTGGCAAATTAGTCCCACTGCTAGGCCTGAAAAGTGATTTTTACATTTCTGAGTACCCATTTGGCATAAACCCGTTCTGACAGAATCTCCTCGAAATAGGACTAAGTTTCACAGCTTGGCGTAAGTGTCCCAGTTGGCATCAACAAAAAAATCTGCAGGATTCCAGAACCTCTTTGCATCACACTTCAATTTCCAGGTGCACCTCTCCAATCTTGTTTAATTTTGTTATTGTTTACTTGCATTCTTAGGTCATTTTGCATACATCACTGTGTTTTCAAACATCTTGCATTCCTTAGTTTTTACATTAATAAGTCATTTCTTTTATCAATTCATTGTATTTAAACATTACATTTAGACATACTTCATACATCCTTGTATTGATTTTGAGTGTAGAAATTGCCCATTTTGGCCCATCTTTCTCCTTTTAGGTGAAAAACCCTAGAAGTGCAAGAAAGCATTTGGGTGCCAAAATCTTTGTTTACATTTTGGTGAACCCAACTTTTGAACATTTTACTTTTGATTTCAAGTACATTCATCCTAGGAATAACTTGCATCAGCATTGCATTGTTTAAATTGCATCCTATGGTATTCAAAATTGCATTAGTGAAAAGCTCATATAGCTTACATTTCATTAAAAATTCCAAAAATTATGCATATTCATACTGTGTCTGCATCTAGAAACTTAAAAAAAAAAAATCATTTACAAATTCTAAAAAATCTCAAAAACATCACTATTGGGACTAATTTTCCATACTGGGCGACTTAGTCCTCCTGCACATTTTGCATTGTAATTTCTATAATTTTCTGAGCATTTTTTGCATTTCTATTTTCTATTATTGCATCCTATCACAATTTCCAGATTTTTTGTTTCATTCCATTTCATTCATTTAATTTGCTTTCATTCATTCGCATCATGGATATTTGCTTTAATAAATTTTGGATGTCATTAAAATCTTTAGTGGAAATGTCAAACTATGCCTTTGGAACTGATCCTAATGACCTTGAGCTTCCTCATGCTCCTTCAACTCCTCATGAATGTCCTCCTCGTGATGTTGACATCATTGGAGATGATGATGACAACATGAATAAGTTTGTAAACGAATGTCTTGACAACCTTGAAGCCAATGCATCCTTTTATCCATCTATGAAATAACAAGACCTTCCTATAGTCTCACCTTCTGATATGTTTGGTTATTTACATCCTAAAACAAACGAAGGACCTAAGCTCCCTCCATCAGGTGGACCTAGTTCTTCTAAACAAGCAACTCCTCAACCATTCTATGATAACAAAGTTACAAATACTTCAATCAACCTTGAAGAAACTTATGGCAAAGGTTTTACCATCTTGAGCAAACAAGGATGTGACACAACAACTGAACATGACAATCATCAACTTTTAGAACAAAATGCAAAATATGAAAACACAACAGGGTTAGGATATCAAGATCCTCCTCATGACAGCAAGCCTCCTATAGAATATTGGAGACTTTGTGATGATGGTACGGTGATTAGTGGGGGAAATAAGTTGCTAGCCTTGTCCTAGTAATGCATTTGTCATTGTCCCTTAGCTGCGTTATTCACCTTCCGCTTATACCGATTGAGACTGGGAGGCAGAAGACTTGCTCGACGGTTGACTTGCATTTGCTTTACTAGTCTTTGGAATTTTCTTTTTCCTTTTTATTTTGTGTGTTTTCATGTGTGTCACATGTTCCCTCATGATGTTTTGTTTGATGTTCTCTCTCTCTTTCTAAAATTCTTCTATTTGTATCTTCTTTCTTCTCTATGTCGTACATCACTTTCGCCTTTTTCTTTTTCTTTGATCTTTTTCTTATGTTTTCCTTTTGGGGATGATGCAAGGCACTGAGACCAAAATGTCTCTTTCATGTTGAACCAAAAGGGCACTTTTTCTTTTTCTTTTCCTTTTCATTTCTTGTGTTCTCCTTTTGGGGATGACACAAGGCATTGAGACCGAAATGTCTCTCTCATGTTGACCCAAAAGTTTTTTCATTTTCTTTTGCCTTTTCTTTTGTCTTTTGATTATGTTTTCCTTTTTGGGATGATTCAAAGCATCAATACATGCTATGTCTCTACCATGTTGACCCAAACATATCTTTCTTTTTCTTTTTTTTCACTCTCTTTGTGCCATTTTTCCAGTTATGTGTATTTTCTTGGAAACTTGCAGCCATTTAAAGAAAATTTCCACATAACCCAAAAAAGAAATCTATGCAACTAAGTATTCAAAATCCACATGCAAGAGAATAGAAAACATACCCAAGAAAATACGACACAAGATATACCTTGGGAAAACCCTCAAGAGGGAAAAAAAACTCAGCCTTCAAAAGCATCCATCTCTCATGTTTTATTCAGCAATAAAGATTACAATACATCTTCAGAGTTTCCATAAACACCTTTGAAGAATCAATCCCTCTCCAATCAATCGATGTGAACAAGCATGTAACCACACATCCCATGCCATGCTTCAAACCCTCACAAATGCTAACCAGAGCTTACATGCAAAATTTCCTCAAGCTAAACAACTACCATTGTGGTTGATTTTATAGAAATAAGCTCCCACAAAACCACCAAGTGGTATTACAAAAAACCATGTGACTAAAACCATGAGATTACAAAGCCATGTCCCCATATTTAATATTGGGTACTTTATTTATTTATTTTCCCCAATAATAAATAATTACATTTTAGCAACTTAACTTATGTCCCACTGTTACATGCAACATAAAGTGGCCCCAAGAATAATTACATTAAATATATTATGCAATGTGTACAACACCTTTTCCTAACATTCTCCCACTTGTTGTATACATTGCATAAGGGGAACAAGTAACCTCAATAATGAATCAAAAGAATAATCCATTTGCCACATATACCATCAAGGAATCAAAGTGTTCCATTTGCTCCATCAGGATAATTGCAACAAGAATCAAAGTGACCACCATCCCAAGAATGAATACTCTCATCCTCCATCATGCCAGTGCACAAAGATAAGAAGCCATCCAATAGAGAAGTCACACAATGTGTCACAACGAAGCATAAATCCTGCCTTAACTAATATCCCAAACACATACACTCAATCCAAATGTAATAATATGCACTAGTAGCTATCAAGATACACAAACCCATAGCTGAAATAACACCCACATCAAGTGTCAATACATCCAACTATCCATACTTCCAAGGCATACAAAACATAGTAAACTCATTCCATAAACATATACACCCATAAAACTACAATCATAAACTCCATGTGCAAAACCTATCAAAGAATGACATACACATCCAAGAGCTCCCACTGCATGGGTAATGCAAATCTGAAAAAGATCAAGGCATACCAATTCTACCAATAGCATCATATAGAAAGTGTAAACAACATCATGCAGAACCAAGGAATCATGCACAATGATATTCAAACATGTGAATCAATAACTTGTAAGAACAACTCTCACCACAAGGCTCCATAGCTCTCCCAAGTTCTCCACACCCAAAAAAGGAAAAAGATAAAGGAACCTCCATGTCGTCACCCAGGAACATAGGTGAAAACACATGACCACAAGCTAGTGATCACAATAGCTCCAACCAAACCTTAAACCAATGTAATGTGAAACCGAACATCCAAAAAGATAACCAAGACCAAAGAGAGAAACTTTGCAGATCATATACCTGTAGAAAAATCTCCTACATACACCTCTAAATTCCAACTATGTCAAGTATTATCTCCTCCACAACACCCCAAAATAAAATCCATAACAACACCCAACCGTTCAGTCATCAAGATGAAACATAACATATGTATCATGTAATCAACATGGATGTAAGCCTCTCATAACCAAAGAAGATCAAACTAAATCCATTCCCAATGAAGGAAATAAGCCCAATACATCTCCTAAACTCAACATAAATGAATGTAATCACAATTCATAAGGAGATAAACATGCCAACACTCCTCAAATGAACCCTTCAAAACCATATATCCATAGCTCAAGATCCATATGCATGAGAAGATAAAGCATAAACATAAAGTAGCTAAAAGAAACAACATGGGCAATACCTCTCAAGTGAAACCATCGAGTAGACCAAGAGTGGGGAATGAGAATGCTCCTCCAAGACATCTAAGTCATCATGACTCATCCAAGAACACTCTCCTCATAGGTTCATGTTGAACTCACGTCCAACCAAGGTGTAGGCTCCTCGGACTTCCTGCTGAAATATCATCAAGAGTAACCATCTCAACACATGTCTCTAATCACAAGAGAACTCAAGTCTCACCTATGTCTCCAAGTATCCATGAGTACCTGTAACCAACCAATCCATGCCAAACTCCAAATGCAACATAGCTCCATCATGAAGTAATCAAGAAAATAATCAATGTACCCAATACAAAGAGAACCACACTCGATCAACGTCAAAGCTCCAATCAAGAATTAAGAACATAAACATGAAAACATGATCTAACGTCTCCTCAAATAGTATCATATGATCCAAAGAACATAACATGCACCTATATCATGCCAAAACTCCAATCTAGAATCAAGAGTAAATCATGACATAATAACATAACCATCATATAAAAAACAAGGATCACATATTAGAAAAAACAAAGTATGACACATCAACCATAGACTAAAGAAGTCCTACATGGCAACCAAATATGTCAACATATCCAAACCACATGAATATAACCATCCTCTTTCAATGAAACCAAATATGTCAATGAAACCTCACTACATAGAAGTAGAATCCAAGAATCCATCCATGACACCAACAAACACTGCAGAAGATCATCCACCATCAAATGGTGAATCCACATCACTGCCAACAACTCCCACTAAAAAGTGATACCAAGTCTCACATGGCATCGTGACAACCATCCTCTCTATGAAGATCATCGAGGTCTACACACACAACTAAACTACCAGTAACATAACAAGTAGAACCAAAATCTCCAAGCCAAGAAGATACCTACAACTACCAAACCATCATAAACATATCCAATCACTGAAACATGCAAACTCATCATCACATCACTAAACTGCAAACTAAGATATCTAAGAGAATAACCATATAGACCAAATGACTCAAGCACCAAATCAACCTTTGATCTAATTTTCCAAACATGTCCATATTCAAGTACCATAGTTAAGGAACCAAACACACCGCCAACAATGCACCTACATAAATAATCATGACATGCCAAATTTTGTAAAGTATAAGAAACATCCATGACATCATGATCACCACCAAATGTACCAACAACTCAACCCAACCGTGTCCATATATCTACATAATCATAGTCAACTGCATAGGTCTCATATCATGACTGTACCTGGTAATACCATCTCACCTCCTCAACATGACAACAAAACCAGCAAACCAAGTGACTAAACCAAGCCACCAAAACTGAACATGCATCAACACTAAAATATCAATGGGCAAAGACAACCCATGTCCAAGTCATAAATGCAACATGTAAGTATAGACCACCTACAACATTTCACAACTTGTAGATACAACAATACAACATACAAATCCAAACATATATTGATAACCATGTCAACTGAGAGAATAATCTGAGATGTACAACTAAGCATACAATGAATCCAACAACAAATCTCCAAGATTTGATCACCATAAACTCATAGTATCACCATAGTCAAAGAAACCCATAAACAACTCAAATAAGAAAAACAACAAATAAACAATGTCAAAACAACTCCAAACCTAATCCATTGTGTAGTTATTTGAACAAGCTTTTTTTTTACTATTCAAAGTCCAAAATCCATCTCTGTATGCACAAGATATGCCTTCTCAAAGCTTAAAACAAACACTTGACTTCTAGCATGCAAAAATTGTCAAAACTGTAAAATATCAGAAAATCACTATCACCACAATGTAGAGTACTAAGTCATCTTTCCAACGAGTCCAAGAAGAGAAAAAATGGACAATTTGGGCGAAAGTTATGCCCCTCCGAAGTAAAACAATAGTTTGCATGTGAGGCAAAAAAAATTAGCCACCACTGGTGGCTGGGTGGCAGCCCCACCTGGGCGGCGCCGCTCCTTGGGTGGTAGACCCAAAAATGCATTTCAAAATAATTAAATTTTAGCATTTAAAAAATTTCAAGCTCCTTCTAATATTTTCATGGTGGACTAAAAAGGGTCAATGGAAAATTTATTTAAAAAACAATGTTTAAAAAAAAAAAAAACATTTTAAAATATTTTATAACCCCAACATGGGGGCCGGCAGCAGGGCCCGCCTGCAGTCCTGCTGACCAGCAGGTACATCGTACCTATCATTGGTAGGTCTATAGATGCAAGCCTACATGAGGGTATGGTGGGGGTGGGCTGACACGCCCCCCGCCCTTCCCCCCTCACCCACATGCCCTTATAATTTTATTTTTCAAACTTTTTAAAAAGCCTTTCAATTGGTATTTTAACCAATTCAAATTTATTTATTATTATTTTTAATAATCTTGCAGGGAAAATTTTAATGGATGGGAAAAAATATTTTTTTAATATTATTTTATTTTGCAAACACCTTGGATGGCCATACGGCTGGGTTGGGGCTAAAAAAAATTGCATTTTTTCACTAAAACAAAAATAGGTCAAATTATATATCAATTTTTCGTCTCTCGGCGAACCTAGATCCAACCGTGAGGTCTGTTTTGGGCTAGAGATCATTTATGAAAGCTCACCCCCAAAACCCCCATATTAACACATGGCCAAAAAACCCTTTTTACACAAAATTTCTCACACCCCAAATCTGCAAACAACCCATCATAACATCAAACCCAAAACCGTCAGATCTACAATAAACAACCCACAAAACCCTCATATCTTGCCATGTCTTTGATTCTCTCATGCAATGCATAGATTCAAACTTAAACAAGATTTTTCTGATTTTTCTATACCAAGGCTTATACATCCACAACCTTGGCTCTGATACCACTTGTTGGAAACTTGCAGCCATTTAAAGATAATTTTCACATAACCTAAAAAAGAAATCTATGCAACTAAGTATTAATAATCCACATGCAAGAGAAAATACAACATACCCATGAAAATATGACACAATATATACCCTGGGAAAACCCTCAAGAGGGAAAAATCCCAGCCTCCAAAAGCATCCATCTCTCATGTATTATTCATCAATAAAGATTACAATACATCTTTAGGGACTCCATGAACACCATTGAAGCATCAAGCCCTCTCCAAGCAATCCATGTGAACAAGCATGTAACCACACATCCCATGTCATGCTTCAAACCCTCACAAATGCTAACCAAAGCTTACATGAAAACTTTCTTCAACCTAAACAACTACCCTTGTGGTTTCTTTTATAGAAATAAGCTCCCACAAAACCACCAAGTGGTATTACACAAAACCATGTGACTAAAACCATGAGATTACAAAACCATGTCCCCATATTCAATATTGGGTACTTTATTTATTTATTTTCCCCAATAATAAATAATTAAATTTTAGCAACTTAACTTATGTCCCAATGTTACATGCAACATAACGTGGCCCCAAGAATAATTACATTAAATATATTATGCAATGTGTACAACACCTTTTCCTAACATATTTGGGGGGTGATGACAGTTCTGATCTCTCTTTACAAAACAATTGTAGCAAAGAACATACTGACCCCAAATCCATAGATCCCTTATGTGTTTGGTGTTTTCATTTTGGGGGAAACCCCTTTCTTTTCCTTTTTCATTTCCTTCACATGATGCAACCTTACTCGGAAACATATGACTTGGCATAGGGGCTTTCCAAGTTGGCTCTCATGTCTTATTTATTTTTGCATTTTTCATTTCCTACTTTAAAATAATTGCTCACAAAACAATGTGTAGCAATTCCCTTAAAGTGGGGGCATACATTGGCATTATTCATTTGCATTTTTTTCTTTTTCTTGGTTCTTAGTGTAGCCTTGTTACTTCATACGATGTGTTTTGTCACTTTGTGGATGACATTGGGTGTAGTTTCCTTCATGAGCATGATCTATCTTAGCATATTACATTCCTCTTGGTGGCTTGATGTGACACGCTGCATCCCCTAAGTTGTGAATCTTCTATTCTTTGACCAGTCCTCTCTTTGAAACATTAGACACAATGTTCCCTAAGTTATAGACCTCGCATGAACTAAGCAAGACTCCTTTGAACATCTTTTGCATGTTGCATTTTTTATTTGTTATATGGCCACCGTGCATAACACAACTTGCATGCTTGTAGGTCCATCACGTTTGTTCATGAGCTCCAAGCATACGAAGTTTTGGTTGTCTCGTGAAGCTCGAAATGTCACTTTCTTTTGTGGTGCCTTATTAAAGTTATCAAGAGGTATAACTTTGGTATGGTTGAGTGGGAAGCCCATTCTGAGGCATGACTTTTCCCCATAGCCACCTGCGTGTGTGTGAGTGCATACCAGTCGTGAGTGTATGTTTCTCACCTTTTTGGCCTTCTCACCTGATGGACAGCCATGAGTTCCATTGCCTCAGAGTGAGTATTCATTTTCTTTCTGGACAAACAATCTAGATCTGATCCACAATGAGATAGACAAATGATCGAAGCTTGATTTGACTCTCTCTTTTCATTTCTCTTCATCTTCATTTACATCATTATCATGTGTGTTTCTTATGCTCATGTTTAGTTTTCCATGGGATATTCATCCTGGGGGCTTGATCATCCCTTTTGATCATCGTTGTCTCATCTTGCTAAGAATTTCTTCATTGAAACCCCTCTTGATATACATGTTCGGCTACTTTAGTGTGAGTTTGAAGCAGGTTCATCCTCTCACTAAAGTGGGGGTTAATTGTGGACACGGTAAAAGTAACCCTTCTACTTTTTCTCATGTCTAGGCCCTCCTAGTGGCTTTGGCTTGATTTTGCATGGATTTAATGTTATAATGTGACCAACACATTTACATTAGGTCTTGGACCCTTGTGAGTCATTAAGAATTATAGGATGTCTTTTAAAAGTGTTATGAAGTGTTGTAACCCACTTTCACACTTTTCTAGGACCCTTTCATTATAATTCATTTAAATAACCTCTTTTTATCACTTACCAAGTGCTATTTCAAAGTGTTGTAACAAATTCTCATGCTTTTCTAGGCTTGTCATCACTAATTTGACCCTTTTTATGTTTAAATGACCCCTTAATGCACTTTTTTTCCCTACTTAAGTGTATTTTTGAGAATATTCTTGTTAAACCTCATTAAATACACTTTAATCCCTGACACCCAATAAAATGGCCTTGGTGGGACCAAGTTGCCACCTGGGGTGACTTAGTCCCACTAGGCACAAAAATCAAAATAATTTTAATTTTCTCACAGGATTTTACTCTCTTAACCTTAAGGTCGGCCTCTGATGTGTTATTTTCAGGAAATATTGTAAAATCAAGTATAAATAAAGGGTTTTTCTCTCATTTTTACCCCATTCATTTTCAAGCACCCAATTTCATTATTCAAGCTATCCATTCATTTAATTAATCATTCTCAAGCATTCTAAGCACTTTCAAGCATCCATTGGAGCATCCATTTGCATATCTTCATATTTCAACATCAAGGGTTTGGTGAGTTGTAGCATTGCATGTTGTTCATTCATCATTCTCTTTCTATTTCATTTCATTTTATAGGGTTTGATTACCAAATCGGGGTATGACCAAGGGAAACCCCTATTCTCTAACCCTTAACCCTTTTTCCCCTCTTTTCATGTGTGTTTTGTAGGTCTTGTATGTAGATTTTTCAAAGAGAAAGGCGATAAAAAGTGGTCAAAAATTCATCAAAGTCATTCAAGTCAACAAATCCCTAATTGAAGCTTGAATACCTCTTTCAACCCATTTTCTATAGAATCTGAACCGAACACTTGCCAGGAAGGGAAGTGCAAACCAAAAGCTATAGATTCTTGTCCCAAATTTCCTAAGATTTCCAAGTGGATTAAGTCACCATCTTTGGTGAATTAGTCCCACTGCCAGGCATGAAAATTGATTTTTACATTTCTAAGTACCCATTTGGCAGAAACCCGTTCCAACAAAACCTCCCCGAAACAAGACTAGGTCGCCTAGCTTGGCATAAGTGTCCCAGTTGGCCTCAACAAAAAAATATGCAGGATTCCAGAACCTCTTTGCATCACACTTCAGTTTCCAAGTGCACCTCTCCAATCTTGTTTATTTTTGTTATTGTTTACATGCATTCTTAGGTCATTTTGCATACATTACTATATTTTCAAACAACTTGCATTCCTTAGGTTTTACATTAATAAGTCATTTATTTTATCTATTCATTGTATTTAAACATACTTCATCCATCCTTGCATTTATTTTGAGTGTAGACATTTCCCATTTTGTCCCATCTTTCTCCCTTTAGGTGAAAAACCCCAGAAGTGCAAGAAATCATTTGGGTGCCAAAATCTTTGTTTACACCTTCTTCTACACCTTTGTCTTCTGTAGATTGCTCCTCATTAGATTCTTCCTTATCAGATTCTTCTGACTCTTCACCTTCATCCTCTTCTTCTTCTTCAGATGATTGCTCTTTAGAAGCAAGCTCCTTTCCTTCTACATGTGGTTGTTCTTCTTTTGTGGCGTCCTCTGCTTCAACTATTTTTGTTTCACTTTTACCAAAAGTAAACTTGAACTTAGGACCTCTTTGAGAAGAAGAGGTAGTTTCCACATGTTTATTTTTTATGTGAAGCTCTTTTTGTTGACTAGTTTCTACTCCTGGTGTTTCTCCTTTTAATTATGTCCTAAAAGATTTCATTTGAAAGCCATGTCTATGCAACCATTCAACTGTGTTGTGCAAAATAGGGGCAAGTCTTTCTCTAATAGAAACACTTTCTCACTTAGACCATTGTATTGGAGGTAAAGTCTTCCTAGCAATTTCATCCTCTTCATAAGAAAAATTCATGATGTCATCGGGATCTTTGAAATGCTCTGGAATATCGGCTACACCAAGATACATGAGCTGCTCTACTATCAATCTGCAAAAATCCATTCTACAAATGTCTTCTTCATCTCTGTAGTTCGCCCATATATCCTCAAAGTGGTAGACATGTAGATGATATTTTTTTAGCTTCCTCTTCACATCTCGGTAGTTAAAGTCAAATCTATATTTATATGTCCTTATAGTCATGATTTGCTTTTTTGCAGCAACTGACTTTTCCTTTTGTACACTTTGAATAGTGTATCTCCCAATAGTCAGTGGAAACCTGAAACCTGGCTTGTGAATTCTTTTACATTCCTTATAGAAAGAGATCAACTACCTACATAGCTCCATTAGTGTCCACTTGTCTTAGGGATAACTAGGTAACATATATGGAAACCCAGAATAACAACCTACTCTCAAATATGTGAAGGTTGGAAATTGCAAAAAGATACATCCCACTTAACTAACAACTTTGTAGGCTTCATCTAATGCTCTTCTCTTTTCAAGAGTTGGATCAAAAGTGCATAGTAGGGGTGCAAAGAAGGCATCTGTGACTTTTATGAAATGTTTAAGAGTTTCTCTTAATTTCAACTGGTCATAGAAATCATACACTGGTACAATATGTTTGTTTCCTTTCATAGACAACCCTAGAAATTCCCTCATAACTGTAGCAACATATACCAAATAGGAAATCATGTAAAATTTCAGAGTGGTTGGCACATTCATCAACTGCTCATGAATTTCATCACTTATTTGAGCCCCCCAATCTATGTATTCTTTCTTTCTCTTGATTATGTAGATATACTCATACATCCAAACTTGAAAATGGCATGACTCAGGCAAGCCTTTCACCCTACTTAGGAGAGTAATCATATCCTTAACAACCCCTTTGAAATCACTTTAAGGAAGCCCTTTAGGCCATCTTGAGATAGTAGGCTTTGGAGATTTCAACCATTGAGTATTAATCAATGTTTTAGCTTTATTGGGATCCTTATCATAGACCTCCTATGCTTGCTAAATTGAGATTTGTGTATATTGTTCCATGTATGGAACCTAAAAAACAATATCAAAGAATTTAGGATCTAATCTCAGCATGACTTGTCCCAAGGAATCTCTCACACTTAAATTTCTTCTCGGATGTAATGAGATGTAACTTGGAGGACAAACTCTATGTTATGAGCAGCAGTTGGGAATGTAGATACCAAGTGCAAGTTGTTATGAACAATAGATCTCAAATCTTTCTCTAGTGGTTTCTTCTCAGTTCTTTTTACAAAATCTTCCAAGTCTTGATGACCAACTTCAATGTCTTTGATTTCATCTACCTTTGAGAGCACAATAGTAGGCGGAAAGACACCTTGATATTTGTACTTCATTTTTCCCTCCTTCTTAGAAGACAATGAAGGATTTTTTGCTATCATCTAAAAATACCAAAGATCAAGGAATATCACCTTCAAGGATCACCTAATGAGAGCTTGAGAGTAACTGCAAGAATAATGGATTAGTAGATGTTAGGAGAAAATGTGTTGTTGGAAAGTGTGAAGAAAGCATACAATTTGGAGCAAGTGAAAATGAGCTATAGAGCACGAAAAATGGAGCATTGGCGATGAAATGGGGTTCAAAGAACAAATGGAGTGATTTCTAAGTGTTAGAGTGAAAAACTATTTTTTGTGTAGAAGCATTGAAAATTAGTGCTCCTACATCTCGAGAAGTCATTTCCCATGTAGTAGCACTGAAAAAAAGTGCTCCTACATATGTTCAAGACTTTGGGAAGTCAAAGTGTTGGGGTGCTAAAAATCAACGCTTGTGCATTTGAGGGTGTGATAGGTCGAATGTGAGCGTTAGAAAACAAGCAGCAAACTAAAGAGTGCAAATAAACACCAAAACAACCTACACCTCAAGATTAGCCTAAGTTGGAATCAACACAAGATAAAAGCAACAAATGGAACCTTATACCTTGTCTCGAATCGATCCTTTGGTTGGCCCTTCGATCTTTGATGTGTATGCTCCTTGGATGGCACAAGATGCAAGCTAGATGAGGATGTGAGGATGGATGGAAATGGATGAAAGCATGAAAATGGATAAGTGTAGATTGAGAAATAAAATTGCAAGAGTTTGGCTAGCAAAATGATCTCTCCCAAAATGAGAGAAAAGAGGGGGTATTTATAGGAATTTTAAGAATTCATAGAAGAGATGGATGGCCAAGATTGAGCCACCAAATATCAAGATGTAGGGCTAAGATGAGTTGAGAGCTCACAAGCCCTCACATCTTGACATGTGGCATGGGGAGAGGCTTAAAAAAGATGAGGTGTAAGAGAAGTACATGACATGGAGGGGGGTGCAAAGTACCTTGGGATTGGACAAGATCTCCTCATAAAGGAGGTTCTTGTCCCCATGTGGGTGAGAGGACAAGTGGGGAATTAAAAATTCCTCAAATATCCTTATGGGGATGAGAGAAGGAATTTAAAATTCTTTAAATGCATTGGGGGATTAAAAGGTGAATTAAAAATTCACATGGGGAAGTGGAGTGCCTTGCCCAAAATGAGAAAGCCTTTAATAAGGTTGACTTAAGGACACATGCCATAAATGGGAGGAGGATTAGTTTAGACTACCAAATGATTAAGGTTGTGCAAGTACTTAGTTAGATGGACTAATAATTCATTAAAAGCAAGTGGGAGATTATGGAGGATGTGACCCTAATGATGATTAAGGGTGTGCACATGCTAACCCTAGTTAATTAGAAGAAGATGAAGTAATTAAGATGGATTAGAGACCCACTTGCAAAAGTTGGAGGATGTGACCATGAGAGAAAAAAGATAAATTAAAAAATGAATTTTAATTCCAAAAGGGGAATATGACCAAATTAAATAAGATGTTATATTTATTTAATTTAGAGGAGGAAGAGGGGTAAAGTATTCATTAAATTAAATATTTTAGGACCCTATGTAAGATGCAGGGCATTAATTAAACAAATGGTTTAATTAATATTAACAGATGGGATAAGCAACTGGACGAATAAGGAGACATGTTTGATCATATGGAAGTGATCAAATTAGATGTCTACATTTTTCCCCTCTTCGAAATACTATTAGGATAATAGGGTTTCGAAGAAAAACGGAATGCAGGTGCCTTTATAGAGGAAGAGATTAGAAAAGCAATGCCCCAACATGGGGGAATGTGCACGAGCTGTCCCAAACGGAGGGGATGTGGAGAGGATGCCCCAGTCCAGCGAAGGTAGGCTTAGATCGATAGGTTAGGAGATGATGGTAGGGTATGCCCCCTCGAGAAGGGGGACAGGGGAGGAAAAGGGAGCCCCAGTTAACTTCTCAAAAGTAAGGAGTGGTATATGTTGTTGGAAAGAGCACGGAAAAATGAGAAGAATGACGCTTGAACATAGTCAATCGGGTAAACAGTGTGTAAATGGCGGCCCCAGGAAGAAAGAGGCTGGATGAATTAGTTGGAGGAATTTTTGGTAAAAAAAAGAAAAAAAGACCTGAATTTAAAAAAGGAGGGAAAAGGTAAAAAGGGGATAAAAGGTAATTGTAGAATTACCTTTTGCTCATTGTGACAGTTGGCAAGAGGAGAAGGAGGAGAGGAAGAAGAGGCGGCGAGAGAGAGCAGACACGATGCCGGACTAGGATAGTGGCATCATTCACCAAGCCAACGAGAGGTAGCTATTCTTCACCCACCGTGTCGTACCACGTCAGGTTAGCCCAAAACTTAACTTTGTGATTTTGAGTCATTTATGCACGTGTTTTGGAAAAACAAAAATGTGGGTTTTTTCCAGGAAGAGGAGACGAAAAAATGGGTAGGAGGCAGTTTTTTTTAAATGTTTGGGATATGCATTGGTTTTCATGCCGGGGGGAGATTGGGTGGCGGCCACGTGGGCCAGTCCATCGCCGCGGAAGCGGGTCTGCCGCTACGGGCGGACAAGTCCGCTGACACGGCGGTGGGTCCACCGCCGCGGGCGGACAAGTCCACTGACGCTACGGCAGGTCCGCCACTACGGGCGGACACGTCCGCCGCCACGAGGGTGGACAAGTCCACCACCGGGGTGGCAGATGGGTCCGCCGCCGAGTCGGAAAAGTCTGCCGTAGGGGTGGTGGATGGGTCTGCCGCCGGGGGTGGACAAGTCTGCCGCTGGGGTGGCGGACAGGTCCGCCGCCAGGGCCGCCGGGTGAAGGATGGAGGGGTGGCGGGGAAAAAAATAACAAGGAGGGAAAACCCATAAATGACGAGAGGAAAAAGAATGAAAATGATAATAAAAAAATTGTGTGAATGCAGAAAACAGGGATTTTACGGGTCTGAGAGAGACGATCAAAGGTGCTGAGGAGATGCATAGCGAGGATGACCGGGGAGGATCACCAGAGACTAGCAGAGGCAAGATTATTGCATATACTGACATATCCAACGATCAAGGCCCATTGGGCCATGTTGACAGCTTTGATAGAGCGGTGGGATTCGGCAACGTCGACCTTTCACCTGCCGACAGGGGAGATGACAGTGACACTAGAGGATGTGTGGTGGATTCTGAGGCTCCTGATATCAGGGTTGCCAATTAGCTAGTGCTGGTTAGAGGACGAGGCGCTGGACGAGTCCGTGCGCATTGTTTTTGGTAGTGATGAGCTACCGATGCAGCGGAGTCAGTTGGATGTGGATAGGATGGTGTCATGCAGGGTACCAGTACTATCACTATATCTGGCAGGGTTGATTAGTGGTATACTGCTGCTAGACTGGAATGGGTGGTTTCTTCACATGAAGATGGTCGAGGTGATTTGGCATATCATCGAGGGCCGGGAGGGACAGTTTGTGTGGGGGATGTGCATGTTAGCCTAGCTGTATCGGGACATGCACATGATTTGTTATAGGAAACAGCTGAGTCTGACAAACGTCACACTAGTACAGGTATGGGCCTGGGAGCATATCCGCATTGCCAGGCCAATTATAGTGAGAGTGGGTGAGCATGATGACACGCAGCCCGTAGCGTGGTGGTGGGGAGTAGAGGTAGGGACACTATTGCGGTACTGGGAGATACATGAGGTAGACATGTGGAGGAGACAGTTTGATGATGTGCAGGCAGTGGATATAGTGTGGAGGCCATACATGATGCGGCGATTCAAGGGGTGGTCCGGGGAGGAGGGGTTTCATAGTGGTTACTTCTTCACTCGATGTTACATTATTGGGAGTAGGCCACGAGTAGTGGAGTTGCATCGACCAGATCGGGTGATGAGACAATTCGGAGTGAGACAGGATATTTCGACAAGCCAAGTGGCATTTGCATGACAGACATGGGAGCGGCCATGGGGAGCAGTGCTGGATTTGCGTAGTGTATGGAGTGACATTGAGAGACTGGTGTTCAGAACGTATCCTGATAGGCGAGAGGGGTCGCAAGATGCAGGGATGACGGGGCAGTATGATGAGTGGTTTGGGTGACATCCGCCTGAGCAGATTACACTAGTGGTGCCAATCGAGGAGGCACCAGGATTTGGATCAGAGGATGAGAGGTGATTGCAGAGACTGCTGAGAGGACACAAAGGAGGACGAGGGGCACAAGAGCAAGTGATAGGAGGTCAGAGGAGGAGACACCGGCGAAGAGGCCGGGGAGGAGACAGAGCAGAGGGGGGAGAGGCTGAGGAGGTGGGAGAGAGGAGGACGAGAGCCCGAGGAGGAGGGTCACAGGGTACACAGGACGGGGCCAGCAGGGCCGGAGGGGAGAGGTGGCGGAGGATGAGGCTGAGGAGGTGACAGAGGATGAGGCTGAGGAGGTGATGGAGAGGAGGTCGAGGGCCCGAGGATGGGGTCGATAGGAGAGGAGGTCGAGAGCCCGAGGAGGAGAGCCACAGGGGACATAGGGTGGGGTCAGTGGGGTTGGAGTGGAGGAGGTTGGACAAG
The DNA here is from genome assembly GCA_007258455.2 of Sequoia sempervirens. NCBI lineage: Eukaryota > Viridiplantae > Streptophyta > Pinopsida > Cupressales > Cupressaceae > Sequoia > Sequoia sempervirens. The sequence continues at coordinate 255,989,505 of VDFB02000008.1, read as the reverse complement.
AGACAACCAAGACCACCAGAGGGCAGAAGAGAGATAGAGCCAGAGAGGAGATGGACATAGACCTAGGAGGATAGGAGGCAGGAGACAGCGGGAGGGGAGGAGGCATACAGAGTCAGAGAGGAGATGGGCAAGGACCTAGGAGGACAGGGGGCAAGAGATAGCGGGAGCCAGCGGAGGACAGCCACAACAGGGAGCTCCTGGGGTGATAGATGTGGACGAGATGGAGCTATCAGCCGAGAGTGAGGGGTACCATCCGCGAGATATGGAGGTTGACTCAGATGTGCATGATGTAGCACCGCTAGCAGCAGCACCACCCACAGGGGAGGATCCAGTGGCGATATTGAGAGAGACAGTGGAGAGACTGCGACAGAGCAAGCAATGAGTGTGGGAGGTAGAGGTAGAGTGGATCGGAGTAGAGGCAGAGAGGTATGAGTGGCGGGCCCGATTTGCTCAGGGTGAGAGAGACTACATGGAGCTAGTCAGGCTAGTATTAGAGCAGGAGTGGAGATTGGTGAGAGAGAGGGATGAGAGCCGCGATGAAGCTGTGGACCTGCAGGCAGAGGTGCAGAGTCAGATGATGCAGATGGAGGGATTGGGTTTGGTGGGAGAGGGGGCAACACAGTAGGTTGTCAGCAGGGGGACAGGGGATGCAGAGAGTATACAGAGAAAGCTCGCTGAGCTCAGGGACAGGGTGCGCACAGTGGAGGTAGAGAGAGATGTGGCACAGGCACAAGTGGAGGTGTTGGAGGCAGGGAGGGGTGTGTTATAGGCACATGTCCAGGTAGCATAGAGTGAGAGGTAGGTGGCCGAGACAGAGGTATAGTCTCTTCGCAGAGAGAGATTCAGTGACATCGCAGGCATCTGGCTTGCAACGAGAGCGGGATGCGGCTGAGCTGAGATTGCAAGCTTTGCAGAGGGACAAAGATGCAGTGGTGGTGCGATGACATGATGCACAGAGGGAGAGGAATGTTGCAGAGGTAGGGATGTAGACATTACAGGGCGAGAGGGATGCAGCCTGGGCTCAGTTGCAGAGGGGGCTGGGCGAGGGAGGAGGGCCAGGGACAGATGTTCAGGAGCTGCACACGCAATTACAGGCATTGCAAGCGGAGAGAGATGGAGGCTTAGAGAAGATACGACAGTTGATACTAGCTCAGAAGGCCTGGGTACAAGAGCGGAGGGCTATCAGTGTAGACCAAGATTGGTATAGGCATGAGCGGAATGTCGCGAGACTGATAGCTGGACAGAGGGATGAATTTATGCAGCAGGCGAGCTATTGAAGGGGGGTATATGAGCAGGTTGTTCCAAATCCAGTGCAGCGCATGGTGTGCTACGTCAGTCAGGCTCCATAGCCACTAGGGCCATCCCAGTCATTAGGGACATGCACTAGGGAATTCAGTGACTACCGGCAGACTCCATCTCCATATGGCAGTTACCAGAAGACCCCCACCCATGAGTACCAGGGGACTCAGTGCACAGAGGGCCAGTACCTGACTCTCCACAGAGATCAGATGTAGGGAGCTCGCAGTAGAGCAGGAAGATGCAAGACATTGGTTATTTTTGGCAGATACATGATGGATGGTTTGTTCATGTTGCTAGAGGTCAGAGGTGATCCACACCTCTAGATTTTGTATCTTATTAGGCGATATATGATGGAGATGTACTGTATTATGATAGGATGTTTACTATTTTGATTATGCAATGGCCTTTATTGACACTAGGCATGATGTTTCTTTTGTGCAGCTATATGGGATGATTTATGAGGTGGTTTCATATGTATACACATGTTTATATAGATGGATGATCTATGCTTTATGATTATGTTTTATGGATGCACATGTTCATGTGGATGAACAGTTTATGTATGCCTTTATGATGTATGATGTATGGATGCACATGTATGTTATTATGATTATGATGATGGATGCATAATTGTTTATGAAGATGGATAATTAGGTATGGTTCATGATGTATGGATGCACATGTTTATGATTTGTGTAAATGTTTCTATGATTTAGGATTTATGGATGCACATGTGGATGGACGATTTATGCATGTTTATATGATTTATGATATATGGATGCACATGTGGATGGACGATTTATGCATGTTTATTTAATTTTATGATTTATGGATGCACATGTGGATGGACGATTTATGCATGTTTATTTGATTTTATGATTTATGGATGCACATGTGGATGGATGATTTATGCATGTTTATTTGATTTTATGATTTATGGATACACATGTTTATAATGCACCTAAGTGTCAATAAAGACTGTTATGAGAAAGCGGATAGGCGATAGGTGTATGGAAGAGTGCATTTGCCAAAAACAACCATTAATATCCTGAGAGGAAGAGGACTTAAGAGGAAAAAGAATGAGAGTACTTGCACAACCGAAATCCTAAGTGATGGTCATGGTGGAAATGAAGGGTGCATGCAAAGTGGTGAAAAATGCAATGAAAATGAGATTTTTCCATCTTTGGAGCATTGATTTTTACTATAGCGCAGGATACCAAGTACCTTGATATGGAAGATCAAGGCGAACAAGTACCCTACGCATGAAAAAAACACAACAAACAAGAAGGTTATCCCAACACCCTGAGGTCACGATGACCTCGGTCGGGCCTGGTGTTGGAATAACCACAAACACACAAAGTTGTCCTAGCATAACACAAGACCTCGGAGATCTCGGTGGGTCTTACAAGGGACAACCGAGAAGACAGCAGTCAAAACAAACGATCAAGGTATGCCCCCATTTCAACAAGTCAAAGCACGCCATGGTATGGTGGACCAAGGTGACCCTGACAAGTGATGGGAAGGAACCCAAAATGATAAACAAAACTCAAAAGCATCAAGAGATCATAATCAAGACAACAGGTCCTTTGCCATAGGATCAAGGTGATGGATGGGATTAACAAGGTCTGGTAGGAAGGATTCATCCTGTTAAGACTAAAGATGGATGCTAAATTAGAATGACCCAGTTGACGTGGGATATTACCCAAGGACAAGATCTTGTAACACGAGGGAATTTTGTTTATTAAGAACCAGTTAGATGCAGGAATAACTTGATGATGAAGTACAAAAGACTGACATAACCTACAGACCTAGGGGCTTGGGGGCCGATCATAGATTAGCCTTGCCTACGTGAAAGCGCAGAGCCCTCGTAGTTCCAGAAAAGACCATAGATAAAGTGAAAAGAAGATAAATGGTGACCGATGATGATGGACTAATGCCCCGGGGGTGAATCAAATGATCAACCTTGCCTACGTGACAACGCAGGGGCAACGTAGTTCGATGGACGGATGCAACAAGATGGGGCCTAGGTGAAGACCGACACGATGGATGATCCTATATGATGACATAGACATAACAACGAGGGGGAAAAAAGACGTAAGCTCAGAGTGGGATGTCGAAAAGCTCAGGAATGGGGGATAGGCTAGATGGGTTGTCCAATGCTCAATCAATATTTACCAAGCGGCCTAGGATGAGATGGGTGAGGACAATAGTGCGGATGAAGGCATAAAATAACTAGGATGTCAGGTAGATAATGAGTAAGCCCTCTATGGATGACGCCCGTTACTAGGTTTTCATCATCCATACTTATCCAAGGCACCACCAAGAGGTGGTTTTCACCATAGGACGGATTTATTTCTCTTGACTATTTTTTTATTTTTGATTTTTTTGATTTTTTGACAAGGTGGGGTAACCGAGCAGATTTAGGCATAGAATTTCTTGAGATGCATGATATTAATGGGCTCGTCAAGGGGTTCTCCTTCAAGAATAGTCAACTTGTATGCCCCAGATCCATATTTAGTAGCTATAATATAGGGTCCCAACCAATTTTCCTCAAACTTTCCTTTCTTGTCTCGGTCTTGCTAAGTGCGCTGGTTCTCCTTAAGAACAAGCTCGCCCACCTGGAATTTTTGAGGATGAACCTTCTTGTTGTAATTACATTTGAGGCAATTTTGGTACGCTTGCAGATGATCATAGGTTTTTATTCTTTGCTCATTCAATAATTCTAGCTGTACAAGCCGTGCAACACGAGCATCCTCTTCACTGATAAGGTTCTTCAGGGAGATTCTCAATGATGGGAGTTCAACTTTGATTGGCAAGACGACTTCAACACCAAACACCAAAGAGTAGGGAATGGCACCTGTCGGGGTGCGGATGGATGTGCAATATGCCCAGAGGGCAGGATGGATATGGAGGTGCCAATCTCGTCCAGTGTTATTGACAACCTTTTTGAGAATACGGATAAGGGTTTTGTTGGTTGCTTCTACTTGACCATTACCCTGAGGTTAATAAGGCGTTGACCAACGGTGATGGATATGGAAGGTGTCACAGAGGTGTTTCATGGCTTGGTTTTTGAAGGGTTTTCCATTGTCAGAGAGGATGGTGGACGGTATACCATATCTATAGAGAATATGGTAAAGGATGAATTTGGAAATCTGAGTACCGGTGATCTGTGAAAGAGGCATCGCTTCCACCCACTTGGTGAAGTACTCAATGGCGGTAATTATGAATGTATGGCCGTCAGATGATGGTGGGTAAATCTTACCAATCAAATCGAAACCCCATTGAGAAAACGGCCATGGTGCCAGGAGGGGCTGAAGATCTTGTGCCAGGGTGTGAATTAAATCTACATGTTGTTGGCATGGAAGACACTTCTTTACAAACTCGCAAGCATCATGTTCCAATGTAGGCCAATAATATCCTGCTCGTAGGATCCTTTTAGCCAGAGCCATACCATTTGAATGAGCCCCACAAACACCGCCATGTACTTACGTTAGTGTGGCATGGGCTTCGGTCTCATTCAGACATCTAAGGAGGATTCCATCATACCCGTGACGATAAAGCGTATCACTGACGATGACATATCGGGAAAAGCGATGAACGAAGGATTTACGTTGATTACGTGTAAGATCTGGGGGTATGATGTTATCATGGAGGTAGGTATAGATGTCTTGGTACCATGGGGAGGTGGGACCCACGATATTGCAACCATGTCAATCTCAGGGATATCATATGCTGGGATTAAAAGTTTTTCTACAAGAAATTCACATTTTGTCTGGTCTTTGGGCATGTCTAGTAGGGATCCAATAGTGGCCATTGCATCAGCTACTTTTTTTCATACCCTGGGAATCTGTTCAAATTGTATAGAGGTGAAATATTTCTTGAAATCATCCACCATGCACTTGTATGGTAACAACTTATCATCCTTGGTTAGGAACTCATCATTAACTTGTCTGATGACTATGAAAGAATCACTAAAGACTTTCAACTGAGTTATGTGCCACTGTTTTGCAATTTTGAGGCCGGTGAGGAGAGCTTCGTATTCTGCCATATTGTTGGTACATGGGAATGCTATTCTGAATGACTTGGGAATGTAGTCACCCTGAGGGGTAACTAATAAAATTTCTGCCCCCGATCCATTGTGTGTATATGATCCATCAAAATACAGTGTCCACATGGGGATCTCATCAATGGAGAAGACTTCTTCATCAGGGAATTCTGTGATTAATGGATAAGTATCAACTAGAGGAGCTTCTGCTAATTGATCTATGATTATCTATCCTTTAATAGCCTTATGGTCCACATATTCTATGTTGAATTCACTGAGGAGCATGACCCACTTAGCCATGCGGCCAGTCAGAGTGGTTCTAGATAATAGATACTTCAATGGATCGATCTTGGCAATTAATTTAACTGGATGGCTAAGAATGTAATGTCAAAGCTTTTGTGTGTTGAAGACGAGTGTAAGGCAGGCTTTTTCCATGGGGGAGTAGTTTAGCTCATAGCCAACCAATGTTCGACTGATATAGTAGATTGCCCTCTCTTTCGACGACTCATCATGTTGTGCCAACAATACCCCCAGTGCGACTGAAGTGGCAGAGATGTAAAGCAAGAGAGGTTTGCCGAGAATAGGTGGCATCAATATTGGGGGATGGGCTAAATATTCCTTAATTTTATCGAAGCCCATCTGACACTACTAGTTCCATCAGAAGGTGGAATCTCTTTTTAGGAGATGATTGAATGGCTGACACTTATCTGCCAACTGGGCTATGAATAGACGGATGGACTGCATTTTCCTCTGGAGGCTTCTTAACTGTTTGAGATTGCGTGGAGGTGGCATGTCCAGGATAGCCTTTACCTTGGCGGGATCAACCTCAATGCCCCTGTGAGAGACTATGAAACCCAACAACTTTCCTGAAGTGACCCCAAAGACACACTTTTTTGGATTTAGCCTCAACTTGTAATGCTCTAACCGCTCAAATATCTTTTTCAGGATGGCAGGATGTTCTGCTCGTGTTCTAGATTTTCCTAACAGGTCATCGACATAGTCTTCCATGACGATATGGATGAGGTCATGGAAGATGACCGTCATTGCCCTCTGATATGTTGCCCCCACATTTTTGAGACCAAAGGGCATAACATTGTAACAAAAGGTGCCCCAAGGTGTTGTGAAGGTGGTCTTATGTTGATCCTCAGGTGTGATTCGGATCTGGTTATACCCAGAGAAGCCATCCATAAGGGATAACATCTCATGTCCTGTTGTCAGGTCGACCAACATGTCAATGTTAGGCAGGAGGAAGTCATCTTTTGGGCAGGCTTTGTTAAGATCCCTAAAGTCTGTGCAAACGCAAATGTCTCCATTTGGTTTGGCAACCGGTACTATATTGGAGATCCACTCAGAGTAGTCAATCAGTCTGATAAAACCTGCCTCTAGCAACTTCTCCAATTCCTTCTTAACTAGCAACGCAACTTGCAGATGCATCTTGCGGAGCTCTTGTTTGATAGGCTTGGCGTCAGGGCGAATGTCTAAGTGATGAACCACTAAGGCAGGGTCTAAGCCTGGCATGTCTGAGTATGACCAAGCATAGTTAATGATTCCCTCTTGGAGTAGCCGCACGATGACTGGATATTCTTGCTCTGAGAGTGACTTAGCTACATAGGTGATTTTAGGACTTTCAACAGTTCCCAGATTGACCTCCTGAGTCTCTTCAATCAGAATAGATGATTGGGCAGATAATTGAGTTCCCATAAGGGGAAGATGAACATCTCCATCTTCCAGCGCCTCTTCGAGGTTTTTGCCATCAGATGCATCCTTTATTTTTACTTTTTCAAGGTCAAGAAGTGCCTCAGGGAGGGTTTCACTAGATGACCACTTGTTACTTTTCTTATTCTTATTTTTGCGACTGGAGTGTTCATCCTCCCCCAATCCCATAAGGTTGACATATGTATCCGTAGACATACTGACGGGTGTGCTATTAGGTAGGTCCCAATCAATAAGCTCAGGGTGACAAAGGGATAGGCTAATAGTGCAGACGGATAGGCATTCGAACATAGATGATAGGTCGGTGTGATCGACATCATCATACACACGTATGATGGATTCCTCCTCGGGTATGTCTTCCAGTAAGCCTTTGTCCACAACGACACTATTGGAAGTATTAGACGATGTTTCGGGGCCTTTCTGCTTTTTGTCATACCCAATGCCCAAGTTTTTTGGTAGCTGAGATGTATCAATGGGTTGCAACTACCCTTGTTCTTCTTTTCCTAGGCCCCTGCCTTGATAGTTATGTTTTTCCACGAACTTTGTTGGCCAGGGGTACTTTTCTTGAAAGTATTCCTTTAGAGGAGTTTTCGGTTGGGGTTCTTCTTGGTAGACCCATTGGCTTATGTCCTCTTCTGGTGCATCTATCTTGATACATGGGGATCTGAAAGTGGTGGTAGGGATGTTCTTACCCTTGAAGGTGACAGTCTTGTCTTCCCTTGGGGTTGCATGCGAAGGTTGACCATACTCATGCGGTGATGGCGGCATGGTTGCTACATTAAGAGCAATATGCATTTCGTACTCGCCACACCCTTTGTCAATGATCTGGACTTTAGTGACTGTAGGATTAGTGGTGGAGGATGGAGTGATTATCATGGTGGATGGTGGGTTAGCGAATGATGATGGGGATGCCCCCATTTCAACCCCAAGACAATAATGTAAATGGGGAAATGACGCTTCTAAAGCACGGAAATATTCAAATGGTTGAGGGTTGGCATAGATGGTGACCTCTTGTCCATTAACTGGGAATTTTAGGCACTGATGGTAGGTGGAGGGGACGGCCTGCATAGCAAGGAGCCATGGACGGTTGAGGAGGAGATTATATGGCAAGTCCAGATCAAGGACATGGCAGGTAATGTATTGAACCATTGGTCCCACTTGGACAGGAAGATTGATGATCCCTTCTGAATTCCTTTCTGCATTATCATAAGCCTTGATTGTGATGATTTTATTACTTAAATCCACTTGAGTATACCCCACCTATTTTATGAATTTTAGAGTGCACAAGTTGAGGGCAGAGCCATTATCTACCAAGACTCTTTTTATTTTATGTCAGGTGACCACGACTTCAATATGTAAGGGGCGATTGTGATTGACATCAATGTTTGGCATATCATTTTGGCTAAAGTGCAGTTAGTGAGATGAAGCTAGGTGTCCTACCAAGGCTTGGAACTGTGTAGGATCAATGTTATTAGGCACATGGGTTTCCTATAGGGCTCTATTGAGGATTTCTTAATGCACAGGGGAAGACTTAAGTAAATCCAAAATGGAGATATGTGCAGGGATCTTTCCTAAGTGATCAAGGATGTTGTACTAGGAGGTTACAGGAATTGATTGGGCGGGTGCAGAGGCTGCAGGAATGGTGATGCGGGCTCATCGTGTAGTAATAGCACATTGAGGGTCTTTAGCTTTGACATGTATCATGGATACACGAGGTTCTACCTGCTCAATATAATGAATAATACCCTCATAATTGAGGGGTACATTCTTATAGCTTACGTTATTTGTGTTGTTGTTTTGAGGATTACTGTTGGAGGTGCTCGGGCCTTGATTATGGTTTGGAAAGGCGTTTTGATATATCTGCAATTGAGCATTGGATGACATAGCCTGACTGGGGTCAACCTTGATTATCCCCTCGATCTAAGAGATCTTGGACGTAGTTTTTCAGACCCTGACACTTATTCAAAGAGTGTCCTTTGATTTTATGGAACTCACAATATTCATTTTCCCTAAACCATGCAAGCTTAGGTTTGGATTCGTCGAGTGGCTTGGTGACAGGGTACACGATCGGATAGCTGATCTGTAACAGCTTATTGAAGATGACACTCAAGGGTTCTCCTAGTTGAGCATATTGGTGTTTAGTGTTCCCCTGGTTATTTTGATTGGACTGTTGGGTAGGACGGGGTGTCCCTTGCGGTACAGATATGGCATTAGGTATGGATTATTGTTGTCTCTAGGATGTGTTGGCCACGTGGACATGTTTGGTATCAGTAACACCATCATTTATTGTGTTTTTGTTCTTGTTCCAAAAATGTGGCTTGTCATTGAATGACCTTTCCTTATCTTGATTATATATTTTGATGTGCCCCTTGGAAATAAGGGCACACTCAAGGATGGGTCCCTTCTCTACTACCTTTACGAAAGTGGTGACACAGTGTAATCTGAAGTTATGAGCCATGTCAGGATGAGAGTTCTCCACGAAGAGGGTGACCATGTCCTTTTCTTTCAAAGGGGTTTTCATTTGGCTTGCTAGGGCATGCCACCTTTGGAGGTAATTGGTAAAGGTTTCCCCTTCACGCTGTTTCTCTTTGAGGAGATCTAAGGTATCAGTATCTTTCTCCAAGTTGAAGGAGAAGTAGGAGACAAACTTTTCTGACAGGTTGGCAAAAGATTTTATAGATCCCTTTTCGAGGATCATGAACCACCCTAGGGTGTTGCTTTCCAGACTCCAAGGAAACAGGCACAAAAGATAGTTTTCATTGTGGATAACTTCTTGACACTAGGAGTAAAACTCCTATAAGTGGGCCTTAGGATCTTTGTTCCCCTTATATTTGTCAAACTTTGGCATTTCAAAATGTTTGGGGAAGGGAATCAATGAGATGGAGGGATCAAACGGATATGGGCATATATCTTCGGACTTGAATGATTGTTTGCTAGTCCCTGCCTGAAGATCTTTCAGAGCGACTTTGATTTCTAGTATGTCCGCACTGGCTGATGTGTCGGATGGGTATTAATGGTAGGACGATTGTGGATTCTGAGATGATGCTTGGGGATGGTTGTATGGATAATGAGGGGTCAGCATCCCCTATTGATATGCCAAGGGACCTTGTTGATAAAGAGGTTGGTGTTGCGAGGCGGGATATGGATTGGTCAGGTAGTTATGGGTGGCGTACTATTGGGGAGTATGGAGAAGGTGTTGTTGATTAGCTGGCAGATATTGGGGGTGATAATGTGACTGTTAGGATGCCACATAGGATGGTTGTTGTTGATATTGTTGCTGGTTATAATAGTTGTAATGATGGGGTGGTTGTTGATGTATAGTTGGTGGTTGTGGTGGGTGAGATGGGATGTTATGTGGTGGTTGCGCTTGCGGGCGTAAGATGGATGCAAGGAATGGAGATATGGTCAGGGCTGAAGGCCGAGGTTGATTTCCTTGTGGTTGATGCTGTGATGGTTGTGTTGAAAATAGGGGATTGACCAATGGTTGTTGTTGAGGTAGAGGTGCGGTTGAGATGTTTTGCGAGGGAGGTTGTTGAGCGCTAGTGGGAGCATAGGCTTGGGGAGGTTGTTGGGATATGAATGAAGATGGTGGAGGTATGTTGGATTGGGACGGTTGTTGGGATATGAATGACGATGGTGGTGGGATGTTGGATTGGGACAGTTGTTGGGGTACGAATGACAATGGTGGAGGGTTTGTAGCCCCAAGAGGTGGGGGCAAGGTAGCAAAAGAGCTGCCCCCAGTGTTAACAGGAGGCGGGTTTGAGGGGAGTGGTGCCAGTAGCATTAATGGTTGCAGTTGCAGGATGTTTTGCAGCATGCCATAGGCAAAAGGATCATTGGGATCAATGGTTTGGGGTGTTCCTATGACTGAGATGGTGGGATGTGTGGGATTTCCAATGGGATATAGGACAGCATTGCCGAATTCAGGTTGATGCCAACCTTCTATGAAAGGAACGTTGGGGACATACGAGCTTCTGGGGATATCATGTGAACCTTGGGGTACATTAGATGTGGAGGTGCCATACTTGGATAAGTCAACACCTGACGGTAGCTTGACACCTTTGTCAATAAAGTGAGCCAATATTTTGTCACCATGTCTTTCGAGAAGGCGTTCTGTCATTTGTGCATTAACAGGGTTGCTGAAGTGTTCCTCAAATGTGAGCTCATGTTGATCAGCCATGTTTTCCTCCCCAGGTGGTGACGTTGTTTGACCATCCACATTGGATTATGATGAGGTGCCATTGTGGGGATCGTGAGGGATGTTAGCACCATAGTTAGGATCTGATGAGATGTTGACTGTGTTGGTGGGACTTTGAGGGTTGTTTGATTGGGCATTCAGGGCTTGTTGGTCGGCCATCTTCTTTCCCTGTGACCGAGTTTGAACGGGCATGCAAGATGGTGAGATGGATCAAGATATTAGAAAGACTTGGATGATGAAAGATTGATTCAATTTGATGGGTGATTTAGCTGATGATGATCGGTCTGGCTGACGTGGATTGATTTGATGAAAGCGGATTGGATTGATTGGTAGACACTGGATTAGTCTAGGTTTTGGATCTTGATCCGGATGGATTTGATGATGTGGGGGTTGGATTGATCTGATGATTAAGATTGATTTGATGATGGATATGATGAAGACCGAAATCCACAACCGAGTTTAAGGAGGATCTTTGGTAACACTAGGTGTTTAATTGACGAGTAGATGTATGATAACGACACTGAATCCAACTTGAGATAGAAGTAGATTGATTGGGTCAAGAAGGATGACCGACCTAAGATGGATAGTGATCCTAAGTTAGTTACAATGATTAAGATTAAGGATGAACACCTAGGTCAACTCAGATGACAACTCCAACAGGGCTTATATGGAATAACGAAGATCGGAGATGAAAGCAGATTTAGGACGGATGGGGAGTGTCAGAGGACAGATGACTGGCTCTCAAAACGAAGGAATGGGAGCTCAGAACAAGAAAAAGAGTGTTTGGTATGAATGAATCTCGAAACAAGGGTATGAAGACTCGGAACGGACATTCGGATGTTCATTTAGGATGGTGGATGATTGTATCGATGTTCAAAATAGAGAGACAAGGGGTTCCAAGTGATAATATAGGTTGACCAAAGGTCAAGTCCGCCACTCTATAAGGACAGGTCTGCCACTCTGTCAGGACAGGTCTACCACTCTGTTAGGATAGGTTTGCCACTCTGTTAGGACAGGTCTGCCACTTTGTAAGGACAGGTCCGCCAAAGGATTAGGACAGGTCCGCCACTTTGTAAGGACATGTCCGCCAAAGGATTAGAACAGGTCTGCCACTTTGTTAGGACAGGTCCGCCACTTTGTTAGGATAGGTCTGCCACTTTGTTAGGACAGGTCCGCCACTTTGTAAGGATAGGTCTGCCAAAGGATTAGGATAGGTCTACCACTCTGTTAGGACAGGTCTGCCACTTTGTAAGGACAAGTCTACCAAAGGATTAGGATAGGTCTGCCAAAGGATAAGTTTAGGCTTGACTTTTTGATGGATGGGTAAGGCAAAGGACCCAAAATATAGCAAACATGAAAAGAATTTGGCCAAACTGATAATAACTGGTTTTGCACGAGAAAGACAATTCAAACAGCACAACCCTAAGATTAGTAGAGATGGGTATGGCGAAAAAAGTCTTCTACTCTAGGATGAACATGGTTGCTAAGGAGTCCTCGATATACACCCGGTACGTGAGGCCCAAACCGTGAACACCAACCCGTTACAAGCGTGAGTCAGGAACCTTAGCGAGATACTAAAGGCTTAGACCAACTCTTCACGTCATCTCGACGCTTCACCACGTGGTTGGATTGAGGTACAGCTTTCGCTCTCCCCCCTTTATATATCCCATCGGTATGCGTGGTTGGAATCGTCCCTTAGGGTGATGAAATCCCCAAGCAGGTTCCACTAAGAAAATGAAAAATGGGGTGACTCAAAGGACTTGGAAAGCTACGATTTCTCATCACCCAGGATCGCCAAATGGCGCAAGGGGATTAGATACTTCAAATAGTCTTCCACAAGCACGTCAAACAAAGTTTATTGACCCCTCTAATTAAACTATGTGCCTAATTTACCAAAAGACAATTGGCAAAAACTTGAAATTTCACTTTCAAGAGGACAGGTCTGTCAATCTGCAGGGACAGGTCCGCCACTCTATAAGGACACGTCCACCACTCTGTCAGGATAGGTCCACCAGTGTAGAACAAGTCTGCCACTTCAGGACAGGTCTGCCACTCTATTAGGACAGGTCCGCCATTGCAGGACAGGTCCACCATTGCAGGACAGGTCCACCCTGTCAGGACAAGTCCGCCACTCTATAACCCGGACCTGCAAAAATGCAAAAAATAGCAAACATGAAAGAAAAAGACTCATTTGTGGGTCCCACCAGACATGCTAGAAATGTGATAGGTTGAATGTGAGCATTAGAAAACAAGCAGCAAACTAAAGAGTGCAAATAAACACCAAAACAACCTACACCTCAAGATTAGCCTAAGTTGGAATCAACACAAGATAAAAGCAACAAATGGAACCTTATACCGTGTCTCGAATTGATCCTTTGGTTGGCCCTTCGATCTTTGATGTGTATGCTCCTTGGATGGCATAAGATGCAAGCTAGATGAGGATGTGAGGATGGATGGAAATGGATGAAAGCATGAAAATGGTAAAGTGTAGATTGAGAAATAAAATTGCAAGAGTTTGGCTAGAAAAATGATCTCTCCTAAAATGAGAGAAAAGAGGGGGTATTTATAGGAATTTTAAGAATTCCTAGAAGAGATGGATGGCCAAGATTGAGCCACCAAATATCAAGATGTAGGGCTAAGGTGAGTTGAGAGCTCACAAGCTCTCACATCTTGACATGTGGCATGGGGAGAGGCTTAAGAAAGATGAGGTGTAAGAGAAGTACATGACATGGAGGGGGTACAAAGTACCTTGGGATTGGACAAGATCTCCTCATAAAGGAGGTTCTTGTCCCCATGTGGGTGAGAGGACAAGTGGGGAATTAAAAATTCCTCAAATATCCTTATGGGGATGAGAGAAGGAATTTAAAATTCTTTAAATGCATTGGGGGATTAAAAGGTGAATTAAAAATTCACATGGGGAAGTGGAGTGCCTTGCCCAAAATGAGAAAGCCTTTAATAAGGTTGACTTAAGGACACATGCCATAAATGGGAGGAGGATTAGTTTAGACTAACCAAATGATTAAGGTTGTGCAAGTACTTAGTTAGATGGACTAATGATTAATTAAAAGCAAGTGGGAGATTATGGAAGATGTGACCCTAATGATGATTAAGGGTGTGCACATGCTAACCCTAGTTAATTAGAAGAATATGAAGTAATTAAGATGGATTAGAGACCCACTTGCAAAAGTTGGAGGATGTGACCATGAGAGAGAAAAGAGGAATTAAAAAATGAATTTTAATTCCAAAAGGGGAATATGACCAAATTAAATAAGATGGTATATTTATTTAATTTAGAGGAGGAAGAGGGGTAAAGTATTCATTAAATTAAATACTTTAGGACCCTATGTAAGATGCAGGGCATTAATTAAACATATAGTTTAATTAATATTAACATATGGGATAAGCAACTAGACGAATAAGGAGACATGTTTGATCATATGGAATTGATCAAATTAGATGTCTACAGAGGGAAGGTCAGCTTCATGCTCGAGAAAAACCCTGCTCGAGAAATGTCTTGGTTGATGTAGGTTAATATATACAAGCGAAAATTTTCACCGCTTCAACATTTGAGGGGAACTACACTTCATGTAGGATCAATGATTTTCACCACTCATACATATTGGAGTTGAGAAAATCAAGTGTAATAGCGGACATTTTGACCGCTTCGACAAATGGAGGAAGATCAAACAATGTTCGAGCAGTGAAAATCCCACTCAAACATGTGGAGAGAAGAAATATCATAAAAAAAAAGTTTTAAGCGTTCATCATTTGCAAAATCCAAAATTTTTACCACTTTGAAAGCAAGGGAAAACTTGGTGGAAAAGCATCACAAAAATATGTACTAGAATAAGTAAAGCACGCGTGGAAAAAACATACCCAGAGCATCATTCAAAAAAAATACATAAAGAAAGGCAAGGCACATTTTCAAAACAAAAACTAACAAGAATTTTATAGAGGAAACACAAAGAGCAAGGTTCATTCAGATCAAACAAAGTTTTGAAAGCAAAGATGGTGAGAGACAGCGATGAAGAAGAGAGATAAAAAATGTATCTGGTAAAAACGCAAAACCCTAGCTTGAAAGCTTGAAAAATCTTCAGACGTCGATCCACAGGAGGTTGGGAAATGATTAGCATGAGGAAGAAGAGATAAATGTGGACTAAAATGAGGATAATATAACCTAAAACACTTTATTAATCCATGAGAAAAAGATCATTAATGCAACTCGAAGTTGCATTAATTATGGAGTACATCATGGAGGAAAAGATGCACTAGCGGTGATTTTTGCCGCTTGTGCATGTAAAAGACTAATCAATAAGGAGAAATGCACTAATAGTGAAAATCACCGCTTGTGCATCAAAGGGCTAAGTGCAAAGTGTAGGAGCAATGAAAATCACCGCTCCAACACTTGGAGTTAACTTTTTTAACATAAGGCTCATGTAGGAGCGTTGAAAATCAATGCTCTGACATGAGTGAAAAATTGACTAATCCCAAAGAGTGGGAATTGAAAAGAATATTCATTTCAAAGATCTTTGAAAGACGAATGAGGGGTAATTCTCAAATAGACTATTTGAGGTTTTGGACTACACATCAAGGGAAATCAAAAATTGCCTCATTTTGTGTGCTTGAAGTACACGAAACTACGAAACGGACAATTTTTTGTAGGAGGTTATCCCGTGAATGGAGCATTGCTATATTCGAGGATAACAACTTGCTCTAGCTAGGGAGCTTCCTTCAATAATTCTTAGAAATGATTGATGGGAGAAGAACTCTAGATTCCAAGTTCCTTTATCCATCCATCGGGCATTGAGTCGGGCAACAAAAATAAAAAGACTCAAAAAGACATAGAAAACAAAAAGATGCAAGGACTATAAAATATTTACATTGAACATCTTCTTTTTTACCTCACTGTGTAAAGAGCTTTAGATGTTGCCCACTGTGAGGAAGAGAAAATAGCATCCCATCTTCATATGCTAAGCGAAAGTTGTTTTCACCTTGTAGCTGATGAATTTTGAAAGGCCCTATCCATAGTGAATCAAACTTTCCATGCATACCTTTTGTCTCTCTTCACTTGTCCCACAAGAGAACGAGATCACCAACTTGAAATTCGTGAGACTTGGCTTTCTTGTCAAAAATATTCTTAACTTTTTCTTGGTGCTTTGTGATACAGTTGGCCACCTAAACTCGTCTTTCCTCCAATTTGAAGAGATACATTATCCGCTTATCAACTAAACTATCAAAAGTCTCATCATCAATGGCCTTAGCCAATTTGAGAGCGGGAAGTTCTAATGTGATTGGAATTTCAGCATTCAACCCATACAAGAGTTGAAAAGGAGACATACCAATTTCACACTTTGGAGTTATCCTATCTTCCCACAAAGAATCATACAAAGCTTTGAGCCACAAACGTTGATTCTCATCTAGAAGCTTACGGATGATAGTCACTAAGTTTTTATTGCTAGATTCAACCTGGCCATTACCTTGTGGGTAATAGTCTGATGAATGAGACAATGTTATGCTATTCTCAAAATAGAACTCAGTTATCTCACTTGTCAAGAAGGTAGAAGCATTGTCAACAACAATTTTTTTCGACACCCCGAACTTGGAAATGATATTTTCCTTCAAGAAACTACATACAACTTTAGAAGTAGCATGTTTAATCGAAATTGCCTCCACCCACTTGGTAAAGTACCAATTGCAGTTAGGACATAGGTGTTTCTATCACTTGAAGGTGGATTCAATGTGTCAATTAAATCAATTCCCCATTGTTGAAAGGGTTCTTTAATGACAACCGGTTTCAAAGTCAAAGCTGCCAACTTTGGTTTACCTATGAACTGTTGGCATAGCTCGCATTTATGCACCCAAGAGTACGTATCTTGAAAGAGTGTAGGCTAGTAATAATTTTCTCTCAAGATCTTGTGAGTGGTAACTAGTGTTGAAAAGTGTCCTCCACATACTAAGTCATGATATGACTTAAGCAATCTTTCATGTTCTTCATCAACACATCTTAAGAAAGTTCCATCCAAGGCACACTTGTACAAACCATTGTCCCATAAGATAAAAAAATTTGACTTTAGTTTGACGGTCCTTTTCTTCTTTGGATTCAAATGATCAGGACATTCCCCATAAGTGATAAAATGGGCAATGTTGGAATACCACTCATCAGTAGTACTGACGAATAACACCATTGGAAGTTCACTTAGATCTACCTCCTCAGTCTCTGAAACTTCTCCACAAGGATTATATTTAGCAATGATCTGACACAAACCTCACCCATGTATCAGTTTGGTAGGCTTGATGTCTATGTCATATTTCTGAATCTTGGCAATCCAATTGCCTCTTTTTGTCCCAAACTCCTGTTGTGTCAAGATAGACTTAACGGTTGAATCTGGAACCAAGACTTTAACATGGTTGTTAAGAATGTAGAACTGGAAATGTTTAACAGCCTTAACCACAAAAAAAGCATGCTTTTCCATTTGGGAATATTTCAATTCATAATTTTTTAGAGGACAACTCATGAATGCAATCGTGGATTCAAAACCTTCACTGTTCTCTTGTACCATAATTGTTGAAAGTGTATGCTCAGAAGCATAACTATGCATGATGAATTCCTTCATGTAGTCTGGGTAGACTAACACTAGCACATGAGCAATAGCCTCTTTGATATCATCAAACGTAGCTTTTCCTTCTTTCATCCAATGAAAAGTGGTAGTACCCTTCATCATATTAACAATATGACGAGTCTTTTCTACAAAATTTGGAAGGAATCTTCATAGAAAATTCACCTTTCCAAAGAAAGAATGAACAACTTTCTTACTTGATGGAAAAGTAAGGGATTTAATACTTTTGACTCTTTCTGAGTCAATCTTGATACCTTCTATGGACACCATTTGACCAAGAAGCTTACCTCTGTAACCCAAAAAATTGACTTTTTAGGGTTCAAGGAAATACCATGTCGTCAGCATCTCTCCAAGATTTTCCTTAGATGGTAAAAATGTTCATGACATTTTTTAGAAAATATTGTAAGATCATCAAGATATACCACAATGAGCTTACCTAGCACATCACAAAAATCCAAGTCCATAGCTCGTTGAAACATGACGCCAACATTGATAAGACCAAAAGGAATTCTACGATATGCAAAGGTACCCCATGGTGTTGTAAAGGTCATCTTGTGTTGATCACTTGAATTGACTTCAATCTGGTTGTAACTAGAAGAACCATCTAGTATGGAGAGCATTTCATATCCGATCATGGTTTGAAGAACCAGATCCATTACTGGAAGAGGATAATTATCTTTGAGCAACGACTAATTCAGATTTCAAAATCCACATAGATACGGATCTCACCATTCTTATTATGAACGAGAAAAATATTTTCTATCCATGTTGAATGATGGATAGGGAATATAATTCGAGCATTCAACATCTTTTGAACCTCCACAAGGATCGTTCCAAAAATATTAGGGTTATATTACCTTTTCTTTTGTTTATACATCAATGCTCCAATCTTAAGTGGAATGTCATGTTGCACCTCTTTTTGTTAAAAATATTTTAGATCTTCATATGAATATTCCAACACATCCATATATTCTTGAAACAACTTAGCAAACTGCTTTCTTTCTTCAATTTTGCAACACTTACCAATGTTTACCATCTTAGGATCTACTTGAGTTCCTAAGTTAATCTATTCAACTTCATTAGATGAATCAAAATCTGAGATTTGTTTCTCGACATAGCGATGATGCTTATCAAAAAAATTCTCAAGGGATACCAACCCTTTAGGAATTTTATTCCCTTTGAGTTGTAGGAACTCTTCGTATGTAACTAGATCCATATCAAAAATAGATTCTTGATGTGGAGAATCACTTCCTTCAAAGTACAACTCATCAAAAAAAATTTCCTTCTCCGAAAAGGAAACAATTTGATTATCGTCATTGAAAATCTGCCAGTTATCTGAATTGTTAGGAACACTTGGGTGGAAGACCAATTCAATGGTATAGGTAGAACCATGAAAATACGTATGTGGTGTCAAGAGTGTGGTTGAGACTACTAAAGAATCAGCTTTGTCATTTTATTCCCTTGGAACTATAGATATATCAAAAGCATCAAATTCTTTAGTGCAATCCCAAACAAGATTGTGATAATGCCTAAGTCTGTCATTTTTTGTCTGATACAAATTCCTTACCTGACAAACTATCAACTCAGCATCACCTTGTGCATGAATATTTTTGATAATTTTTCTTGTGTGCAACTTGCATTCCTAATAACAAAGCTTCATATTCACTAGTGTTATTAGTGTTATCAAACTATAATTTGAAAGAGAAAGGGAAAATTTTCCCTTTGGGGGAAATAAAAATAATTCCCTCTCCAAAACTAGTCGAAGAGCAAATGCCATTGAACTCAAATAGCCAAACACCATTTGGATTGCCAAGATCGACAGTATTAAAATTTGTAGCTTCATCATCTAATGAAGCTTCATGATCTGAGATAAATAAATTATCTGATGACGACTCATTTGTTGAAAAAGAATCAACACTCTCCAATCATGTCTTGTTGAATATTCAACAACTTCTTATATTTACAAATAATATGATCCAACACCTAAAGACTCAAATAGAATTTGAGCCCTTGGATCATCGGATTGTGTTACTAATAATTTTGACTCCCTTTTGGGAATCAATTTTTGCATTACGCCTTTCACAGGTATCTTGGCTTCAGACATGTCCATGTTCAACTCACCTCCAACATCTTTACAAAAATTACGTCCAAGGAGAATTCCATAGGATGCTAGCACATTAGCTACTAGAATTGTCATCTTGATCTTCTTTTTAGGATATGCAATGAATGCATAATGTGCATCTTTGATCTGTCCAATTAGAGGTACTTGCTTGTTCTCCATGGAAAAACAACAGCTAAAAGTTGTTGTTAGGTCCAAACCCAAGGCAATAGCTACCTTGGCTAGCATCACATGATCTAATGCACTAGAATCTATGACATAATTGCTTAACTTAAAGCCATTAACAAGTAAAGAAATAAAGAATGGATCAATACATCCAAAGGTAGCTGGAGGGGTGGAAACAAGATTATTCTATGGAATCTTGGGCTTTGGGGCAACAGGAATATCAAGAGATGAATCATTACTTGGAGTAATTCCTTTATCTTTTACAAATTTGACAAGCCTATCAAATTGGTCAGGATTCTCTTTGAGGTATTCAACTTCTAACATTTGGATCTTTGTTTTCTTGGTATGATCAATGATGTCAAAATATTGGAAATAATTTTGTAAAGTGGGCGTGGTAACTTCACTAATAAGTTTAACAAAAGGTACACTAGTCTTAGGAACCTGGAGATTGGATTTTGAAATGACAGGAACTGATTGAGGAGGATAGGGAGTACTTGTTTATTTGTTGTATTTTTTGGTTGCCAAGGCGGAGGAGACCCTCTTTTTGCAATGGTAACTAGCAGATTCTCCTTCGTCGATGGAGCAATAACTTGATTTTGATCAAGCTGATTTTTTTGTTGCTGCATAAAGACAATATATTCATCTGTCACTAAGTCCTCATCATCAGATTCATTTTCCATTTGAAAATAGCCAATATTGGAGTCACCAGCTGATTCTATTTCTTCATCTTGAAAAAGATCAACACTTTCTTCCATGGGATAATCCAGTTGTGCATATTCGTCTTGTTCAGCGTCATAGTATCCCACTGCAGTGTTAGTAGGTGGAGCTTCAAGTGTAAGTCTTCCTTGTGGCACTGGAAGACGATTCTGATTTTTATTTCTAGCATAGTTAGGAAAAGTCCTTCTTGGAACAACCTTATAAGTGTTATTGTTGGAAACTTTCTTTTTCAAAGCCAAGATTTCATTTTCCAACCTTTGAACCATGGGATCAAAAAAAATAGAATTAGCATTTGAAGCATTAGCATTAGAAGCTGAAGATCCCGAATCTTGCATCTTGTTGTTGTTGTTGGTATTCATCCTTATTTCTCTAGCAAGGATCATGTCATCTTCAAGATTGGTAGCTAATTGTTGAGCTGCTTCAACATTGGTGAGAGCTTCCCTATGCAAGAAAAAACTTACTTTGGGGAGTTGTGTATTGATGAAGAAACACTTTAAATTATGATTCATTGGTCTTCCCTCGTTTGGGACTCTTGTCACCAGCTTATTAAACTTAGCCATGAACTCACACATGGGTTCGTGGGCCTCTTTTTGCATGGTTGTAAGTTGTGCCAATAAGGCATGCACGTCTCAGCAGGTTTGACCCTTTCTTCAAACTTGGTGCAAAGAGTGTTCTAATTAGTGACTAAAGCAGCTGGAAGAGTATAAAACCATTTAGCAGCAACTCCTTGGAGAGATTTGATGAACAGTCTCAAAACAACGTCTTCATATTCCATGCCAAGAACACCACAAATGATGTAAAAGGTAGCAATGTGTTCATCGAGATGTTGTTTTCCATCGCCTACAAACTTCAAAATATGATTTCTTGAGACATGTGGAAGTTCATGTAGAGATGCGGCCAAACTAAGGGGACTAAAAGCATTTCCCCAAGGCCATACAAGTGGTGCAGCCATGAAATGTTGCACAACAGGTACTTGAACTAGAACTCTATGGAAAACAAAAGATTCACTCGAAAGAGGAGATTTTATTCTTCATGGAGGATAACTTGTGGTGTGTTGCAATGGTGACCTTTCTCATGGATGAGTAGGAAGGATGTTATGTTGCAATGATTTGAAAAATGGATCCACCACTCCTTGAGCCCTCAAACCTCGTGTATATCTTGTACCAGCTAGAATGTAGATGGAAACAAGAGAAATATTAAAAATAACAATACACAAGATCACAATAAGATACTGGAAAAATTATTCACTTCAATCAAAAGCATGAGGCTTCAATTGCGTGTGTCATTCCCTAGTGGAGTCGCCAAAAAAATGTTGGGTGAAAATTATGTAATCCCTTTTAATAGATTACAAAACCTTGATTTCAACCATAGTTGTGTGAGATACAATCTCTCCTATAAAAAATGGGAGGCACCCTTCTTACTACTTATTGAAACTATGTAAAACTAATTAAGTATTCATAATAATGTACACTACAATTAAGATATGGGGGTGTGTCACATTCATATTCTCTCTTTTTTCAAAGAATATGTTTTACAATGCTTCATGATTTTAAGTTCCTAAATCGATACAACCTTAAAACTAAAAATGAAAGAAGTAATTCCTATATTCCTATCTTGTCAAAGAGAAGCCTAGGAATACCAACATAATAACGATAAATGATAAAACAAGAAAAGCTCACAAAGGCACAAAGTCATTTCATAGCTTCCAAAATGAATCCTTGAATATATGTGACCAACACTATATTAGAAGCACAAAGTATTCTAGATACTTCACAATAGATCCACGAAAAACATGAATAAATACAAGGACAAAGTCTTGTAGAGAATTCACCAATAGTATTCAATCAATATCATAAATTCAAGTAAAGAGTGTAACTCAAAGTTTACATGGATTTACTCAAAGCCCTTCAGATCTCAATTACTAATCACTACCAATTTGATCAATCCATAAGATAATTTGTTCCCAAAACAAAGTTTGGTATGCAACTTCACTTCTTTATTGATCAAATTCAAATTCACAAAGATGAACAAAAAGTTTCATGTATTTGCTTCTCAAATGGGAAACACTTTGTTGCAAAAGATAAAAGGTAACCATTACAAAAGAATCCTCTCATATTTATAAATGGGAGAGGAGAGAAAATTTAGGAAAATTAGATGAGCGAATCTAAGAAAATTAGGTGAGAAAATCTAGGAAAATCTCACCGAACAAGTTGACTTATTCAAAAATGTTGTCCATCATTATAGGAAAACATCTTTATTTTTACATGTAATTGCATCTTTTAAAATGATATGTAAGATGTCAAAAACTAATTACAAAATTCATAAATGAAAGCATAAATCTATTTAACACTGGAGACATAAAAGGTCTTTATGGTTCCTTGCATTGGGCATGGAAGTCTTCATATTTCTTCTTTGTCTCGAGTATGAATGCCTCATCTAGACCAACTGTATAATCCACAATAGTGTGAACTCTTGTGATAGATCTTCTTACAAATGAGAAAATTTTCTTGCATCTATCTAGATGCACTTGAGATAGTCAAGAGATAGCCGCACATCACATATGGCATGCATGGAAGTCTTTGAAAAACCTTCATCTTCCACTTGCTTCATGATGGCTTCCTTGAATATTTAAGCAATCTCACTAACCGAGAGGAAAGTATGATTATCATCAAGGAGCTTACCCGGTAAATCCTCAATTCTATTCACCGTGACAATACGATGTCCTTCG
This sequence comes from Sequoia sempervirens, assembly GCA_007258455.2. NCBI lineage: Eukaryota > Viridiplantae > Streptophyta > Pinopsida > Cupressales > Cupressaceae > Sequoia > Sequoia sempervirens. The sequence goes on along the minus strand of VDFB02000008.1, from coordinate 255,965,904 downwards.
ACATCTTCTTGTACTTGTTTGACGTCCTCGATGAGGGATTTGATCACTTGTATGTGGTTCTTAAGAGATTATTTTATTTCCACATACTTCTCTTTGTCAGGGATCACCCCAACTTCCACCAATTTACTAAGCCTTGCCTCTTTCATTTGTGACCAAAATGAAAGACATCTTTCCATTTCTCTCTACTCTTTGGAAAGTGTGTTTTCTTCTTTCTCAAGCTCTAATTTCAACTTGGCTACTTGCAAAGTATTTTCATCTGCAAAAGCTATGAGTTGGGAGCCATGTTCTATTATCTCATCAATGAAATCATAAAACACCTTTCCCTTGGAGACAAACATTTCCACCTTTTGCACCACTGGTTCCTTGATGTTCGCCATGGCCATAGGTTACAAATTCTCTGAAGAACTTGCAGTCTTCCTTAAAACTGATGCATAATGCTCAGCTTTATCCTTGTACACATTTCTAGACTGCTCCATCTTATCAAGCCTTCTTGACAATGCATCCAAGACCACTTGTGCATCTACTTTTGCACTTGATTTTTTTACCTTTCCAAGTTGAACTCTTGTGATAGTGTAATCTTCCATGTTTACATCTTCTTCCTTGTGTGGGGGTAAACCAATATCAAAAAACTTGTGATCTAATTTTTCAATATGAAGCTTAGAATGAACTTTAGCCTTCTTTCTTCCCTTGGCTTTTGGAGGAGCTATCTCTTCAAGGTCAAGCTCATTAGGGGAGATCATTTGTTTCTTGCGATTTGACACTTGTAAGATTAGCCAAGGTGGAAGAGATGAAGTATATTCTTCTTGACTTATTGTCAATTCTAGCGTTGTAGCCACTTCTATAGGAATGGTTGATATTGTAACAATTGGGGAAGTATTGGTCATGATTGCTCTTGTGGACTGCAACCCAAGTGGAATTTGCAAAGAATCATTCATGAACCTATGAAATTCAACCTCATAAGAGATATCAACTGATGGGGATGGCAAACTTGGAATGGATGAGGGAGACTTGAAAGAAACATAAATAGTTTGTAAGTTTGAAACTACAAGGGGAGTGGTAAGAACTATTGATACTAAATGGAAACATCCACTGCATGTATGGTTGTTGTAGGAGGAGGTGAGGTAGGAAGAGGAGGTGGAGGAGTGGTAGGATTTGAGGGGGTATGAGGGAAATTTGATGTAATAGGCGATGACGTTTGGGGAAGATCTTCAACAATATTCTCATGGGGAGATAGAGGATGTTCATCATCATGCCTAAGTTCATCCTCATTACCTTCTTCTTCACCTTTGTCTTAGATGTAGATTGCTCCTCATCAGATTCTTCTGATTCTTCACCTTTGTCCTCTTCTTGCTCTTCAAATGATTGTTCCTCAGAGGTAAGTTCCTTTCCTTCTACATGTGGTTGTTCTTCTTTCGTGGCCTCTTCTTCTTCAACTGTTTGTGTTGCACTTTTACCAAAAGTAAACTTGATCTTAGGATGTCTTTGAGAAGAAGAGGGAGTTTCCACATGTTTATTTTTTGCGCGGAGCTCTTGTCGTTGACTAGTTTCTACTCTTGGTGTTTCTCCTTTTAATTTTGTCCTGAAATATTTCATTTGAAAGCCATGTATGTGCAACCATTCAACTATGGTGTGTAAATTGGGGCAAGTCTTTCTCTAATAGAAACTCTTTCTCTCTTATACCATTGTATTGGAGGTAAAGGCTTCCTAGCAATTTCATCCTCTTTGTAAGCAAAATTCATGATGTCACTGGGATCTTTGAAATCCTTTGGAATATCAGCTATACCAAGATCCCTGATCTGCTCTACTATTAATTTGCAAAAATCCATTCTACGAATGTCTTCTTCATCTCTATAGTTTGCCCATATATCCTCAAAGCGGTAGACATGTAGATGATCTTTCTTTAGCTTCCTCTTCACATCTTGGTAGTCAAAGTCAAATCTATATTTATATCTCCTTATAGTCATGATTTGCATTTTTGCAGCAACTGAATTTTCCTTTTGTACACTCTGAATAGTGTATCTCCCAATAGTCAGTGGAAACCTGAAACTTGGCTTGTGAATTCTCTAACATTCCTTATGGACAAATATCAACTGCCTAGATAGCTCCATTAGTATCCACTTGTCTGAGGGATATCTAGGTAACATATATGGACACCCAGAATAACAACCTACTCTCAAATATGTGAAGGTTGGAAGTTGTAACAAGATACATCCCACTTTACTAACAACTTTGTAGGCTTCATCTGATAACTCTTCTCTTTTCAAGATTCAAATCAAAAGTGAACAGTAGGAGTGCAAAGAAGGCATCTATGGCTCTTCTGAAATGTTTAAGACTTTGTCTTAATTTCAACTGGTAATAGAAATCATACACTGGTACAATATGTCTATTTCCTTTTGTAGAAAACCCTAGAAATTGCCTCATAATTGCAACAACATATACCAAATAGGAGGTCATGTAAAATTTTAGAGTGGTTGGCACATTCATCAACTGCTCATGAATTTCATCATTTATTTGAGTCCCCCAATCTATATGTGCTTTCTTTCTCCTAATTATGTGGATGTACTCATACATCCAATCTTGAAAATGGCATGAATCGGGCAAGCCTTTCACCCTGATCAAGAGAGTAATCATATCCTTAACGTCCTCTTTGAAATCACTTCGAGGAAGCCCTTTAGGCCATCTTGAGATAGTAGGCCTTGGAGATTTCAACCATTGAGTATTAATCAATGTTTTAGCTTTATTGGGATCCTTATCATAGACCTCATGTGCTTCTTTAATTGATATTTGTGTATATTGTTCCATGTGTGGAACCCAAAAAATAATATCAAAGAATTCAAGATATAATCTCATCATTACTTGTCCCGAGGAATCTCTCACACTTTTGTCTTCTCGGATGTAATGAGATGCAACTTGGAGGACAAACTCTATGTTATGAGTAGTAGTTGGAAATGTAGATACCAAGTGCAAGTTGCTATGAACAATAGATCTCAAATCTTCCTCTAGTGGTTTCTTCTCAGTTCTTTTTTATGAAATCTTCCAAGTCTTGATGACCAACTTTGGTGTCTTTGATTTCATCTACTTTTGAGAGCACAACAGTAGGCAGAAAGACACCTTGATATTTGTACTTCATTTTTCCCTCCTTTTTAGAAGATGAGGGAGGCTTTTTTGCTGTCATCTTAAATTACCAAAGATCAAGGAATATCACCTTAAGGATCACCTGATGAGAGCTTGAGAGGAACTGCAAAATTAATGGATTAGCAGATGTTAGGATAAAATTCATTTTTGGAAAGCGTGAAGCAAGAAGGTAATTTGGAGCAAGTGAAAAGGAGCTATAGAGAACATAAAATGAAGCATTGGCGATGAAATGAGGTTCGGAGAACAAATGGAGTGATTTTTGAGTGTTAGAGTGAAAAACTATTTTTTGTGTAGGAGCGCTAAAAATAAATGCTCCTACATCTCGAGAAGTCATTTTGCATGTAGTAGTGCTGAAAAATAGTGCTCCTACATGTGTTCAGCACATTAGGGAGTCAAAGTGTTGGGGCGCTAAAAATCAACGATTGTGCATTTGAGGGAAGGTCAACTTCATGCTCGAGCATTGAAAAACACTGCTCAAGCAATGTCTTGCTTGATGTAGGTTAATATATACAAGCGAACTTTTTTACCACTTTAGCAATTGAGGGGAACTACACTCCATGTAGGAGCGGTGATTTTCATTGCTCCTACATGTTGGAGTTGGAGAAAATCATGTGTAACAGTGAACATTTTGACCACTTCGACAAATGGGGGAAGATCAAACAATGTTCGAGCGATGAAAAATCCTGCTCGAACATGTGGAGAGAAAAAAGATAATAAAAAAAAAGTTTTAAGTGTTCATCATTTGCAAAATCCAAAATTTTTACCACTTTGACAGCAAGGGAAAACTCAGTGGAAAAGCATCCCAAAAATATGTGCAAGAATAAGTAAAATGCATGTGGAAAAAACATACCCAGAGCACCGTTCAAAACAAAGACATAATGAAATGCAGGGCACACTTTCAAAAAAAAAACTAACAATCATTTTACAGAGGAAACAAAAAGAGTAGGGTGCATTCAGATCAAACATAGTTTTGAAAGAAAAGATGGCGAGAAACGACGATGAAGAAGAGAGATAAAAAAGCATACCTAGTAAAAACGAAAAACCCTAGCTTGAAAGCTTCAAAAATCTTCAAATGTCGATCCACAAGAGGTTGGGAAATGATTAGCACGAGGAGGAAGAGAGAAAGGTGGACTAAAATGAGGATAATATAACCTAAAACACTTTATTAAGCCATGAGAAAAATATCATTAATGCAACTCAAAGTTGCATTAAGTACGGAGTACATCATGGAGGAAAAGATGCACTAGCGGTGATTTTCACTGCTTGTGCATGTAAAAGACTAATAAAAGTGGACAAATGCACTAGCAGTGAAAATCACGACTTGTGCATCAAAGGATATGTGTAAAGTGTAGGAGTGGTGAAAATCACCACTCCAACACTTGGAGTTAACTTTTCTAACATAAGGCTCATGTAGGAGCGCTGAAAATCAGCGCTGTGACATGAGTGAAATTTTGACTAACTCCCAAAGAGTGGGAATTGACAAGAATATTCATTTCAAAGATCTTCGAAATGCAAATGAGGGGAAATGGTCAAAAATACTATTTGAGGTATTTGACTACACATCGAGGGCAATCAAAAATTACCTTGTTTTGCATGCTTGAAGTACACAGAACTACGAAATAGACAAATTTTCATAGTGGGTTATCTCATGAATGGAGCGTTGCTATATTTGAGGATAACAAAGTGAAATTTGTTTCATATTGGCATAATCATAAGCTTCAGGTTAATGGAATGGTTTTCGAGATCAACGAGGAGTTTATTTTTGTTGTTATTGGGTTGCTTGTGGCTGGTCGCAAATTCTTAAAAGATAAGAAGAGCAATGGGGAGGCTATGGTTCAATTCTTTAAGGATGATGAACAAAAAAAGCTTATCAAGATGTTGTCTTGGGACTATGAGCAGACATATCTCAAGAAAATTTGGGTGGATATTGTGGAGACTATCATGCAGTATGTGACCCTTGAAGTTAGGTTTACTGCAATCTTAGGCCACCATTTCACTCTGTTAAATCATTTTAGACATGGGTTGTTTATTTCATTTCCTTTCTTTCTCTTGTCCTCATTTGAGGTTTCTATGTATGTGCATTTGAAAAATAAGAGGGAACCAGTTCTGCACGAGGGCCTCATCTAGCTTATAATAGAGCATATGAAAACCCTCATTCCTACTAAATTAATTAAGGGCAAGGAAAAGGCTTTAAGTGATGATTCCTACTTGACTAGTTTGGATACTAGCATTGCTGGGAAGGAGGAGTGGAATGATGAGGGAAAGGATGGGTCTTCTTCCCCTATGGCCACCCCTTCTAAGAAGAGAAAGAAGGGAAACCATAAAGGAAAATGGGCTACCAAGAGGATTATTCTTTAGGAGTTGGAGTCCTCGTCTGGAAATGATACAAAGGTTGGTTCTAGGGATTCCAGGTCTAAGGATAATGTTGTGGTTATTGGGTAGTTTGATGTTGAGGTGGTTGGTAAGGAGGAGGGTTTGCAGGTGAATGTGGTGGTAATGGAGGCCAAGGAAATCCTAGAATGGCTTCCAAGTGTATTGCCAAGTTGAAGAATCGGGCATTCGAAAGTTTTTTTAAAGGATACCATAGAGCATTGCAAGGAGAAGGGTTTAGAGGAGAAGATGGTTGAAATTGATGATTCCCTAGTTCAAAACACACCAAGTGTGAAACCCTTTGGTGAGAAATCTATGCAGGAGGAGGAGGGAATTAATCTGAGGCATGGCAAGCCAAAATCTCTTAAGGTAAACCCATTGTTGAAGGATTTCACATACCTAAATGATGATACCACCTCAATGTTTGAACTCCTTGACATGGTGTGTGCAGGGGCCACTAGTACTTTTAAGTTGGTGAAGTGGACTCTTCAGGAATTCAATTGGGTGAATATCAAGATCAAGGGCTTGAAAGAAAATGTGTAGAATATTCCAAAGGGCTTTGCCTTAGATATTTTGATTGATAGAATTATGGATCTTGAGTGTTCCTTTTTTGACTTCAAATCCTTATGTGAGCAGCATCTAGTTGAGATGGAGGCCAAGGTTTTTGATACAAATGCGGACATGAAGAAATTGTTGCAAGCTTGCCGCATTTATGTTAAGAATAGTGTTAATTCCTTGGAGGTCTTGTTCTGCAAGATTAGTTAGTTAGAGAAGACCAACTCTACTTTACTGAGATGATGGAGAAGGAACAAGTGACTAAAGGAAAAGGGAAAAAGGTTGGAAAAGATGATGGCAAAGGCCCTACTACTAGAGGAAAGGGTAACCTATGGAAGTCATTTGACGACAAGAAAAAAAAACTGTTGGACATGATTGGGCTTCATAGGAACCATGAACTTGAGGTGGCCAACACCTTAAGGAGCATGAAATAGTGTCCAGTTCTATGTTTTTCTTTGTTGTTTTCCTTGCTACTAGGTCTCTATTTATTTCCTATTGTTTTGTTGTTTTTTTTTTCTGATGGTTGTTGTTGATGGTTTAATGTTTCATCTTTAAGCAACATTTTGTAAGTTCGGTTGTAAAGGGTTTCGGGTCCCTTCAAAACCTATTTTTCCCATATAATCAAAACATATGAGGTTAGAAATCCAAACTCAAGATTTGATCAGTAAATGTTGGTGCAGCTGAAGGAGCTTACTGAAAATGTAGAAAAAAAACATTCTAGATCAACTATAACAAAATGTTAATTGAAGATTAAGCTTGTGGATCTCCAACACACTTGATACTATTAGATAATGTGTATTGATCATATCCTCAAAGACACAAGACCAAACCTGCATCTTTGGAGTAATACAGAGCATTCCAACCAGCTTTTATCATTGCATTACACTGTTAGGGCACATACCAAAACACTGTCAACTATAATTTTGATTGTGGAAAGTAAAAAACTTGATTTCGTGGATATAATATCTTCATAGTATGGTCATCATTTCTTTTGAACCATAAGATAGAATCTTGCACAAAAAATGGATGCAAATGAAAAGGACATGATACTTCCTTAAGGTTTACATAGTTAGTGCCTTAGCCAAACTTCTTCAATATGTGGTACATGAACCCAAAATGATATCAAGGTAGACATATTGTAGACACATTAGGAAATGAGTATCATCCTCTGCACCATACTTAGATCACCATTCTTCTTTATACTACCCTACAGACATGTCTCAACACATATCAACTTATGGTGCAACTAAATCCAAATTATGTACATACTTCAGTAACATGTGTTGACATCAATGACAACCCAGATAGGGTTGACATCAATGAAAAAACTTATTGCCAAAAATCTCCCCCTTTGTCATTGATGGAAATACAAATATACTTCTCTCCCCCTTTGATATCAAGGGAAAAGGGCTTGACATATTTTATTTACAATATCTCAAAACTGAATGAGCTACCCCTTACTCTATACTCCCTCTGAGAAGGAGATTCCTCAAAAATGGATGCTATGTATAGGAATAGATTCAAAAACTAGAAATATATTGCAAACTTCTACAAAAAGCCTTACAAGGACAAAATTGTCTTACTTGCATCTTTACATCATCCCTAGAAGGAAGAATATTCTTACGAATTTCTTTTAGTTGCTCCAAGGTTACAATCCAATCTATTGTTGTTGAGGAGAGTATATGATTTTGATATTCAAATTCAATGCACATTTCTTCGGCCTCATTTATTTTGCTAGGAGTTTTTAATTTTTTGGCCCACTTTTACTTCTTTTTCTAGTCATTCAAGTAGTGATGCAAGCCTCATATTGTCTTCCTCTCTTAACAAGTTGAATTGTTGCTTTAATTGATCTCTTTGGCTCATAGGAAATTACAACTATACATGAATATTTTCAACTTGCACCATGATAGGTCCATCCATATATTTTGACAAATCATAAGATTCAAACAATGGTGTAATTTGTGACTCAATAAAGTCAATCTGACTTTTGATGGCTTTGGTGGAGCTTGGCCACCTCAAACAGATTTGATAAAGAGTTGTTGCTTCATTCACACAATCCTTAAATTTTTCTATGCTTTCCTGCAAATTATTGTGTGCATCAATACACCTATCAGAGGCCTCGGCCATTCTTTATTATTTTAATTTTATCAAGGCATCTTCTTCTACCTTTTGCTCCAAGAGAGAGGTGTGATCTTTGAAATAATCCATTAATATCTTTAGCTTTTATTCTAGAGGCAATGAGACATCAATATTTACTTCCAATAATCCTTCTTGGATAATCTTCATAGCATTATTAATCAATTCACTTTTATTTTCATGTTCTTGAAGGATTTCCTTCCTTGCGGAAGCATGCAAGACATCACCAAGTTATAGCTTATGTAAGTGAATGTTAAATTGTCCCTCAATGGTGGGAATTTATAGAAGTTGAGGTGTAACTATTGGTTGAAACTGCATCTGCATCCCTAATAGTTCTTTGAAAGAATCTGATGAGGAAGACCCTTGGCTTACATAAGCCTCCTACTTCTCTATATTGACCTCCTTTGAATCCTAAACATTTTTTAGGATTACCTTCTTTTGTTCTTCACTTTCTTTCTCCTTTTCTTCTTCCTTGCCTTATTTTCTTATTTCCATACCAAAGATAACCTTTCCTTCTTTTTTTCTAGAAAGTCCTTTCATTTCTTACATATCTTCTTTCATTAGGGAAGGCACACTATGTTCTTTTTCAAATTCAGTGTTTATTGAAGGTGATATCCTTATTTTATTTTGATCCTCTACACCTTGTGCATTTGTGCTTTTTGGAGGAGTAGTCTCCTCATCTTGTTTAGTATTTACAACTTCCACATCATCCAGGTAGTTATATTTTCTTCAGTAGTAGATAGATTCACAATGTGAGTAGTCACATCAAGCATGTATTGTGTAAAAGAGATATCCAAAGGAGTTTGATCCTTGATTATTTCAAAATTCCTTAATGCTTCCAATATTTTTGTTGTCTTTTCAACTATTTCCTTTTCCATCCTTTTTATTTCTTATTTTTCCTTTTCCATCTTAATGTTTATTCTTTATTTGATTATGAATTCTAGAGCCTGATATTGGGACAATTTAACTCTTTCATCATGGGAGATAGATACCCCAGATTTTTCTAGTGCATGCTACCTCATTCTGGCTTCTTTAGCAACAATAACATTCCTTTTGTTGCTAAGAACATTTTCCACGCTTACCAACATACAATCAATGATTTCATTAAGATCCATGTTAAAACTGTTCATATATATAATGATTTCCTTCTCAATTATGTTCTTATCATCATGAGATGATTCATCATAAAGAGCGAAAACTTCCTTCAAATAATCATGTTGCATAATTGCAATGATGGTAGCTTCAAGTTGTAGAGGCACATGTTTAGATGATTCTAAAGGAGACTTCTTTATTTTTACTTCAATTTCCTTTTCCATGGATATATCTTCTTCTTATTGTTGTTCTATATTCCTCTTCCTCCTCTTCAATATATATGATTTCAACTCTTCTTTAACTTCCTCATCATCAACTACATTTATTAGAGTAATATTTTCTCTTGTTTCTTTCTATTTAGGTCTTGGCTTTTTTATTTCTACAAATTTGGTCTTTACTGAAACATTAGTAGCAGCTCTTTTTTTGTTAGGAGTTTGGGTATGTCTAGGAGTAGTGGTAGTGGTAGAAGTAAATCTACTTGTCCTTTTAGATGTTATCATAGCAGTGGTGGCATTAGATGCTTTCATGGAACCTTTAGGAGTCCCAAATATCTTTTTCAGCTCAGACACCTTTTTTCCTACATTCTACATTTTTTTTTCTTTTTCCCTCTCCTTAATCTATTTGTTGGTTATTTCATCATATATACCAAACCTTTCAACAAAAGGATTGTAGGTTTGTTGAGTAGAATTTCAGCATAGGAAATCCAATTTTCTTCGAGAAGATAATAGGGCAGCCTTGTAATCTAAGAAGTCCTTGGTTCAATCGCTTCCATGTAACAATTATCTTTTTCCACCATAAAAGTGATTTCATTTTTATACTTCTCTACAACTTGTGAGGGTATTCTATCTATCTTATGTGTCTCACTCTGGAAGGTTTTAAAGAAACCCAAAAACATTGTGTTGCATTAAGTGTCATCCAAAAAGAAACACATATGATCCTTTATTTGATGTGCAACATGAACATTCTTTTTTCAAACCACATTCTTAAAACGAGGCATCTCTTTCATGAAATAGAATAGGAGACAAATGATCAAAGTACCATACCAGAAGATATAGTGAGATTATTTTGTTTTGTGTAGATTTTCCAATAGTTGCTACTATAAGAGTTCACAGAGATCATAATCTTTTCCTTTCTCTACCATATGATGAGCAGTATGGATGGTGGTGGCTATAGTTGATCCTACTCTATTTGAGTAGTATATCTTGTATGTAATTCCCATTGTCACATATCAGACCCCTAGGTTGGATATTTCATTCACAATAAGTGTCCTTTTGTCAAATTTAACTTTGGTGAGCCTCATAACTTCTTCATTCTTGATGGATTTTGGTGCAAGTACCAGTCCATGGAGCATAGTCCATTCACAACCCCGATAGCTTATTTTATAATTACATGGGGTTGATCAAGCCAAAATATATCCTCATGAATTCATCTTAGAGAAAATATAACCCATTCGTATTCATAGCGAAAGTAAGGAAATCCTTCCATACATCCAATCCTTTTCATTTTATATTTGCATATTCAAGTTTGAGTTGAAAGTCGTCACCTAGGAAATTATTGAACCTAAACTCTATCATCTTAGATGATCATATTCATTTAGCTATGAATAAATGTAGATACATATATCTTCAAAGTGGATCACACGGATTGGAACACGTGAGAAAGCACATTCCTTGTTGGTCATAGTTGATATTTATGGGTGTTTCTTGAATTTTGGCCTTGGTCTATCCACAACACCGATGACAATAAGAGTAGTCAAGATAGATCCTACTAAATATAGGGTTTTACATGTAAAAACCATAGAAATACCTTTGAAAATTATTGTTAGGGTTTATATGAAACTTTTTGAACACTTTCTTCACTTCCTTGGCTCATGCTCTCACTTGAGATGGTTTGAATGAATTCATTTTGATCAAAGTGAGCTAAATATACCTCATACTAACCCTAGTTGTTCCATAATAAATGTATTTGTCTATTTAATAGCTTTTATAGTCTGTGACATTGCAATGATCTATAATCCTTCAGGACACCTCCACAAAAAGAGTATTTTCTTTGGAAACATGATCAAACAAGTTTATATCACAATTTACCAGTATGTTGATGATTTCAGCATCTCAAGTATTTTAGGGGTATGATAAGTTTTGTAATTGCAACTCCCCCTAAGTCAATATTCTCCTTTAGTTACCGAAGAACCCATCTACACCATGCTTAGGTACAAATTCATTCCTTACTTCGAATTCTTCCTTCTTCTACCAAACCTTTTTCATCTCTTTCTTTTGTTGGTTGATGATAGGCTTCCTTTGAAGAGAAGAAAACCTTACATTCTTTCCCTTGTGGAATCTTACAACGTGTCCTTGTTTGTTATAATTATAGCAAATGATATTGGATTACAGAGCATAATTGATTCTTCTCACATTGGATCTACACTCAACAACTTTATGACTGAACTTGTTTCATGAGTAGCAATAACCATAGAAAGAGTGAGAGGTCATAGCATGATTATTCCAAATCACCTTACTTATGCATTCATTAGTATTGTGGAAAAATTGATTGCAAGAATAGTAATAAAAACTATATGATTGAGAGTTCATACCATTATATCTTAGAGGCCTAAGATAATTCAGACTTATCTTGCTTTTGCACTCAACTTCCTTTTGACCAAATTTGTTGCATGCATAACAATTACCTTTGAACCTGATAGGAGTAGTTTGGGTAGGCTTCCTGAAATTCACTTTCTTATTTTGGATAGGTGTAAAATTACCTTCTTTTTTGTTGTCTTTATTTATCTTTGCATCTCTAGAGGATGTCTCCTTTGTTTTAGATTTTCCTTCTTCCTTGAAGTTATCATACAGATTTGTAGATGCCTTGAACATAGGACTTTTCTCCTTTTCAAAGCCAAGCCTAGATTTCTCTATAGAGGGATTTTGAGAATTAATCAATTCATCAAGAATCTCATATCCTCCTTTCAGTTTTATACCTTTATCAATTTTCTCCTTTTAATTTTCAAGTTCTTTTCTTAGAGTAACAATTTGTTCCTAAAGTTTTGAGCATTCGACAGTTTTATCTTGAAGCTTGTTATTCAAATATTCTTCAATTTTTTTGCCTTCCTCAATCTTAACTTCAATTTAGAGATCACAACTTCTACTTCCTTGAATTTATTTTCTTCTTTTATTTGAGCTTTTAGTTTTCTAACTTCTTTTGATTCTTTTTCCTTTGCTTTCAGTTTGTCAATTGTCTCTTTTGACTTTTCCAACATACATTCGTATTTGATATTTTTCAACCTTGAATCATCCAAATCCTCAAGAGCACACTCAAGTTTACCTTCAAAGTCAACTTCACATTCTTCTGGATTAGTATCCCATCCTTCAAGTTCCATTGATTCTAGGTTTGGTTCTATGATGAACATATCATTGATCTTTGTCACATACCTCATATGTTCAAGTGTAGGATCTACCTTAGTTTTTAGGATTATTCAAGGCACTTGGATTTGATGCCAATTGTTGAACACAAAGAAATATTGAGAGGGGGTGAATTAGCATATATTAAAATAAAAATATTCCCATATGTAGATAACACATCACATCACATGAACTGAAAGAATAGTAGAAAGGAAAACATGCACCACACCATAACACCAGGATTTTTACATGGAAAAACCAATGAGGGGAAAAACACAGTGAGAGTTAACTCAAAATATAAAATTTCACTTCTTAAAAGGTTTTACAATGTATTTGAAGGATCACTGCCTATAGACTTGCACACAATGAAGTAGAGACAACTTCAGGGGCAAGATATAGAGGACTCAATCAGACTCATAGTATAGAAGCAAGGTACATGAAAATGATGATAAGAAAACTAAGATGTGAATTGTTGTAGATGAGGAATTTGATTTATGTTGATATTGCAATTCCTTTTTTGCACATTTACATCTTCATACAGATTTCACACATTTCATGTTTAATATTCTACTTAATTCATATTCAACTCATCCATTACACTTCACGAATAATTTTTCCTTTTATAAATATCCTTGTAAACAATACAAAACTTCTAATTAGGTCAACTCCAAGGTGACCCTTAGATGTAATGAATGATATTGCATAGGTCAGCTCCAAAACACATTCAAGGTGAAAGAACTTTGGTTGTGGATCAGCACACACTATGTTTAGGTTTAAGAGCACTTCCATATATTCTCTAAAATAATGTTAATTGATCAAGATCAACTACAAATGAAGAAAACAAGTCATGTCAGCTTGATTAGTACAAGTACCATCAATATTGTTACTGCTTGACTTCATGCCACCAGGGAGATACCAAAAAAATCATGTGGATCAAGGTATGAACAATGTAGGTAATCTACAATATCCATACAACCTTTTCTAAAAATATTTGATCATTAAATGTTGGTACAACTGAAGAAGCTTACTGAAAATGTAGAAACAAAACATTTTTGATCAACTGTAACACACTGTTAATTAAAGATTAAGCTTGTAGATCTCCAACACACTTGATACTATTAGAGTATTGATCACTACTAATCATGTCCTCAAATTTGCAAGACCAAACCTACACCTTTGGAGGAATGTGGAGCATTCCAACCAAATTTTATCATTATTATATTGTTATGGCACAAACCAGAACACTGTCAACTATAACTTTTACTATAGAAAGTGTGAAGACTTGATTTCCTAGATATAATATATTCATAGCATGGCCATCATTTCATTTGAACTGTAAGATAGAATCTTACACAACAAATGGATGTGGACCAAAAGGACATTATATTGCCTTAATGTATACATAGTCAGTGCCTTAGCCAAACTTCTTGAACATTCAGTACATGAACCCAGAATGATATCAAGGTAGAAATATTGTACACACATTAGGACATGAGTATCATCCTCTAAACCATACTTAGATCACCATTCTTCTTTATATTTCCTTGCACACATGTCTCAACACATATCAACATATGTTGCAACTAACTCCAAAGTATGCACATACTTCAATAACACATCTTGACATCAATGATAACCCAAATAGGGTTGACATGAATGAGAACACTTATTTCCAACATCTCAAAGATAAGTTTCTTATTCATGTCATTGAGTTATTATTAGATGAATTGTATGGTGACAATTTTCTTTACTAAGTTATATTTTCACTCAAGGTATTATTAAATTTGACTAAAGGAGGAAGATGTACATAATACTACTTTTATCACACATGAGGGTCATTATGACTTCTTAGTTATGTTATTTGGTCTCACTAATGCTCCATCTACTTTTCTAATCCTTGTGAATTTAATGTTCCAATTATTTATTCAAACTTTGATGAAATTATTATCTTTACTAAAAAATGGGAACAACATTTGCAATGTGTAAAGAAGATATTAATATAGGTATTGGAAAATAATAAACTTTATACAAAAATATACAAAGAAGAATTTAATAGTAAAAGAGTGATGAAAGAAGTGAAATAGTTAGGATATGTGGTGTCATGTATAGGTGAGGTGGACCCTAAGAATAATGTAGTAGTCAAAGAGTGGCCAAAACATAAAAATATCAAAGGATTGGAGAATTCTTGGGTCTAACAAGATATGGAATATTTGTTCACAAATATTCTTGTATAAAAATCCTGTTAATAACATTATTCAAGAAATGTTATGTCATGGTTAGATCCAAGAAACCAGGAATTTTAATAAATAAAAGAAGCTATTGCTTCCATTCTTGTTTTTTTTATCCTAGACTTCTCTCTCACATTTATGGTAGAGTGCAATGATTCTAGATAAATAATTGGGTTAGTACTAATGCAAGAAGGGAATTCCTTAGTACTTGAGAGTCGATGCCTATAAGGAAAGAACTTAGAAAGGTCATGTTATCAGCAAGATTTGCACCTTGTTGAACCTAAATTTCAACAATCTATTGAAAACATGGGAATGATCTCAAGGTGTGGGTACCTTATATGAGATCAAACCTTCGAAGAAGGACAACTTCCTAAATGGTTATCACCTATATTAATCTACTCTTTGACAAGGAAAAGGAAAGAGAGAATACATAAACTGAAAAAATAAAAAAATGAATCTAAGGGGGTGATACACTGAACTAAACTAGGACATAACACTCAAATTACAAACACTTTCCTTCAATGACATAAATCAAAATTTGCACAACTCATTACAGTATGTCTTTGCATAAGTGTTTTACAAAGAGGTCTTGATGCTCAAACTCCTAGAAGGAAGATAACCTCACAGCTAATAGCCATTTGCATCCTTGATACAGATTATAACCTGCATTAACATACCTTTTGCTTAAAGGTGCTAAACATGAGACAAAGCTATAAGGAAATAAATAATACCCCACAAATAACTTGATCAAATCAATTAAGTGCACACAATAAGCAACAAACAAGAAGGAAAAACTCCAACTCACTGATATCCAAGGTCTTCACTATTATTCATGTCCAAAAGAGCTACAAAGTATTCCAAAATATATAAAAGGACTGAAAAGTCACTAAGTACAAAAAATGCATAATCATAAATGAGTACAAAAGAGTCAAAAAAGTAACTATATCTTCAACTCCCTCCAAAAATCCACCAAAAAAGGATCTATAAATTGAGTTGAGTTGGATGCCTCCAAAAAGCCAAAAATCTAGCAATTGAATCTTCTCCAAAAGAGCTCCAATGTGTTGAAGAAGTCAAGTTTTACCATTTCAAACATTAAGGCACAAGAAAATGATGCCTAAATCCTCTCTATCTTTCAAAAAAGCAATTAAAACCTCCCTATATGCTCTCCCTTGGTTGACCAACTGCTTCAAACTAAACTCCATTATT
Source organism: Sequoia sempervirens (assembly GCA_007258455.2). Lineage (NCBI taxonomy): Eukaryota > Viridiplantae > Streptophyta > Pinopsida > Cupressales > Cupressaceae > Sequoia > Sequoia sempervirens. The sequence goes on along the minus strand of VDFB02000008.1, from coordinate 255,949,787 downwards.
CTTGGAAATCATGAAGACTCCTCCAAATAATAAGGCATATGTAAGGTATGTATTCTATTTTAAATTTAAAATAGAAATGTGACTTAATGACTTATAACAATATCATTGAATTCAAATGCTTTACAATTTAAATCAATGCTAAAAGATAAGACCTCCTAATTCGACCTCACAGAGGTCAAGGAAAACATACAAGTCATAAAGACCCCTAAATGTGGCATACACAAGGCAAAATAATCATAAGGCATAAGACTTGTAAGTCTTAGCCCACGAGATACATTAATCTGTATGCATATTTTTTTAAAAGCAAAGGTGAAAATCACCTTATGTGGTCAACAAAAGACAGGGTTCCAAACCCAAATACTCAAAACAATGAATCCCTAGATTTTTGGTCTCATTTGCATTGACCAACTGATGGAAAGAAACCTTAGCTGCCATGGAGACTGAGGTTCATGCTCTTGATGCACTCCATTTCTACTACTTTCTCATTGATTCTCTCAGAGGATCATTGGTGAGTTGTTTTTTAAACCAAACTTGAATAATAATCTCCATTTTTGTTGATTCTAGACCTTCTTGGTCACAGCTTTTGTTGATTTTCTTACTCATTTCTTGTGCTTTATTTTCTATGTTGATACTTTCATCTCTTTGGCCACCATGGATGCTTCCATCTTGAGCTTTGGAACACATTTCTATGTAGGTTTTGGAGCACATCTCCTGTACAACAACTTGGGTAAGTTTTTCCAATTGAGTCATGCATTTCCCTCTTAAATATCTCCAGATATAAGCCCAGTTTGAGCTCATTTTGAACACAGTAATGAACTTTTGCTTACTGTGAAAGGAAAAAATGAATCTTAGTGTATTTTATTTTGTATAGGCCGCAGCCATTCACTACATTTCCTTCACTTTTCTGAGTAAAAATGGATTTATTTGAGCTCGGCCCCATGATAGAAAGCAATAAGACTTGTGAGAGAAAGTCATTTACTATTTTATGGCTTTCAAAACCTTCCATGGCCGCGGCCATCCTTGCATTTTTTAGTGTCACCTGAGTTGTTTCAAGGCTTGCTCAAGCTTGAATCCTCTTATCTCCTTCTGCATTTGTGATTTTGAGACAAACCCCAAATGGGTTTTTGTATTTTGAGAAGAAAATGTTTCTCCCAATTGACGACCATGAGAGCACAAACTAGGTATTTCACTTTTCCAAGCTTAGGGTTTGAAAAACACATAGGCCATAGCTCAACCTCCTCTTCCATTTTGTTTTAAAATCCTAGTGTGTAAATGAGGGTTTCAATTTTGAGTTTTACTGAACATGCATAAGAGTATCCAATGTAGCATTATGCCATCTTTGTACCCTTGCAAAAATAATGGTATCTTGCTGTCCCTGCTTTGACAGTTCTCTTGTAATATACTTTTCTACTCAAGGTCTTATAATATCACAAGTACCTTAACATGATTTTGAGGGTCTTGAAAGAGATCTATTAATAGATATCACTCTATTCTCTTGGCACTAAAAAGGATTTTGAAAGTCCTCACATTGAATATTTGATGAAAAACCTTAATGTTCACTTTTAATACAAGCTCTTGAATATCATTTTCTATCTTTTTGTAGACCATGGAACTATGTTAATGCTCACATGACTGCCCATCTCTACTGCTATTACTATATTCTTGGGTTTTCTTTATTACCCCTGGTAATGTTATGAAAGAGATGTTTTATGACTGTCTCTTCAAGATTGTACCCTTTTGTGCTCTTTATGACTTCAAAATTGTCTTGGTATCCTTCTAGCTTGCATAATGACAAGAGTAGCTTGATTGTCTCAAATATATGCATCTCTTAATAGTAATTTCTATCCAATTTCAGTTGGGTGGCCCTCCTTGCTACTATCATTAATGCTATGTGATTTATATCTTCATTGTTACTAGTTTCTAGATTTTGCAACTATTTTAGACTGTCACTTATACCTTTTTGAATATCATTATCTCTTAGGATACTATCTAATTGAATTGATAAAATATTCTTTGTGATGTCACTGTCTAGGCATTTGATATCCATACAAGGCTTCCATTTTAGTGATTGTACTTTATATGTTGTTGTAGTGAATGAAATATATCATTATGACTATCAAGGAAAAGATTTCCGTTGATGGTTTCCCTTGTGTCATGCTCCTATTGATAAGGAGTGTCACTATTAATGTGAGAAAACTCATATTAATAATGATATTCATTCTTATCAATATCACCATGACCAATGAAACTTGTCTTCAAGGATCCTTTGGTAACAAAGATATCACCTATACCTACACAAGAAGAAAACTAGGATTGGTCATTTAGGAAATGATGGGTCTCCTCTGTCTACATATGCATTCTTTCTTTTTTTTTATATAAATGTATAGTTTTTTCCATTATATGCATTCAGATAGTTAGTCCCACGGCTTGTGTGGGAAACCATACATTTTTATTATCAATAAAGACTACATTTTTGAAAATATTGTGGACCTTCTCCTATGTTATATGCATTTTCATAATGCAATGTAGTATTGTAGTCTTCTAATATTTCTTTATGCACATGAATGTGACATAGCAGAGTTAAAATGTACCTTTGTTTCACTTGTAAAAATATAAACAACACTACCTGTTTGGGCTAGTAGCAAAAATAGGTAACATTTTTGGCGACATCTTCTATATGTTTTCCTGATAAACATCTTGACCAATTTCATGGAGCTTATCCATTGGGTACTGAGTCACCTAAAAGTTGACACAACTTGAAAACAATCTTGTACACTACTATAACTCATCAAATCAGTACATGATACCTTGGAAACTTATTCAAACACCAAAACTTCAGAAGGAAAACTACATAACATATGTTGAAAAACACTTAGGGTAATGAAAAATTGCATCCTAAAATATGGTGCAACAAAACTTATTGAAAATAAAACTCCTAATCTAGCATGTACAATGCAGATCAAACCTCAAAACGCTATTTGAGGTGTATCGCATTAACTGGGATAGGCAGAATTTCTCCATCCATCTTTGATAATTGGAATGAATTATGCTCTTTGCATTATGTACTAAAAAATGGAACACTCCACATGCTGTCAAAATTGGAGTGCTTGCCTGGCCTACTTTTCAATTCATCCCATTTGAGCACAACATCACCCTCTATGAATACTCTAGGTGTTGCTTTCTTAACAAAGACTCTTTTAGTTTGGAGCTAATGATACTCCATGTACTTCATTACCTTATCTCTTATCTCTTCTAGCTCCATGAGCTAAGCATACCTAACTTCCATTGGGTCCCTTTCCTCAAACATTTCTAGCTAGTGCATAATATCAAGAGTTAAAAACTCCACAGATAAAGGAAATCTTAGCTCCTTACCATAAACCAACACATAATGGGAGTTCCCAATGGACCTTTTGGGAGTTATTTTATCTTCCCACATGGAATATTTCAACTTGGTATGCCAAGTTCTCCGATTATCCTCCACAATTCTTTTGATAATCTTGATCAGGTTCTTATTTGTTGATTCCACCAAACCATTACCCTATGGGTAATAGTTTGATGATGTATTTAGATGAATGCTATTTCTGAAAACCCAATCACTTACTATGAATCCAACAAATTCTAAAGAATTATCTAAAATGATTGATTCAGGTACTCCAAACCTACTTACTAAATCATCATAAAATTTTAAAACAACAGTCTCATTGTCTTCTTTCAAAGCCACTGCTTCAGTCCATCTTGTAAAGTAATCGGTTGTAGTAAGTACCCACTTGTGGCTTGCACTTAAAGGTGGGTTAATGGAACCTATGAAATCAATACCCCTTCTCATGAAGGGTTGTTCCATTTGAATTGGCTGCAAGGGTAAAGCTGGCAGCCTCTCTTTGCTCACAAAAATGGCACATTTCACACATTTTCTTGCCCAAGCATGAGAATCCTTAAACAATCTTGGCCAATAATATCCAACTCTCATTGTATTCCATGCAGTAGTTCTTGGGGAAAAATGACCCCCAATAGTTCCATCATGGAACTTATGAAGCACTTTATCCACTTGATCATGATCAATACACCTTACCAACACACTATTAAGGTCTTTTTTGAGAATAACATGATCAACCAACACATAGGGGATGGACTATAGTCTGAAATATCTCCTCTTATCCTTATCTACACCTAGTGGACACTCACCTATTTTCAAAAATGAGTCATATCTTGTAACCAATTTGTACCTGTTGTTGGTGCATCAGTTGTAGGTTCATCAACAGTAACCAAAACCATTTCCTTTCTTGTTTCTAGCTCATTTTTAGACTTGGTAGAAAGCTGCTCACATAACCCCTTTCCCCTCACAAGCTTAGTTATCTATATGTCTATGTCATACTACATTACCTTTGTAATCCACCCAACCCTCTTTTCATTCAAGTCCCTGCTTAACAAAAACTCCTTCACATTAGGGTGAGCAACCATTAAATGTATCTTGTTATTAGAAATCAAAGGCTTAAACTTTTTCAGAATTCTGATAACAGCAAGTACATAATTTTCCACAAAAGTATACCTCTACATCTTGACTAAAAAAGGCAATGGGTTGTCCTAAACCATCATCATTTTGTTGTACCAACATTGCAGAGATGGTGTCTATACTACCAATGACATATAAAATAATCTTTTGAAAAAATTGGATTTACCAAAGTAGGAGTGATAAAGCCTCCCTTATAGCTTCAAAACTACACTTGACCTCTCTGGTCCAGTTAAAACTTTAATTTTTCTTAAACATGGAAGTTAGTGGTTTCAAAATATTTGCAATATTTGGAATAAACCTTCTCAAAAAATTAATTATGTAAAGAAAGCTTTGCAGCCCCTTTTTATGATTGGGTAAAGGCAAGGCTAAGATAGCACTTTCTCTCTCTGGATCAATGGTGATCCCTTGTTTTGACACTATGTGTATGAGAAGCTTTCCTTCATGAACAACAAAAATGCATTTTTTGGGGGTCAACGGATATACCAAACTCCCTACACCTCTCAAACACTTGTCAATGAATGTTATTATTAGGAATAGAAGGTCTAACAACAACCTTGACATATTGTTGCACCTTTTCTTTCTTAATATCATTAGGTATATCAAACAAAGCACCTATTGCAGCTAACCTATCTGCATGCTTGTTTTGATTCCTAGGAATAGAAATCAGATTAAAAGTATCAAATTCCTCTATCATATCCCACACCCTATGCTTGTAAGACTTAAGCACATCATTTTTTGTCACATTCAAGCCTCTTACCTGATTGACTATAAACTCACTGTCCCCAAATACCTTAAGGCAACTTATCTTTCTTTTCCTTGCCCATTCCAAGCCCCGAATCAAACACTCATATTCAGCAGTATTGTTAGAATAAGAGAAAGAAAATCTGAAAGCAGAATAATACTTGTCACCTTGTGGGGACACAAGCATTGCACCCCCACCATTTGCATTCCTACTTCTAGAGCTATCAAAGAACATCTTCCACACTTCATCCTGATGTCCTAGTTGTTGTTCTTCCTTCTTTTCAAGGTTTGGCATAACTGTTTCAGGTTCATGCAACATTTATAACCCCAAACCAACTTCTTCAATGTTGTCATTTGGATTATCCACAATATTTTATGGTGCCCACTCATTTAAGAGTATATCTGGTACCACTTCAACTTGCAATTCTTGAGCAACAACAAAATCATTATCATCAAAAACAACATAGTTGACATTAACAGTGCTTGGTATTGTGTGCAGTGTTTTTATCCCATCTAAAATGCAAGAAATAAACTCAAGCAAGAGATAAAAAACCAAAGACAACACTCAAGATTGGGATTAAGATGAAACTCAAACTTAAAATGACAATAAAACCATTTTTTACCTTGTTTGAGCTTGATGGATTTTTTTTCCCTCGTTGATGGCTTGATATGTGTGCTCTTAGATCAATTTACGCAGCATAATGGCTTGGTTTTTGCTTGATTTGGATGCAAGATGGATATGGTGATTGAAGGCTTGGGAGATTGAGATGATGAATTTGATAGATTGTGGTAGCATATGGTTGAATTCTTGAGTGCTTGAGAATGGTTGTGTTAGCCATTTAGCAAGGGAGATAGGAATGGACGATGGAGATTGAAAGGGAGAGGAAGATCAAGGGTTGAGATCAAGAGTTGACCAAAGGAATTAAAATTTCCTTTTTAATGTGCATGAAAGGATAAAAGGAATTTAATATTCTTTGGGAAAGAGAAAAGGAATTTAATATTCCTTGGGAGATGGGAGAGTTGACCAAAGGGTAGGTTGGGATAGCTAATCAATGATTAGGTTATGTAAGTGAGGGATTAGGAAGATGATTAGGTGGGTAATGAGGATTCATGATCCACTTGCTTATTATGGAGGATGTGACACCTCCCTAATCAAGGATTAGGAATGTGCACATCTTTAATCTAGGATTATGCAAATTAATCAGGATTAGAAAAAGGTTATGGAGGATGTGACATGAGGGGAATTAAATAAATAGATTATTTCTTTATTTCTTTAGAGGAAAGGGATAAGGGATGGGAGTAAATAATTAAAGGTAATTATTTACTTGAGGCTAGGATTTAAAGATGATAGAATAAATAAATTAGGATGAAAGGATAAGGGATAATGAATATTAATTAAATAATAGGGTATTATTTAATCAATATAGAGGATATGACATTAGTCGAATTGGGGGTAAATTGACCAAATTAAAGTGGTCAATTTTTAGTGTCTACATTTTTCCCCTCTTTGAGATGGTGTTATGAAGTAGTGCCATTTCAAAGAATATTAAAGCATAGAAACTGGAAGAAGATGGTTAGATTGTGAAAGATGTCCCAGTCATTCAAAGGAGTGGCTAGGAGGAAAGATGATGGGAGTGAAGATGAAGATTAGGGATTGAGGATGCCCCTCAAGAGGACATGTGGGTTCAAGAGAACATGAGTGTGCTCTCGAAATGGATGAGATGATGAAAGGGTAGATGGGGAAGATGATGCAAAATGATGGATAAGAGAGGATGATAAGTGAGAGGAGATTGGGAAGATAAGATGAGAAGAGAGAAAGCACAAATTGATTCAAGGACAAATATGATGTTTCCCTGGTCAAGCTACAAGCCAAGATTGATTGATGATGGATGGAATGTTGTCAATGAGGGAATGATATATCCTGAAACAACCCAGGGATTGGGAAGGATACATACCGATGATGATGGTGAGAGTGTTGTTGATGAGGGAAGGATACATCCCAAAACAACACAAAATGATAGGGAAGGATACATCCCGATGATGATGATGAAAGTGTTGTTGATGAGGGAAGTATACATCCCAAAACAACACAAAAGGATAGGGAAGGATACATCCCAATGATGATGATGAAAGTGTTGTTGATGAGGGAAGAATACATCCCAAAACAATACAAAAGGATAGGGAAGGATACATCTCAATGGTGATGATGATGATGATTAGATCAAGGCTGGGAGCAAGACCAATGATGTGATCAGATGGTTTGTGCTAGATTGAATGGATTAAGATTTGATTGAGATGTGAGATTTTTGAGATGAATGAAGATGATGGAGGAAAAGGTTCTTAGAATAAAAAATCTATATTATCCTAAGGAAATTGAAGAGATGATGAAATGATGAGGATTGATGAAAAGATGCGTAGAATAAAAAATCTATATTATCCTAAGAAGATTGAAGAGATGACAAAATGATGAAGATGAAGATAGTGGAGTGATGAAAATGGATTAGATAGATAGATGAGGGAGAGTGATGAAGGATGAATGGATAGTAACCAAATCAAGCAAGTTAATTTTTATGTGTTATGCTTCCATGTCATGAGCACTTAATTTTATATAGCATGGGATACTATGCACCATGGTATGAGGAACCAAGGTGACTTTGTATCACATGCATGGGACTGACACAACAAAAAAAAGGTTAGTCCAACATCCCAAAGTCATAGGGGCTTTGGTAGGGCCAATGTTAGAAAACCACAAACACAAAGGATGCCCCAGTGTAACATAAGACCACAAAAGATCTTGGTGGGTACTATGTGTGACAACTAGGAAGACAAGATCACACAGAAAATCAAGAAATACCCCTAGTTCTACCAGTCAAAGGACACCATGATATGATAGATCGTGGTGACCCTGACAAGGTATAATAGGAAGCTCAAATGATAAAAAAAATCCAAAAGCATCAAAAGATCACAATAAACTTCAAATTTCCTTTTCCATAGGATCAAAATGGTGGATGGGATTGACGTGGTCTGATTAGGAAGGATACATCATGTTAAGACCAAAGATGGAAGATAGACTAGGTGATTGACATGACTCGAGATACTCGAAATTGATTGGACTAAGATACTAACGATTTTTTTTGTTTGGAACTAGCTAGGATAGGGACACACTTGATGACACAACACAACAACAAGACACACCCTAAAGACCTAGGAGATCAAGGGCTGATTAAAGATTAGCCTTTCCTACGTGAAAGTGCAGAGGCCTCGTAGTTCAATAAAAGATCAACGACTAACCATGGATAAGAGTGGAAAGAGGACAATGGAGACCTCGATGGATGACAAAGACATGATAGGGAAAATTCCCCGGGGGATGATCAAATGATTAGCCTTGCCTACGTGAAAGCATAGAGGTGACATAGTTTGACAAAAAGACCAACGGTAGAAAATGGATAAGGGATGATGAGACAACCATGATAAGTGGATATAAAGGTGGAACCTCCATGATGACACAAGAATGACCTTGTGGATAGGATGATGGTGATTGCACAAAGCTCAGGGATGGGATAGTTATCCCAATCATCAAAATATGAATTGGGATGATGATATGATGGATAGATAAGTGATGAAAAGTGAGAGGAGATTGGAAAGATGTGTGAAAGAGGTGGGATTGATGATAGTGAGATAGATGACATTTGGTTGCATGAGGGGGGAGCCTATAGCAAGATACCAATGACAAGGGATTATGAGATGGAATGAGAATAGAGATAAAGGGATGGATAGATAAAGATAAGGAGATGGAAAGATGCTAGGATGGATGGATAGGAAGATAAGGATGGGGAGATGAAAAGGATTTTCTCTTGGATGGGTAGGTGGGAAGATAAGGATGGGGAGATGGAAGGGATTTCCTTTTTTTTATGAATGGATGGGAAGGTAAGGATGGGGAGATGGAGGGGATTGTTTGGATAGATGAATGGGAAGATAAGGATGTGGAGGATGGAAGGATGAGCATATGTCATGAGCGAACAACAAGGATGGGGATATGAAAGGATCATGGCATGAAGGGATAAAGGTTTTGGAGGGATTAATGGAAAGAGGATGTGGAGATAATGATAGGGAGATGGAGGGGATGACATGATGGATGAAAGATGTCTCCAAGGACTATGTAACAAAGGAAGTAGATTCCCCCACTCTAGTTATGTCATGTGTGATGAGGCAAGAGGGACAAAAGATGAGTGGATGGGAAGAGAAAGGAGATAAATGAAGGAGGATATGATGGGTGGATGAGGGAGGGAGATGGATGAGGGGGGGAGATGGATGTAGATAGGATGCATGGATAAGGAAGGTAGATGGATGGTAGCGTGATGGGTGGACAAGGAATATGATAGTGTATGGATGAATGGAATGTATGCCAAGAGGTGTCCAAAGCATGTATATATATGGTTGCCCCTATTTTTATTAGGGTCAATAGGAGGGTGGAGAGATTGGGATAAACAGGATACGATAGGTACGATGGGCATGGTAGGATAGATGGAGGAGATGGAGGATGGTGCATTGGGAATGAAGTTTTCCCCAAGTGTGGAAGTAAACTAGATAGGGGATTTACACATGATGCATGTTTTCTAGGTTTTCATCATGGTACTTATCCAAGGCGCTTTTTTTCAAAGTTTCACCATTGGACGATTTTATTTATTTTTTGACATTTTTGACTTTTAGATTTTTGGATAGCATGTGGATGGAGATGGATAAGGATAGGGATGTGGATAAATGGATTTATGAGACATGTGATAAATGGGATATATGGACTCAAGCATCAAGATCCATATTAGGTAATAAGAGCCCATGTGTGAAGTGACTATTGGATGTTGGTACAACCTTATTAGGATGGATGAATTATGCAAGGGAATGGATTAAAGGGATTGGATGAATGAGATATGTGGGAAAATGGATGGGATATGGGAAATTATATGGATGGAATGATGGAGTAGATGTGTGATGGGGAATGTTTTCAGGACCAACATCGGTGCATATGGTGGGGGATATGGAATGATAGGAGGATTAATGGATGGAGAATGTGGGGATAATGGAGGAGTTGGGATAGTGAATTTTGGGATGTAAGGACCCAAAATAGATTTAGGAAATGGAGGATGTGTATGATTAGCTTTTGGATTAGCAACTTTGGATGTTGTTATGGATTTTTCATTTGAATTCACTACATCTTTTTTCTTTGGGATCCACATGGTTTTTATTTTTGCTTTGTTGGACCTTTGTGGCCTATGGGTTTGATTTTGATTTTGAATTTGATTTCTCTTTTCTTCAACATGTCTTTTTAAGGGGAGATGAGGGGCTTTAGATTCATATGGATGTTTAGATTTATGCGTTTTTACTTTGGCATCCAAAGTTCTTTTAATGGCAATGGGATGGGTATGAGGAGATGTATGATGTGGAGGAAACATGAATGAAGTGATAGAGGTAGGATTTTGGGGATGATATGTGGATGGAGGATGTGTAGGTACGTGCCTTTGTTGATCCTAATTAGGGAACATGAGAGTGGGATGTTTATTATGGGTGATATGGATATGTGATGGATGGATAAAAGGATGAATAGGATGTGATGGAGGAGGTGATTTTGGGATATAAGGGCCCAAAATGAACTTAGTACCTAGAGGATGTGTGATGGTGGATGGAGGGACATAAGGACCCAAAATGGATTTGGAGGATGAAGGAGGAATATGGATGGTTGTTTTGAGGTAATATGAGGGGGGATGGCAGCAAATGGTCTAGTGGAGTGATGGGAGGAGCCTCTTATTCTTTTAGAAGAGGATTGTTGAGGATGTATGGAGGTTGTACCAACATTTTTGGATTGTGAGTCTTGAGAGGTATATCCAAGACCTCATGTACAGGGGTGTTCTTTGACCTGGATAGGCTATAAAGACCTTGTTCATGAAGGCCTAAACCTTTTCCTTGATAGTTCATGTTCTTGAGCATTCGATCTATGGTAGGATGCTTGTTATTTTGGAAGTATGATGTGAGTCCATTATTCGGTGGAGGAGGATGGGTGGTGTATATTCTTTTATTTAATTCTACAAGAAAACCACCATGGATGATTGTAATGGTACCAAGGTGATATAAAAGTGGTGTTGTGAGGGTAGGGTTAGGTGGAGATGGAGGATCATGAGATGGAGATGGTGGGATGGCAACATTTTGATTGGGAGGAGTGAGTGATAAGGGATCAGGAGAGGGATTAGGTGATATGATATGATCTAGATTTGTGGCAGTGGGTGATAAGGGCTCATGAGATGGAGTGGTTGGATCTTGAGTGCCAAGGGGATCATGGGATGGAATGGATGGGGGACTATGATCTTGAGTTGGAGTAGATATGATGTTAGGATCTTGATGTGGAGGAGGCGATATGTTGGTATGGTTTGGATCAAGCTCTTGGCATGAATCATCGTGTGTTAGAGGCATGATGATGGAGTTTTGGAGGGACTCCTCAAGTGGGGGAGATGGAAGGATGGAGGATTCATGAAGTTCAAGGGATTGGATTTTGGTGATACTAGGACTAGGGGGAGTAGATTGGATTTGGGTGTCTTTGATGAATTTGACAACTCTAGAAGTAGAAGATGGGGATTCAATGGATTCAACGGTTTGGGTGGTGCTAGGAGTGGTAATAGTAATGATAGGTGTGGGATGGAGAAGGGTATCATCACTAGTGATTGTACATGGGGGAGTGGGGTAGCATGGTTCCACGACTTCAAGATGTGGAGTTGGGGATGTATTCTTTGTAATGAGTCCTCAAAAAACATATGGAGTGGGATACTTGCATATTCTAGGCTTAGTTGGGGTGATGGGAATATATGAAGGATTATGGATGAGTGGAGGATTAGTATTATGGATTGGTGGATTAGGATTAGATGGGTGGATGGGATTAGATGGAGGATTAAGAGTAGGTTGGGGATTAGGATTAGTGAAGGGATCAAGATGAGATGGAGGATTAAGGTAGGATAGGTTGGAAGGAGGATTAGGAGATGATGGAGTGGAAGATGGGGTGACATATGAGGATATGGATGTTGATTAAGGTAGGATGGTGTGGATGGTGGATTAAGATAGGAATATGCAGATGAAGGATTGGCGTTGGAGAAAGTGGATGGAGAATTAAGATAAAAATATTGGGATGGAGAATTGAGGTGGGGAGATTGGGATGGTGGGTTAGGACAAGAGGATATGGTTGATGGATTAGTATAGGAATATGTGGATGGAGGATTGATGTTGGAGAAAGTGGATGGAGAATTAAGGTAGGAATATTGGGATGGAGGATTGGGATAGGAGGATGTGGATGTTGGATAAGAGAAAGATGTGGATGAAGGATATGATGAATGTGTGGATGGGGAAGATACTGGATATCCCTTGTCAAAGGCAGCATAAGGATTGCTAGTGGGTGTGGATGAAGGCATGATGGGATAGCTTGGATGAGTGATTAGATTTTGGAAGACGGTCGGGGAAAGCTTACTAGAAATGATAGCATCAAGGGGGTCTATATCGCACTCATCTTGATCAACAAGACTTTCATTATCATCATCAACATAATTGGGATTCCCCTTGACTACTATTTTTGGTTGCACTGATGGAGGATAAGGATTCACGGTGTTGGATGGAAAAGATGGGAATGGAAGATTAGAACAAAAGGAGAGATGATGAAAAGATAAATGGAATGGATTAGAAGAACGTGGAAGAAGGGATATTAAGATTTGTTTCGATATCAAAAGATCTTGGATGTGGATGGATTAAGGCTCAAATTGGGATGTATATTAAGCTTAGGTTAGGATTGGATTAAAACTCAAATTAAGATGGGATTTAAGCTCAGATTAGGATGATTGGAGGATGTGATGGGATTGATTCTTAAGTTCAAGGATAAAACTAAGATGATGGGATGATCGTTGGATGAATGAAGGATAGGTTTAGCTAACTCCTTGCTCAAAAAGGGATGACATTTGGGTAGACTAACAAGGATTGATAAGATGAAAGTGATCGTTTAGGGATGGATATGTAGAGGAAAAATGATTGGACTATAGTTTTGGACTGAGGAAGATATAGGCTAATCATGACACATAGGATTGAATCTGGATTTTGGATGGGAAGTGAATCTTCCTCTACATTTGACAAGATCGCCCCTCTAGGTGACACGATTGCCTATCTAAAGGTCAATGGATTCGCCTTTGTGTCAAGCAAGTCCACCTATCTAGGTCATAGGATCACCCTTCTATGACACGTACAAAATCACCCAAGTCTTGGGGTTCTCAAAAGGAACAGGTAGAAATGAGACACAAAATTTCCTATTTATGATACAGGATCACCTTTCCCAAGACACAGGATTACCTAAGTCTTGGGGTGTTCAAAAGAAACAGGCAGACATGAGACACAAAATTGCCTATTTAGCTTGCAGGTTCGCCTCTATCTTGGGATGTATGTACACAAGAAAAATCACCTATTGAGGGTGACAAATTCACCTCTACTAAGGATTAGGATCACCTATTTCTTGAATAGTACAAACTCAAATGAGAACGCCTATTATGGGATCACCTATTGGACAAGCGAGATCACCTAAGTCTTGAATTGTATGGATGAGGATAGTATAGATGGATGTGGGATTGCCCCTGTGGATAGAAAGTTTGCCTATTCTAGGGAGTGTATGGATACATATGAGACACGAATTCACCCAAGAGTTTGGAAAGATCACCTATTCAGGGAATAAGCAAATGGGGATGACTCAGACCAAACGCAGGATCACCCTTGTGAACAACAGGTTCTCCCAAGGAGGTGACAAGATCGCCTATTTTTAGGGAATAGGAAGACTTGAAGGGTACATACTAGACACAAAATCACCTAAGGGCTGGACAAGATTGCCGATTCCAGGGAACAGGCAGACACGGGGTCACCTAACTAAGGGACCCACAGGAAAATTCTCCCCTGACAAGGATGAACTCGCCTAAAGGATGACCTAGACTGGACCAGGAGGCAGAATCACCCCTTTACTGGGCAGGATCACTTGTCCACATTGCAAATTTGCCTCTGTGAGAAGCGAATTCACCACTGAGGGTAGGGGAAAACTATGGCAAAGGATAGAAAACACAACATAAAATAGACAGAGAGGCTGGACTGACTCAAACTGACAAATAAGCATTAGTATCGCACAAAGAAGACATGTTAGGAAGCACAATCCTAGAATTAGTATTAAGGGTTTACAAACTTGATGTAGGCCCATAACCTTGGGCGGACAACCCAAGGTTAATACTCTGTGATACCGGGGTGGTTCTTTGGATCATCCTTTCTCATGAAGGTGGATAGCTAGTGATTTAGTGGCATAGGGTCATCAACAGATGCCATAGGCTCACCTTCATGCTTTCTCTTAGAGACTATTGTATTCCACCATGTGGATTTCTCTCAACCCAAGGGAGTACGTGGTGAGTAACTTAGGGGTACAGTGCACATCCCCTACACTACACCAAGCTGGGGCTAAAACATGAGTCTCTATCTAGGCTATATAGGCTATCTCATGCATCCTAAATATACACTAGGCACATGAGGCACAGTTGTGAACACCAGCTCGTCACAAGCATGGATCGGGAGCCCCGACAAGGTATTAGAAACTCAGACAAACCCTGCACGTCTTATCTAGGTATCACCCTAGCTTCGACACTTCACTAGACGCAACATGACTAGATTAGGGTACAAATTTAGTTCTCCCCTTTTTATATACCCTGTCGGTAACATGTGGTTGGGATCGTCCCTCAGATGATGAAATCCTAGGCAGGTCCCGCTAAGGGATGAAAATACTAGACACTTTGGCTGGTCCCCAAGCTCGCACATAGTGTAAGGGGAGAGCTTAGATAGACTAGCACTTCCTGGGTAGACTTGATTGGACTAGAACAAGTTGTGATTTCTCGTCACCCATGATCACCAAAAGGTGCAAGGGGAGTGGATACGTAAACAACTTGCTCCCAAGCACAACAAACAAGGTTAATTGACCCTTTAATTAAGCTACATGTGCCTAAATTAGTGTGAAAAACAACAGAAAGAGCTAACTAATGGGTCTTTGACCGATCGTCTTTTAGAAAATAGATTAGTAGTTTTAATCATTGGTCTTTGTCAAATATGGGACAATGCTGCACAAATTGTTAGTAAAATACCACAATCACCGATCAACAAGTTAGTTGGTCAGTACCCGAAACCGAAATCAAATTTTAGTTTAAATAAAAAAATTAAGGGTTCTAGATAATTACCAATTTACCTCTGTGTGAGACGAGTTCGCTCATGTCTATAGATTAGGATCGCCTATTTGGGGGGATGGGCGAAGTCACAGTCACCTATTGGATGGAAGGGCGTATGTAATCTCGCCTCTATAATTCCTTCAAACTTGCCTTTGTAGTCAACGATATAGCCCTTTCCAGTATCCCTCCATGTATCTGCCTCTGAATTTGGTAGTTGTGGTCAAAGGTTGCGAGTTCGCCCCTATCTTGAAAGGGTGGATATGACTTCACTTGTTATCTTTGTAGATTTTCCCCTATTTCGAGCAAGTTTTCCCCTCCAGGGGCAGATTCACCCTTGCACGTAAAACCAAAACCTTTAAATTTTAAACAACAAGCAAAGTAAAGCAAACCTATGATGTGGGTCCGACCAGGCGTGCCAGAAATATGTGTAGTGTTTTTACCCCATCTAAAATGCAAGAAATAAACTCAAGCAAGAGATAAAAAAATAAACGACAACACTCAAGATTGGGCTTAAGATGAAACTCAAACTTAAAATGACAATAAAACCAATTTTTACCTTGTTTGAGCTTGATGGATTTGTTTGCCCTCATTGACGGCTTGACATGTGTGCTTCTAGATCAATTTAGGCAGCATAATGGCTTGGTTTTTGCTTGATTTGGATGTAAGATGGCTATGGTGTTTGAAGGCTTGGGAGATTGAGATGATGAATGTGATAGATTATGGTAGCATATGGTTGAATGCTTGAGTGCTTGAGAATACAAAAATGGCTAAGTGTTAGCCATTTAGCAAGGGAGATAGGAATGGATGGTGGAGATTGAAAGGGGGAGGAAGATCAAGGGTTGAGATCAAGAGTTCACCAAAGGAATTAAAAATTCATTTTTAATGTGCATGGAAAGGATAAAAGGAATTTAATATTCTTTGGGAAAGATAAAATGAATTTAATATTTTGTGGCAGATGAGAGAGTTGACCAGAGTGTAGGTTGGGATAGCTAATCAATGATTAGGTTGTGTAAGTGAGGGATTAGGAAAATGATTAGGTGGGTAATGAGGATTAATGGTTCGCTTGCATATTATGGAGGATGTGACACTTCCCTAATCAAGGATTAGGAATGTGCACATCCTTAATCTAGGATTATGCAAATTAATCAGGATTAGAAAAAGGTTATGGAGGATGTGATATGAGGGGAATTAAATAAATAGATTATTTATTTAATTCTTTAGAGGAAAGGGATAAGGGATGGTAGTAAATAATTAAAGGTAATTATTTACTTGAGGCTAGGATTTAAAGATGATAGAATAAATAAATTAGGATGAAAGGATAAGGGATAATGAATATTAATTAAATAATAGGGTATTATTTACTTAATATAGAGGATATGACATTAGTCGAATTAGGGGTAAATTGACCAAATTAAAGTGATCAATTTTTAGTGTCTACAGGTTTATAAAGCTCAATGTGGTCTTTGGCAAGTGACTCATATTTTATGGTTAATTTTGTCCCATATGTAGTCCTAAACAACATGTGGGACCAATCTGAGGATAAATAACTTCCTATTTTGGCAGTGAAATCTCTTGACAAGCATAATGAAAAATAAGGTGGTAAGTCAATGACAAATATGTCTTGAGGGATGGAAAAATTTGGACAAGCATGAAGTGTAAGACTTAAATCCTTAATGACACCTATGGTGTTAATGGTTGTCTTATGTAATTGGACCACTCCCTTCTCAAGGGGATGATATCTCAGTCCCAACTTATCAGCAATTTATTTGGGCATGACAGAACTACTTGCCCCAGTATCTACCATGTAGTTATGGACCAACTTATCCACTACTATCAAAGACACATAAAAATGAGAGGGTTTGAAATCTTTACATGATTGTTTATTGCTATCTTAAGGTACATTTGTGAAAATAGCCTTAACTTGACCTATTGGTGCATCACTTGAAACATTCAAATTAGTCAAAGTAGATTGTAATAAGTCCTTTTAACCTGGGATGGACAAATAGTCCCACATTGACATAGACACATTCACTTTCTTCATGTGTTCAACAATGTTAAAGGGTACAATAGTGTTTACCTTTTGGTGGGTCCTTGCAACAACATGGTCTGGTTGCAAGTGAGCTAATTGGGACTAATTCCCAAGTTGCTCTTTACTGGTGCCTTGTGGAATTCTTTACAAAAAATGTGGCACTTAAAGATTGGATGGGTCAACAACTTCTTTATCCATGTTTGTTGTTTGTACAATTTTCAAGGCCCTCTTCTTGGCCCTAGTATTGGCTGCAATTGGAGAATCATCTCTATTCACTCCACAAAACTCCTCTCCTTTCCAATTAAGGAGAGTTGATTCACTTGTAGGGAGATCTTTTTGTTGTGATGATTCATCATTAGGCACATTCTACATGCTTGTAACATTTTGAACCATTAGAGCTTGATTAATAACCCCATTTGAACATGTAGCTTGATTATGGGGTTGGTTGCAGGGAAAGCACCACTCATACTCAGTTGCAAGGTTATTCTGAACAGGAACAAGATCTCTAGTTGAACTAATTGGAGCTGGATTATATGCTTGAAACAGCCTTGGATTAAGATTTTCCCTTGCACCTTGGTTACTTCCCTGAAATAGCTATCTATTAGCTTTATAAGTTTAGCTCTGCCCTTGATTATGAGGCTAATATGGCTTAAAATTTTGGAATTTTTGCTTCTTAATTGATGCAAAGTAGGGTGATTTAGGCCTTAACTAATCAATCCAAACTAGTCTCCAAGTGTGAAAACAATCTTAAGGGATAGTTCCTTCACAAACTGTCCACATTGCTAGTAGGTGTCCACTGAGCCTTATTTTATCATGTCTTTTAGAGAAGGTCTACAAGAGACAAAACCTTCACACTTTCAGGCACCCTTTACCCTGTTATTCCACATATCTAACTGGTTCCTCATGTTGTTTTGTAACAATCTTCTCAAAACTGACCTGTAACGTTGGAATTAGGCCAAATTAAGCCACTTTTACAAAGGAAGTGTTCTCAAATCAACTTGCAACTCCTAAAATATTCACCAATAGACTTCCTAGGTCACATAGGGTCTGAATTAACAATTTACTTCATCAAAATTTCACTACAATATGTTGTCCTAACAAATATCTACCAAAACTAAGCCTAGCACATAGGGATGCTAGACTAGGGCTCGAGCAAAACCTCCATTAACTCCATCACCCTACCCTAAAACTACAAAAATAAAAGAAAACACAACTAGAAGGTCCATTCCACTAGTTTCTACAATTTTCCTACAGTGGAATGGCCTGATTTTACATGATTTGTCATAAAACCCTTGAAACCCTAACCAAACAGAGCACTTACAGAAATCTACCTCAAACATCCACCAATCTAAATGAAATTCAACAAAATAGGATTCAAATGAGAGTAGAAACCAATAACTATCAATTCACATGAGTCTTAGATGATTATGTTGCTATATGAGGTCATACAGGTTCGGGAAATACAAGAAACATGGAATTTTCCACCAAAATAGAGTATCTTTTTATTTTGCTTGCTTCAAACTTCATCAACAACCATGCCTCAAATGTCTTAGAGGATTTTAAACACATCCTCTTCAAATTCCAATGGTCCCCAACTAATTTTTGAATGGGTGACCATTGGTATTCCAATACAAGCCAAATTTGACAACATTCACTAAGCAACTTTTACATTATTCATGACAACTTTTAACAAAACACCTACAAGACCCTACATGACCTTCATTACATTGAAATTGGTCTAATAGATCTTATTTACATCATGAAAATACACAATAAAAATAAGACACCACAATGCATCATCAAACCAAAATTGTCAAAGGTGCTCATACACCATACAACCGGGGTAGAAAAGATTTCAATCTCCTAATGAAATGAGTTCTTGGACAAAGACTCCATGTTGCTTTATATCCTCCTCTAACATCCATGTAGCATCTTCATTTGGTAGGCCATGCCATTTGACCAAGTATTCATTGTACACTTTCTTTCTAGTCCTCTTGATCTCCCTTGTGTCCAACATGCTTTGAAGCTTCATTGGTTGGCTGGGTGGTAGGTCTTTAACCCACTCATCATCTTCAACTCTTGCAGCACCTATATCATCACCTGCATCCACATGAGTACCCTTAAAAGGATAAAGATCAACAACATTAAATATAGGTGAAATAGCAACTCCAGGAGGGAGTTCTATCTCATAAGAATTTTGCCCAAACTTGTACACTACCCTGCAAGGACCAATCTTTTTCATCATTAGCTTGGTATATTTTCCTTTAGGAAGCCTTTCTTTCATGAGATGTGCAAGCACCATATCTCCAACCTTGAACTGAGCATCTTTCTTTTTCAAATCTGCATTCTTCTTATACTTCTCCACACTCTTCTTCAGAGTCTCCTTGACCTACTCATGTATGTCCTTCATAGCTATGGAAAATTCCTCCCCTGTTGCACTTCTTCTCTCCATATCCTTCAGATCTCTAAGTTCATTTATCACTCTTGGATGCATCCCATATACTACCTCAAATGGACTCCTTCCTATGCTTTGGTTGATGGAATCAGTGTATGCATATTTTTCTTGAGGAAGTAGAGATCCCATGACTGACCATGTTCCTTTGTAAGACACCTTAACAAGTTCCCAAGTGACCTATTTACAACCTTAGTTTGTCCATCTGTTTGTGGATGGTGGGCTGAATTGAATTGCAGATTGGTTCCTAGTTTTTCCCACAAGGTCCTCCAAAAATGACCTATGAATTTGGAATCTGTATCAGACACAATGGTCAAAGGCAGTCCATGAATCCTTACAATCTCCTAGAAAAAAAAACTAGCTATGTGAGATGCATCATTTGTACTCCTGTAAGCAATGAAATGGACCATCTTGCTAAACCTATCCACAACAACATAATACTGTCATACCCCCTTTGTGTCTTAGGCAGACCCAAAACAAAGTCCATGCTTATTGACTCCCATGGGCAGTTAGGTATAGGAAAAGGTTGGTATCAACCTGCATTGGAGATTGATCCTTTGGCTCTTTGACATATCCCACAACTCTCTACAAACTTCTTAACATACACATTCATCCTTAGCCAATGATAGAATCTCTTAACCTGCTATGAAGTTTTATCAAACCCAAAATGCCCACTCAAACTACCACAATGCTTCTCCCTTATCAAATTTTCCCTCATAGAGCATTTAGGAACACACAACTGAGCCCCCTTGAATAGAAAACCATCTTTTAACACAAAATCAGAGTATTCACTATGAAAAACATCTTGACACTGACTGCAAATAGCAAATGCATCCTTAAAATCATCATCATCATTATACATACCTTTTAGTGCATCTATACCCACACTTTGGAGTTGTATCTCTTGCACCATCATAGATCTCCTACTTAGGGAATTTTCAACCTTATTTTCTTGCCCTTTCTTGTGCTTTATTGTAAATGTGTAGGCCTGCAAATAATCCATCTACTTCATGTTCCTATGACTCAACTTGTCTTGGCTATTCAAGAAGCTTAATGCATGATTATCTGTAAAGAAAAAAAAATCCTTTGGTAAGAGATAATGTCTCCATTTCTTGAGAGACTATACCATGACATAGAGATCAAGGTCATATGAGGAATACTTCCTTTTGGCATCATTTAGTTTCTTATTGAAAAAGGCAACCGGTTTCTCCTCTTGACTCAAAACTGCACCTATGGCAAACCTGCTTGCATCACATTCCACAGTAAACACCTTGCCAAAGTCAGGAAGTGTAAGAATAGGTTGTTGTGCCACTCTCATCTTCAAGTACTCAAAGCTCTTATCTACCCCAGATGTCCATTAAAATTTATGCCTCTTTTCACCTTTGATGGTATCAAGTATTGGTGCACAAATGTGACTCAAATTCTTGATGAACTTTCTATAGAAGCTAGAAAATTCATGGAAGCTCTTGACTTCTCCGACTAATGTAGGTGTTGTCCAATTGAGTATTTCCTCTACCTTTGTGGGATCCATCTTCAATGTCCCTTTTGAAATCACAAATCCAAGGTATACAAGTTCATTCTTCATAAACTCACACTTCTTGAGGTTGATCATTAATTTCTCCTCATTGACTCTATTCAGTACCTTATCTAGTTGCTCCAAATGATCCTCTCTTTTTTTACTATACACAAGGATTTCATCCATGTATACCACCACAAATTTTCCTATGAAGTGCTTTACAACCTCATTCATCATCCTCATGAATGTACTTGGAGCATTTGATAACCCAAATTGCATCACTAGCCATTCATATAAACCTTCATTGGTCTTAAAGGTGGTCTTCCACTAATCTCCTTCCCTTATTTTGATATGATGGTATCCACTTTTCAAATCAATCTTTGAGAAGTACCTTGCACCGACCAAATTTTCCATTAAGTCCTCCATCCGGGTTATAGGAAATCTATACCTAATGGTGATCTTATTTATTGCTCTTGAATTAGTACAAATCCTCCAATCTCCATTTTTTTTGGTGCCAATACAATTGGCACAACACAAGGGCTTAAGCTCTCCCTTATCAACCCTTTTTCCAACAAATCTTGAACCTGATTTCTTATTTCTTCATTCTGCCTAGGTGCCATCTTGTATGTTGCTTTGTTTGGCAGACTTACACCCAGTATGAGATCAATATGATGACTCGCATCTCTGATGGAGGCAATGAACTTGGTAACTCCTTCATTCCTATGTCTTCATATTTTTCTAACAAGGCCTGCACCTCCTTAGGTATCTTTGCTTGATATGTTGCTACTGCATTAGAAATAGGCTTACCAACAATGGCATAACCTATGTTTTCCTCCTCTAGATCTTTCAAAAACTCCTCCTTGACTACCATCACACTTGGTCCTTCATGAACAACACCATCATCTTCTTGCAAAGGTGTGAGAGTGTAAGAAACTCCATCTTTCTCAATGACATACACATTATTTTTCCCATCATGCTTGGATTTTCTATCAAATTTCCAAGGCCTTCCAAGGAGTAGGTGGCGTACATCCATAGGAACAACATCACAATTTTTTTTGTCTTTGTAGGCACCAATATTAAACTCCACCCAAACCTTCTCATTAACAAGCACTTTCTACCCTTTATTGAGCCATGAGATTTTATAAGGTGTTGGATGAGGATTCCTCTTTATTTTAAGTTTTTCTACCATCTCTAATGATACTATATTATCTATTGAACCAAAATCAACTATCACTTTGCATACCTTTCCCTGAGATTTGCATGTTGTCTGAAACAAGGCCTTTCTTTGAGGGGGTTCCTTGATGGTTGGCACCTTGATTAATGTCCTTATGATCATTAAGGACTCTCCTACCTCTGGAGCAACATGCAAGGAAGGTTAATTTACACTTTCTTCATCCTCCTCTTGCACTAGTTGAGTCCTCTCTCCACCATGAGAACTTGCACTTGGTTTATCCAAACACTTCCATGCAGGATGTTTGAATTGATTGCAGTTATAACACCTTCCAAAGAAGGTATTAGACCCCCTTCCTTGTCCATTGAACCTCCCTATACCATTTGGACTTCTTCCTCTGAGACTTCCCCTTGATTCACCACTTGATTCTTGATTTGCACTTTGTTCACCTTGACCTCTTTGTGATCCTCTTCCACTAGAGGTTCCTCTACCCCTTGATTGTTTTTCTTGCCTCCTCTTTATCTTTTCCTCAACCTTAGTGGCCATTTTAAAACACTTCTCTACTGTCCTAGGAGTAGTGAGACTTATCTCATCTTGGATTGTGGATCTCAAACCATTAAAATATCTTGCTACTTTCTCCTTTTCATTCTCCATGTTCCCAGACCTTATGGCCAGCTAGTGGAACTCCTCAAAATATGCTACCACATCCATTTATTTTTGTTTTAAATTACGCAATCTCCTAAATAATTGAATCTCATAGTTTGCAGGAAAGAACTGACTCTTTACCTTCACCACCATCCTATCCCATGAATTGATCTTGGGATTTCCTTTCCTTGCCCTCCTTTCTTGGGTGTAATTCCACCATGTTAATGTTGGTCCCTTCAATTTTGTTTTAGCAAACTTGACCTTCTTGTCTTCAGCCACCTCCTTGAATTCAAAATAGTTGTCTGAGGCATCTATCCACTCAATCACCTCTTCAACATCCATTTTTCCACCATACATAGGTAGCTTCATCTTCACATGGTGTGTCTCTCCTTTCATAGCCTTAACCACTTGTAGAAACTTCCTTTCTTCAGGATCCATTTGCTCGTGTGATCCTTCTTGGGGGTGCTCACCTTCACCGTCTTCCTCATCTTCAGGGTCGCTCTCCTTTTCAAGACCCTTATCTCTCTTGTCTCTTTTATCCAGTGCTTCCATCTTGGCTTCCATAGATTCTTGAGACTCTCTTAGGGCTCTTAACTCCTGTCATCACCTGGATTTGCACCCTTGCAGAATATAAAATTCGATAATCTAGTGTAACATGGGAAGACCTCCAAAGCTGTGGGTCACTTGTAGATAGAGGTCAACCTCCAGAGAAGGCCGACTTCCTTTGATGTCACCTAAACTAATGGTTTCTTGAAGGGAAAGGGAGAAGGAATGCATAAAAATAAAACTAACTCTAAGGTGATGCACCAAAATGACAGGAACAATGAGATACTCAATTTACACTTGAATACTGACGATGAACATAAGATTACACATCAAATTCTATAAACCTTACACTAATGTTTCACAAACAGGTTCGATTCACACACTTTTTTCGGAGAGGAAAGAAAGATTTTCACAGACTAGAATCCATGTGTGACTAAGTGAACACAATTTGTGATTTATATAGTGATACTTTTGCAAAGGAAGGCAGGAAACACAAGATAAAGTTATGAAGGAATGAAAGAAATTCACAAAAATAACTTGATCATGAACCTGAAATGCACAACACTCTACAAGAACAAGATGGAAATCCGAACATCAATAGTAACCAAGGTGAATTTTATATAACATGTTCCAAAACGAGTTACATAATTTTGCTAATCTGAGAGAGGACCGTAGTAGTCACAGACTTCAGAAAAGCATCTAGAAGAACTCTCCAACTCTTTAACAAAGAGGAAAAAATGCCTTATATACAAAAGTAAGGTTGGCCCCTAAGGGCTTACAAAATATCAAGCCTAGAAAGATCTTCCTTTAGATCTTTTGATTGAATTTAATGTTGCACCCTGCGTGTCCATATTGGTGAAGAGATTGCCTTCAGGGGAAGCCTTCTTGATCTTTCTACAACCATCACATTCACTTCTGCTCCTCGTGTCGATCTTTAAATTTCCCCCAGTCAAGCTACTTTGAAAGCTTCTAACTTCAGAGCATATCCATGTCGATTCATCATGTTGATCTTCTTCTTCCTAGTCAGACTACCACGACTTGCCTTTAGATTTCTTTGATTGGTCGGGTATACTCCACGCAGATTCTTCAGGCAGTCAAAAGCTCCTCCTGTAGAATAGCATATCGGTGAGACACCAATCGTGTCTCCCCGATGCGATTAAATCTTCCTGTGGTTATCGACATAGCTTGAAACCATCGATGAGAGTTCCTGTCGAGCCACAAAAATCATATCGAAAACGTCTTGGTCATCGACGGGTCCATCGCTATCGGCAGGACCAACATCAGTCGGGGAGACATCACAGCAAGCCACCTTGAGTTCATTTTGTATTGGCAAGACCCTATCGGGTCGACAAGACATCACAGCGAGGCTCAGAATCCTTTGGCGAGATCTGAGACTCCTATCAAAGGAAACACATATCGAGGCCCTCCTTTCTTTCGGTGAGACCACCTCTGCATGTCGAGACATCATGGCAATTCCTCCATCCTTCGCCAAAACCATCATCTCCTGTCGGGGCTTCTTCATTTTTCAGCAAGACATAATGCCTTCGCCAAGACATCATGGCGATATTAATTTCTCTCGGTGAGGCTCTGGCCAGTCGCTGAGACATCTTGGCGACCTGACCCTCCTTTTGGCGAACTGGAATCTGGTCAGCGTGACCTTCATGTGTTAGTGGGACCTCCTACCAAACTTCTCACATTACACCAAAGGCATCCTACTTCGATGAGACATTTATGGATCGATGAGACATTTGGCCGACGACAGCTGCTTCGCTGAGACCGTTTGACATCGGCATAAGGTCTTGTCGATATAAAGATGTCTGCCCGACTGAGGAGAAAATAAATTCATCGCCGAAAGAAAGGGCTGCTCGTCGTAGGGTCTAGGCGAGTGGTGAATGTCCTACCGACAGGGGGAGCCTTTGGCATAACATTTGGAGCTCGGGAAGATGTCTTCCTGACCGGCGAGAGTCAAGCCAAAAGGAAGGGTGTCAGCCGAAGAGAAAGGAGCTCGGTGAAGGGTCTCCCCAAAAGCGGGGTCTCACCGAAAGGGAATAAGCCCAGGAGAATAGAATGAGCTCGCTAAAGGATTTTGAGCCTCGTCATGATGTCCTGCCGACCCGATAGGGTCTTGCCGATACAAAATGAACTCAGGGTGGCTCGCTGTGATGTCTCCCTGACTAATGTTGGTCTTGCTGACAGCGATGGACCCACCGATGACCAAGACATTTTTGATATGATTTTTGTGGGTCGATAGGAACTCTCATCGACGGTTTCAAGCTATGTCGATAACCACAAGAAGATTTAATCGCATCGGGGAGACACGATTGGTGTCTCATCGACATGCGCTTCTACAGGAGGAGCTTTTGACCACCCGAAGAATTTGCGTGGAGTATACCCAGCCAATTAGAGAAATCTAAAGGCAAGTCGTGGCAGTCTGACTAGGAAGAAGAAGATCAACATGATGAATCGACACAGATCTGCTTTGAAGTCAGAAGCTTTCAAAGCAGCTCGACTGGGGGAAATTCAAAGATTGACACGAGGAGCAGAAGTGAATGCGGTGGTTGCAGAAAGATCAAGAAGGATTCCCCTAAAGGCAATCTCTTCATCGACATGGACACACAGGGTGCAACATTAAATTCAATCAAAAGATCTAAAGGAAGATCTTTCTAGGCCTGATATTTTGTAAGCCCTTAGGGGCCGACCTTACTTTTGTATATAAGGCATTTTTGCCTCTTTGTTAAAGAGTTGGAGAGTTCTCCTGGATGCTTTTCTGAAGTCTGTGACTACTACGGTCCTCTCTCAGATTAGCAGAATTTTGTAACTCATTTTGGAACATGTTATGTAAAATTCACCTTGGTTACTATTGATGTTCGAATTTCCATCTTGTTCTTGCAAAGTGTTGTGCATTTCAGGTTCATGATCAAGTTATTTTTGTGAATTTCTTTCATTCCTTCATAACTTTATCTTGTGTTTCATGCCTTCCTTTGTAAAAGTATCACTATATAAATCACAAATTGTGTTCACTTAGTCACACATGGATTCTAGTATGTGAAAATCTTTCTTTCCTCTCCGGAAAAGGTGTGTGAATCCAACCTGTTTATGAAATGTTAGTGTAAGGCTTAGAGAATTTGATGTGCAATCTTATGTTCATCATCAGTATTCAAGTGTAAATTGAGTATCTCATTGTTCCCGTCATTTCGGTGCATCACCTTAGAGTTAGTTTTATTTTTATGCATTCCTTCTCCCTTTCCCTTCAAGAAACCATTAGTTTAGGTGACACCAAAGGAAGCCGGCCTTCTCCGGAGGTTGACCTCTGTCTACAAGTGACCCATAGCTTTGGAGTTCTTCCCATGTTACATTGGATTGTCAAATTTTATATTCTGCAAGGGTGCAAATCTAGGTGATAACAACTCCCTAGCAACAACAACTGAACCACCTTTAGGAGGCATTTCCTATGCTTTGCCTTGCAACTTCTCTTCTTCCAAATTCCAATCTTCTTTCCAAATGATCTACAACCTAAGCTTTGATACCACCTAATGTAGATTAGGGTGATTAAGGCCTTAACTAATCAATCCAAGCTGGTCTCAAAGTCTGCAAACAATCTTAAGGGATAGTTCCTTCACAAACTGTCCACCTTGCTAGTAGGTGTCCATCGAGCCTTATTTTATCATATCTTTTAGAGAAGGTCTACAAGAGACAAAAAATTCACACTTTCAGGCACCCTTTACCCTATTATTCCACATATCTAACTAGTTCCTCATGTTGTTTTGGAACAATATTCTCAAAATTGACCTGCAACGTTGGAATTAGGCCAAATTAGGCCACTTTTACAAAGGAAGTGTTCTCAAATCAATTTGTAAACTCCTAAACTCTTCACCAACATACTTCCTAGGTCACATAGGGTTTGAATTGACAATTTTTTTAATGAAAATTTCACTACAATCTGTTGTCCTAAAAAATCTCTACCAAAACTAAGCCTATCACATAGGGATGCTAGACTAGATCTCGAGCAAAACCTCCATTAACTCCATCACCCTGCCCCAAAACTACCAAAATCAAAGAAAACACACCTAGAAGGTCTATTCCACTAGTTTCTATAATTTTCCTATGGTGGAATGGCCTGATTTTACATGATTTGTCACAAAACCCTTGAAACCCTAACCAAATAGAGCACTTACAGAAATTTGCCTCAAACTTCTACCAATATGAATAAAATTCAACAAAATAGGATTCAAATGAGAGTAGAAACCAAGCACTATCAATTCACACGAGTCTTAGATGATTATGTTGTTGTACAAGGCTGTACAGGTTTAGGAAATACATAAAACATAAAATTTTCCACCAAAATAGAGTATCTCTTTATTTTGCTCACTTCAAACTTCATCAACAACCATGCCTTGAATGTCTTAGAGAATTTTAAACACATCCTCTTCAAATTCCAATGTTCCCCAACTAATTTTTGAATGGGTGGCTTTTGGTATTTCAATACAAGCCAAATTTGACAACATTCACTAAGCAACATTTACTTATTCATGAAAACTTTTAACAAAACACCTACAAGACCCTACATGACCTTCATTACATTGAAATTGGTCTAATAGACCTTATTTACATTAGGAAAAGACACAAAACAAAAACAAGACACCACAATGCATCATCAAACCAAAATTGTCAAAGGTGCTCCTGCACCATTAATGCTCACTAACTCATTTCCAAATGACTAAAGCAAACCTTTTATTTCCTGCAACTTAGGAGATTGGGTTGGAACATCCTTATCTTGATTAACAATAGTTGGTAATGCTGGAATGACAGGTATAGGAGCAAAAGGTGGTATTTGTAAAGGCATAGAAGGCTGACTTTTTGGGAAAATAGGCATTGGCGGTCTAGGTGCAATCTTACCAACCTAAATAAGACTATTTGTTGCCCTCACTGCAATGTCAAATGCAGCTAGTAAAGAGGTACCTCCCATGGATTGTATCATTATTGAGATGTCACTGTTAAGAGCCTTTAAGTAATAAAGAAATGCATATTCTGGAGAAGGTCTTACCGTAACAGGAATCCTCTTCCATGTCTTCTGAAAATGAAAGTTGAAATCCATCATTTTCTCCTAAGGAGCCCTCTTAATTGTAGTCATTTGCTCAACTAGTGACAAGTGATCAGACTTGTCTTCAAACTGCTTGTTCAAAGCTGCTCCCAACTCATCCCAATTCGCTATAGAACCAATTGCTAAACCCCTAAACCACTGAAGGGTCTTCCCCTTTAGTGAAGAAGGCAACAATCTCACTGCAACATTTTCTTGAGTGATGTGATGGACTCCACATAATGAGGCCATGTCCCTGATATGCTAAATGGGAGTAGTTTGATCCTCCCTTGTGAAAAAAGGTAAACTTTTCAATGCAGCCATAGGAATATCATCATGTTGCTGCAAGTTTAGTGGGATGCCTCCACTAAATGGAATGAAAGGTTGATTCCTTTGTGCTACCATTGGATTGATCTAAACTAGTTTAACTTGTACAACAACTAAATGAATCAAGACACTTGCTATAGCTATTGCAACTATTGGTTTGAAACTAAGCGGTGTAGATTGAACTATTTTTGATGAAACATGAGTTCATTTTGTTGTCCTGCCTTATCTTTTGGGTGGGGACAACTGTAAATATTCAAAAGGAATATCACGTCTTCTAGTTTGTATCCTTCTCATATGCTATTCTACACTGGTTTATGCTAACCTACCCCTTCAGAGTTGCCAGATATACAAATTTAACCTCTCAAAGGTCTGAAACTCACTGGTTGCATATCAAAACTAGCAAAATATACATTTACTATCTTGATTTGACATTCCCATCGGGCATGCCAAAATTGTTATCAGCTAGATTTGCACCTTGTTGAACCTGAAGTTCAATAATCTACTGAAAACATGGGAATGATCTCAAGGTGTGGGTAACTTATATGAGATCAAACCTCTAGAGAAGGTCGACTTCCTAAATGGTTATCACCTATATTACTCTACTATTTGACAAGGAAAAGAGAAAAGAGAATACATAAACTAAAAAACTAAAAAATGGATCTAAGGGGGTGATACACCAAACTAAACCAGGACATAACACTCAGATTACAAACACTTGCCAAAACTTGGACAACTCATTGCAGTATGTCTTTGCATAAGTGTTTTACAAAGAGGTTCTGATGCCCAAACTCCTAGGAGGAAGGTAACTTCATAGCTAATAGCCATTTGCATCTTTGACACAAATTATAATCTGCATTAACATACCTTTTGCTTAAAGGTGCTAAACATGAGACAAAGCTATAAGGAAATAAATAATACCTCACAAATAACTTGATCAAATCAATTAAGTGCACACAATAATCAAAGAACAAGAATGCAAAACTCCAAATAATTGATATCCAAGGTCTTCATTGTTATTCATGTCCAAAAGAGCTACAAAGTATGCCAAAATATATAAAAGGACTGAAAAGTCACTAAGTACAAAAAATGCATAATCAGAACTGAGTACAACAGAGTCAACAAAGTGACTATATCTCCAAATTCCTCCAAAAATCAACCAAAAAAGGATCTAGAAACTGAGTTGGGTCAGATGCCTCCAAAAATCCAAAAATATAGCAACTGAATCTTCTCCAAAAGAGCTCCAATGTGTTGAAGAAGTCAAGTTTGACTATGTCAAACATTAAGGCACAAGAAAATGATGCCTAAATCCTCTCCATCTTTCAAAAAAGCAAGTAAAACCTCTCTATATGCTCTCCCTTGTACAAACAACTACTCTAAACTAAACTCCATTATTCTTGGAAATCATGAATACTCCTCCAAATCACAAGGCATATGTAAGGTATGAATTCTACTTTGCATTTAAAATAGCAATGTGACTTAATGACTTATAACAATATCATTGAATTCAAATGCTTTACAATTTAAATCAATGCAAAAAGATAAGACCTCCTAATTCAACCTCACATAGGTCAAGGCATACATACAAGTCATAAAGACCCCTAAATATGGCATACACAAGGCAAAATAATCATAAGGAATAAGACTTGTAAGTCTTAGCCCATGTGATACATTAATCTGTATGCATATTTTTTTAAAAACAAAGGTGAAAATCACCTTATGTTGTTGACAAAAGATAGGGTTCCAAACCCTAATACTCAAAACTATGAATCCCTAGATTTTTGGTCTCATTTGCATCGACCAATTGATGGAAAGAAACCTCAGCCGCCATGGAGACTGGAGTTCCTTCTCCTGATGCACTCCATTTCCACTACTTTCTCATCGATTCTCTCAAAGGATCACTAGTAAGTTGTTTTTGAAACCAAAACTGAATAATAATCTCCATTTTTGTTGATTCTAGACCTTCTTGGCCATGACTTATGTGGCTTTTCTTACTCATTTCTTGTGCTTTATTTCCTTTGTTGACACTTTCATCTCTTTGGCCACCATGGATGCCTCCATCTTGAGATTTGGAATGCATTTCAACATGGGTTTTGGAGCACATCTCCTATACAACAACTTGGGTAAGTTTTTCTAGTTGAGTCATGCATTTCTCTCTTAAATACCTCTAGATATAAGCTTGGTTTGAGCTCATTTTGAACACAATAATGAAATTTTGCTTACTGTGGAGGGAAAAAATGAATCTTAGTGTATTTTATTTTGTATAGGCCACGACCATTCACTACATTTCCTTCATTTTTCTAAGTAAAAATGGCTCGATTTGAGCTCAACCCCATGATAGAAAGCAATAAGACTTGTGAGAGAAAGTCATTTACTATTTTCTGGGTTTCAAAACCCTCCATGGCCACAACCATCCTTGCATTTATGAGTGTCACCTGAGTTGTTTGAAGGCCTGCTCAAGCTCAAATCCTCTTATCTCCATCTGCATTTGTGATTTTGAGACAAACCCCAAATGGGTTTTTGTATTTTGAGAAGAAAATGTTTCTCCCAGGCCACGACCATGATAGCACAAACTGGGTATTTCACTTTTGCAAGCTTAGGGTTTGAAAAACACACAAGTTGTAGCTCAGCCTCTTCCATTTTGTTATAAAATCCTAGTGTGTAAATGAGGGTTTCAATTCTAATTTTTACTAAACATGCATAAGATTATCCAATGTAGCATTATGCCATCTTTGTACCATTGCAAAAATAATGGTATCTTGTTGTCCTTGCTTTGACAGTTCTCTTGTAATAGACTTTTCTACTCAAAGTCTTATAATAGCACAAGTACCTTAACATGATTTTGAGGGTCTTGAAAGAGATCTATCAATAGATATCACTGTATTCTCTTGGCACTAAAATAGGTTTTGAAAGTCCTCGCATTGAATATTTGATGGAAAACCTTAATGTTCACTGTTAATACAAGCTCTTCAATATCACTGTCTATCTTCTTGTAGACCATGGAACTATGTTGATGCTCACATGACTGCCTATCTCTACTGTTGTTACTATAGGCTTTGGTTGTCTTTATTACCCCTGGTAATGTTATGAAAGATATGTTTTATGACCGTCTCTTCAAGACTGTACCCTTTTGTGCTCTTTATGACTTCAACATTGTCTTCATGGTATCCTTCTAGCTTGCATAATGACAGGAGTAGCTTGAATGTCTCAAAGATATGCATCTCTTAACAATAATCTCTATCCAATTTCAGTTGGGTGGCCCTCCTTGCTACTGTCATTAATGATATGTGATTAGACCTTCATTGTTACTGGTTTCTAGATTCTATAACTATTTTGGACTGTCACTTATACCTTTTTGAATATCATTATATCCTAGGATGCTATCTGATTGAATTGATAAAATATCCTTTGTGATGTCACTATTTAGGCATTTGATATCCATACAAGGCTTCCATTTTAGTGATTGTTCCCTAACTTCTGCACCATTAAATGTGTGATTGTACTTTATTTGTTGTTGTAGTGAATGAAATCTATCATTATGACTATCAAGGAAAAGATTGTCTTTGATGGCTGCCCTTGTGTCATGCTCCTATTGATAAGGAGTGTCACTATTAATGTGAGAAAACTCATATTAATAATGATATTCATTTTTATCAATATCACCATGACCAATGAAACTTGTCTTTAAGGATCCATTGGTGATATGAAATATGACTATTCCTCTCTAATGAAACAGGGGGAAACATGCTGGGCTCAACCCTTGTGGGAGCCACATTTTATCCCACATGTTGTAAACAGATGAAACAAAACAGTAACAAAGATATCACCTATACCTGCACAAGAAGCAAACATGTTAGATAAAACATAGCATATGATAGATGTGTTTCATAACTCTCTTATTTTCCTGGACATCTATGGTATGCAAGCTATCTTAATGCACATGAGGATCAACTTACATGTTTATGGATATCTGCACATGTATTGACTGGTGATCCTTCATTGCTCTAACAACACTCTTCTCACAATTGCAGGAAAACTAGGAGCAACAAGGAAAGCATCAACTGGAGACTAGACAAGCAGGAAGGACTGAAGATGATGCAAAACAAGACAACTGGGATTCGTCATTCAAGAAATGATGGGTCCCCTCTCTCTACATATGCATTCTTTCCTTTTGTATCTATAAATGTATAGTTTTTTCCATTATATACATTCAGATAGTTAGTTGCATGACTTGTGTGAGACACCATACATTTTTATTATCAATAAAGACTACATTTTTAAAAAGATTTTGCACCTTCTCCTATGTTATATGCATGTGCATACGGGTGATCCCACAATAGTGGTTTACACTTTTTGGCCTAACTGGACACTGATATTTTTTTTTTAACACAATCTCCACATTCGGGCACCTATAGCGATTAAACCGTAAGGAATTTGAAGATGATGTAAACTAGAGTCTTGTCACATTTTGTCTGTAGATTCTAAAATATTTTTTTCATTTTTTTGGAATCAGATTGCACTTTTTCCATCTCCCACAAAAATTGGTTTTTTTCAAAAACAACATTTTTAAAAGTCGCCGCCATAACGCATAACTTTTTTTCCATGAAGGATAAAATTCCAATTCTTTCAAATTTAGATTTCTAACTCTAATATCTAGTGCTTCCACTTGGTTAGATAGTTTTTTATTGAATATTTTTTCTTTAATCAAGTTTCGAAGTCAATCAAATGACAATTCAGACATAGCGCGACCGTATAACGCATAACTTTTACTATATATATCAAAATTCTTCTCTTTTTTTTTCGTTGGATCAAGGACTTCAATATCTGGTGCACTCATATTTTTAATTTTTTTTTTTATAATCTTCTATTTTTCCACTTGTGCAGAACAAAGATTTTTGTTTTCGATGAAAAACCTATATTTAATAAAACTTAAAAAATAGATAGATAATAAAACCAAAACATACTAAAATTATATTCATTGGATAGCTCGTTTTGAAGGCTACTCGATTCCAAGTTTGGTTTCTAAATATTCCCCCATTTTCATCCCCAACCGGAGCTTGAAAGTGTAAAATTTTAGGTTTTTTGTGTGAACAAATTAAAAAATTAGGGAAAAAGGGGGTTCGCTAGAACCAGGGGGGTTCTAGCGAACCCCGGGTTCTAACCAGGGTTCATTCGAACCCCCACTAATATGCATTTTTCCTTTGTTTTTTGGGTGGGAAATTTGGGCCCAATAGTTAATGGGTTCGCTCAAACCCTAGTTTGGTCGAACCCCTTTATGGTTCGGTCAAACATGTAGGTTCATGCGAACCCCTAAAACCAATTTTTTTGCCATGGGGTCATTTTTTCTCAATTTTTATTCCTCCATCAAAGTGTAAACCACTATTATGGCTTCACCCATACTACAATGTAGTATTGTAGTCTTCTGATATTTCTTTATGGACATGAATGTGACATAGCAGAGTTAAAATGTACCTTCTTTTCACTTGTAAAAATATAAACAACACTACTTGTTTGGGCTAGTAGCAAAAATAGGTAACAGGTCCACATATGAGAAATAAATGTTATTCATCATCATGAAATAAAATAGTGAAAAAAATATCTCATTGGGATTAATTTAAAAGTCAAGATAGATCCATAGATTCTAAAGTATTTTTTGGACCAATGTTTGTCTTTAAAAGAGAAACAAAAATGGGCCATGGATATACTAGGGTATTACTTCAAAATTATCTACAAAAAATGGTAAGGATAATATTGCACCTAATTACTTTTCTCAAAAGGAAGTAAAGGAAGTGTTATTTCTTTATTACAACCCAAGTGGTTAGAGTGTCATATGAAGAGTGGGAATATGACCCTCCAAGAAAGAATATCATTTAACAACTTCAACATGACCCATCTTTTATAGATAATTATTTTTGGAAATAAGACTTCATGTGGTAAGAATATAGGATCCTTTTGTGTAAAAATTCTTAGTTAAATTATAAAATGTGTCAAATTCATAAGTCACCAATAAGAGGACATTTAGGGTTCTTAAAGACTTATCATTGTATAAATAAAGAGTCTTTTGGGAAGGGTTTAAGTGGGATATAAATAAATGTATGATTTATTGTTGATATTTAAATGAAATAAAATCAAAATGATAAAGATATTGGGCCTCTTATAAAAATTATCTATTCTAGCTGTTGTCACTTAGAAGTTCACCCTTGCTAAGTTGCAAAACTCAGCTCCTACTAGTTGGGTTGTGTTGTTTCCTTCTCTCTTCAAATTTCCATTCAACTTCTCCTATTGAGGTGGAGATTGTTAGTGTTGTTGGTGTTGGGAGCTATTGCAAAGGGGCTTTTGAAGCCATTATGGTTTGGTTGTTTTGGTGCCTCCCTGGGTGCCCCTATTTTACCCAGTTGTTGGGTTAGATGTTGGTTGGGGTTTGGACATTTGCTATTATGGTTGGAGCTTCAGTCACTGTTGCTCTTGTTGCAAATGGTGTTGTTATTGTGTTGGTGATGGAACAAAGTTTTTTATTTTGTCCTATTGAGGTGGAGATTTGTTGGTGTTGGGTTCTCGGTCCTACCCCCTTTGGTAGTGACTATGGGTTTTAGTAAGTTGTTGGCCTCTGTTGGTTCTTTCTTTTCTTATAATTTTTATGTTTATGAGTTGGTTTCTTGCTCTTGCTGCCTGATTTTGTTGCAATTATTTTCTATTATTGGTTCCATTCTCATATCAAAAATATTGTTATTGTGTTGTTCTTTCTAGGCTCACTGCCGGTGAATCTCACTTTCTATTGACTCACTTTTTATGAGTCATCTCTCTCTGCCTCCATGATTACTTTGTAAATGGGTAATGGCCCTTCTAGAATTTAACCTAATAAAAACTTGCTATGTCAGGTTATGATTGATTATGACAATGGAAGAGTTAGGAATTATAGATTGCCAGTTAACTATGATAGGTGGGACCCATGTGATGAGGGCACCTACACATGCAAGGTATTTGCATGCATGCACTTGCTAACTTTATGGGACATGGGTTGATTTATGGAAAATTATCATAGTTATGAGTTCTAATTATGACATGTATGACGACATGTCATAATGAACTCATGTTCACACCTTGGATGTGGGATTTGGTTATGACAATTTTTGGCACCTTGTTTCATGTTGAGAGGTTATAATACTTGCAAAATTAGTGTATTTTTTATGTTAACAAGTTTGAAGAAGCTTACATGCCATTATGCTACTAAAATTACTCCAAATTCTTGTCGTAGTGTGAAGACTCCTGAGCATTGCTCTAAGACTATATTGTAGTTGTTTTAGTTATTGATAATACATTTGAGTTGTGTGATTTGGAGTGTGGGTTTTTTTCGAAAGGGTTTTCCCACGTAAACATTGTGCTATGGTTTAAGTTTTGAATGTGCATATTTTGATTCTATAACTATTGAAAGTGTTAAAAGGAAGTTTTTGTAACTCTCCTCTACTTAGATTAGTGTAGGAAGCTGCTTTTGCTTACCGAACTTCCTTTCAATTTTTTTGTAACAAGACTATAGCAACAATGTGAAAATAAGCAAAAGAAAATAAATGAAGTGGTTTTGAGAAATCAGGAGATTTTAAAACTAGAGCCTACTTGATAGCTTCCTTGATGCCTTAGAATGCTTCAGTTGGTTGTTTTCCCTAAGAAATTGTTTCTCCTTTTTTGAGAATCTTGGAAATAGGTTTAGTTGTTTGAGCAAAATTTGTCACAAATATTCTGAAAAAGTTGTCCTATCCAAAGAAAGATTAGATTCCTTTAATGGTTTTGGGCTATGGGATCCTTTTTAATGCAACAAATTTATCAGGATATATCCTTATTACATCTTTAGTCACTATATTGCCCAAGAATTTTCCCTCCGCAACTCCAAACATGCATTTCTTTGGGTTCAAGGATATACCATATTCTAGTGCCCTAGTGAAGATATTTTCTAGATGTAGACAATGGCCTTCAACTTTCCTAGAGAAAGAAGTAAAATCATCATGATAAAAAACCATTATGATGTTAATGAGGTCTGGAAAGGCTACATCCATGGCTCTCTAGAATTTAGCACCTACATTTATTAAACCAAAATGTATTCCAATATAAATATATGTGACCCAAGGTGTTGTGAAAGTTGTTTTGAATTACTAAGACTCGTTAACCTTCACTTGATTATAGCCATAAAATCCATCCATCATGGTTAACAGTTCACACCTAGTAATTTTTTACAGCATGGCTTTCATATTTGGAAAAAGGTAATCTTTCAGGGAAGCCATGTTTAAGTTCATAATGTCAACACAAAGTGTAATGTCACCATTTTTCTTTCTTACAGAAACCAAATTAGATACCCATGTGGAATGTATAATAGGATTTATTATTCTTTCGTCTTTGAGTTTCATCAATTCTTGTTGCATCTTAGGTGCAAGTGTAAGATTTATTAGCCTTTATGTTTTCCTAAATGGGTTTGCATCAATTTTTAGAGGAATTTCATGTTGGAAAAAATCCTCTCTATAAGATTTTAAATCATCACAAGACCATGCAAAAACATTCTTGTATTTCCTCAATAAGGCTATCAACATTGTTCTTATATGAGGAGTTACTTCTTACCAATGAACACCTTTTATGGAGAAGATATAATACCTATGTTTATTTCTTCCACATCATTAGCATGTATAGGGGGTGGCTTCACCATATTTATGTCATTTTCATCAAATGCCCTTTCTAGTGCAACCAACCCTTTTGGGAGCTTTTTTTGTCTTCAACTTGATTATCTCTTTCCCAAATAGAGCGTCTTTTCTATTAATATTTTCAACAAAACCTTTGAAATCAATTTCCTAGCCCTCATATTGATCAATACAATTCAAGAATTTGATCAAATATTGACCATCATTAAAAAGTTTCTAATTTTAAACATTGTCAAGATTTGAAGGTCTTGTCAATATTTGAACAATAGATATCCCAACATGTTATATCAATAGGCCTGAGTGCTATATTTTCCAAGAAATTTTCCATAACATTTTTTGATATGCCATTATTGTAACTAATTGAAATTTGACAACATACAATGCCACAAATTGTATTTTTTGATATTCACATGTTCTTGAAAATACTCATCCTCATCCTTTTTATCAAATCAATCTAGAATCCTTTAACTAAAGTCATCAAATGTTTGCACAAGGTTATGTCCTTTTGTGACCAAACTATAGTGCCAACAGTCATAAGCAACACCTTCCAAACGTAATGTAACAAATTTAATGACATCTTCCTCCTACCTATGATAGATAATAAAATAAATTTGTAGTTTTTTGCAAATAAGCCCTAGTATATATCTTGTTTCTACCATCAAAGGTAGGAGCATTTAACTTACCTACTTTTGTTGTAACATTTTCCTTTCATTAATTTTATTGTCATATAGGGTTCTTCTCCTAGAAGTTATCCTATCAATGACGACTCTATAACTCAAACGTTTCTACATTTTTGAAGGATTCATATTGAACTTAGTAATCCTTAAAAAATGAGCATACAAGGGAATCTTCAACCACTCATTCTTCCTCTACATCTTTCTATGAAAAATGGGTTTGATGGCTTTGGAATGGGGCTAGCCATAATCTTGGTGTTTGTAAATGTACCCCCTTCTCTTAGAGAATATTTAGTAGGCCCCATGATTTTCAAGTATTTTAAATCATTCAACACTTGTAAGAGTAGATTTTTCACTCCCTCTTGATCTTGATGTTGTCTAGATATGTCCTCATTGAGGGAGTTATCTCTTCTTCTCTCCTCATTTGTTTTTATCTCTTCCTTTGGTTGGGCCAATTCTCACAACTTATTTTTCTCCCTTCTTTAATACTTGATCTCTTCATCACTCAAAATCATCAACAATTTTGCTTTCCCTATAAGTCGACAAGATCAAGGCATTAATACCATTACAATTTCTTAGCTAGATATTTATGTAAATACTTAGATTTAAAATACCCATAACAAACATTCATGTGAAAATGCATTAGATTTAAAATATCTATAGAAAATAAAATAGGTTTGAACACATAAAACTAGAAGAAAATTAATAAATTAGAGTGGATTTATATTAGTCACATTTGCAACAAAATGATAGAATATAACAAAAAATACTCAATATTTAGTACAAACATAATCCTCAAGTAGAATTGCCTCAATAAACCAAAGGTGTTTCATCCTCTAATCTCCTAATCTAGGGGTTATTGATAATATATTCAATAGGGTAACATAAGTGCTCTACTTTATAATTCAGGGTTTATTGATATGATGTCCAAAAAATACAAATTGATGAAATTGCATACTTTATATAGAGGTTGAATGCATAACATGGGTGCTCATGTGTTTTGATAGCCATTTGGAAGCTCCTTATCCTTTTAAATTTAAATTTGAGTCCATTAATGATGTCCTTGGTTAGCCATGGTGGAAGCAAAATCCTTTGTTTGAATGACAAGGGTTTTAAAAAAACATATCTAAAGGTAAGGATCCAAGAAACATGTACTAAAAGGACGTAATGGTAATAAGGACCAATGATTTGAGAGTCAACTTGTTGCTCAAAAGTATTTTCATTTGGAATGTTGTCATTATGTTCTTTGAAGGTCTAAAGTTAGAGTTCTAGGGAATGAGATCCAAGGTGTGAGGGAATGTAAAGGTTTGTAGGCTCAAATAGGTAGAGTGATAGGACATTACCTGATATGGAGTGTTGGGATATTTGTTGACAACTTTCACAAGAGGGATGTTGGTAGAGAGAATCTATTTTTTTTGGAATAGGGAAGTACAATGAGGAGTGAGGATTGAGTCTCAAAGAAATCTAATGCTTGGAGGAGTAGGAATTGAACTTTACAAATACTTAATGCAGGAGGAATTAAGGATTGGGCTTCAAAGACATTTAATATAAGAGGGAGTTGGCATTGGGCTACATATTGCAAGGAGGAGCAATGATTATGCTTCAAAAATATTTGATGTAGGAGTGAATGAGGATCACACTTGAAAGATACCAAATATAAGGAGTGAAGATCCAAGAAATTGAAATATTTATACTAATGGGTATCAAGGGTTAGGGATATGAAATACTTGATACTAATGTAATGAGAAAAAAAAGGAGAGCTTGAAAGTATGCATATGCATGAGGAACAAAGGCGTAGGGATCAAGGTTTGGGATTCTAGGATACTAGGTACTCTTTGGGCATGTTGATAGAGAATTTTTCAGTAGCTCATGATATAGTGGAGGTAATGACTTGGGATGTTTGATACTATAGGGATTGAAGATACCAATTCCTTTAGACCAAGTGTAAGGGGGGAATAGAAATTTGGAAGCTTGCAGGGTAGAGAGAAGTGGGGT
Source organism: Sequoia sempervirens (assembly GCA_007258455.2). NCBI lineage: Eukaryota > Viridiplantae > Streptophyta > Pinopsida > Cupressales > Cupressaceae > Sequoia > Sequoia sempervirens. The sequence continues at coordinate 255,909,164 of VDFB02000008.1, read as the reverse complement.
TGCAGGGGTGCAGAGAATAAAGGTGATGCATGTTGACATAAGTAAGTTTGAAGGCCTAAAACATGGGGATTTGGGGAATTGAGGGGGATAAAGGAAAATCAATGTTGGTTGGAGAGTTTGGATCTTTGATGGTTAAGACAAAGTGGGAGTTTGAGGAATATCGAATTGAGGGAATGAGCACCAAGGTAAGGGAAAACCTAAGAAGTGTAGAAGGCAAAGGATTAGGGAAATGAGGGTGTAGGGAATGAGAGGAAGGCATACCAATATGAGAAAGTTTGAAATCTTGCCCAAGGATGGAAAGTGACATAATACTCTCATACTTAGAATTTGGGACATTACAAATCACCTTCAAAATTAGAGCTCATGACTCTATCACACTTGAGGATGCCTATGCACCTAAGCATACACGATTTTACTTGCATGAACTTTAGTGCATAGAAATGACATAATCAGTCATGCAATTACCCTTAAAGAACATTAATAGAACACACGAATTTGAACTTAGTCCTAGTAGTATTGTCTTCTTCCACCCTTTTCTTTTAGTTGTCCAACATCTTCATATGACCACATATATCAAATATTCTATATCCCTTCTCATCTTCACACAACTTTTTATTTCTAATACTACTTCAAACTCACCTTTATATATCTTTAATTAATAAATTTAAAAATTTATTTAACATATTATTCCTCTTTCAAATCAATTTGAAATTTTAAAGAACAGAACAATTCTAAAAGCATATTAATGCACTTATTTTTATTTTTACTTTTAATTTGTAAAACATGATTGCTATGGTTCCTTTTGCCTAAGGAAGAACATAAATCATACTGAAAAAAATTCCTTCCTCTCTCATTGATTCCGCTAACTTATTAAGCAACTCCCCACAAGAAGCTTCTAAAGGCGTTTAGGCCGACAAAGGAGAGAATAGATTCACGATAACCATTAGCATAAATTCAAAAATAGACTACATAGCTTTATTACGATCGAAGTTCCCGTCAAGTGACACAAATTCGCAACGACGTCAATTCGAATATAACAGAAGACACCAATCATTACTATAAAAGGAGGGCAAACAACTCTGTATATTCAGAGAGGAAGGGATTCCAGACGATTACCAAGGTATTTGCAACCCGTGCGTACATAACCGGCAACCATGTCTAGCAAGCAAGGTAAGTTGTTTTTATTTCCCTTTTCATTAAAAACAAGAATTGTAGGGTTTCATTTTTCTACTTGGCAATTACATGGTTAATCTAGATGAAACAGTTAGATTTATTTATTTTTATTTATGGTTTCCTAGGGTTTTTAATTTTTCGTTTTTGTCTGTGGGAGATTATCGGGCTATGCCAACCAAGTAGTTTGACTTTTTTTTTTCAGTTACAAACATGTGTAGACTTTCATCTGTGCTTTTGTTTTCCTTTTCTGCCGGTGGAAATTTTTAGGGTTAGGAACTTAGGGTAGAAGAAAATTTTGCAGTGACTTGCTTATGTTCAGCTGTATTATTATTAGTCAGTGTTTTCGAATCTATTCAGCGGTGCAGATGTTGCTGTTTTTTGGTTGTTACTTCGAAATTTTAGGGTTAGGGTTTGTTAAAACTTGTAGAAAATTAATGTTTGTTTGTTTGATTTTTTTCAGTTTTTCAGTTGGTATAAATTTTTCATGCCTTTTCATCTTAATTGGGTGTAATTAAATGCTTGTTTGTTTGTTTTTGACAATCGTTTTTACAAGTGAAAAATATGTATGGCATTAACATTAGCCATTATTTTGTGAAGTTTGATTATGCTGTTTTATACTGTTCTTTTATTTTTTTTATTTTTCTAATTTTGAAATATTGTGTTCAGGTGGAAAGGCTAAGCCCATGAAGCAACCAAAGCAAGAGAAAAAGGAGTATGATGAGGTAGGGCTTTCTTTTGTGTTTTAATTGAGTTTGAATTTTCTTTATATATGTCTTTAAACTATGTCTATGAGACTTAGCGAGTAGACACTGAGTTAGTCTTGGGCCTTGGCGAGTCTGCAGCCTTGACTTGCAGACTCAACCGAGTCAAACGGCTGGAGCTTGCAAACCCAAATGCCAATACCTGTTAATCTCTCTAAAACACAGAGAAACGAATTTTGGATATTACATATTTTCAAAACTTGACGAGTATTTGCTTGTCAGAGCCTGACCCAAACATTGGCTGGCTGAGTACTTGTTGAGTATTTGCTTGTCAGAGTCTGACCCAAACTTTTGACAGTCCCACCAAATCAAGGCATCACTGGCTTGTATACCTGTATGGCGTATCAGATTTCAAATCTTTAGTAAATTAGTAATAATAGCTTACTTAAATGCTGATTGTACTTTAAAGTGACTTTTTTGATGAAAATTATGTGGACAAATTGAAGCCATGGAAAATAGAAGAATTATGCAGGTAAATTGAAGTTATCTTTTTCACTTTTCTTCATAGTTTTATTCTTTGTAGGAGTTTTCCTGCCTCTATCAAATTAATTTGTATTAAATTGTATGCACCATTTTCTACATGATAATTGTTGGACCTGAACAGATTAAGCTAACATCCAATGAATACATAGGGAATAGTTAGTATTCTGGTCTCAGATAGTTGGAAAATAATTTGTATATAGAGAGACAGTCTATAAGAGTAGTCATGTAGTGGTCAGCCCTGGGGTCCAGATTGCTTACATTGATGGTATGTTGGTGGATTGCTACTATTAGTTGGTTGCATCTCGTTTTTTCTCCTAATGACAATTGGCTAACTAAGTTATAAATACTTTATTTTGTCAGATTTATTTGCCATTGGTCAATTGAAGTCAACAGCAATTTTTGCTATAATTAAATGATCTCGGCTTGTATGGTGTAGTTGTATACTTTTGTCAGAATAATTGTATTTTGTTTTGCGAGAGCTTATCATGAGCACAGTAAAACTTGTGATCCACAGTAATTCTTTACAAGCCAGTTTTGATTGGTTAGCTGAATTCGATTGGCTAGAAAAATCACAAGTCTCATGCTGCATTGACCTTTTTGTAGCTGCATTTTATGCTTACTTACAAAGTAGAGGACATGTCAGCTGATTGTCTACGTTAGGGGCGGTTCAATTTAGCTGACCTCTTTTTGTCTTCTGCAGTAGAGAAATTACTAGTGATACATTATTGTATATATAAAGCTTCACTATTTATACTGATTAGTCTGCTGTTTTGATTTTTCTGTAGCATGACCTCGCAAATATTCAAAAGAAAAAAGATGAGGAGAAGGTAACACCCTTTCTTCCAGCACCAAATTTTCATTTTTCATGGCAGGACACCCCTTTAAGATTCCTCTGGAGAGGGATTCTTGCCAAGTATATTATTTATATCTGAGGAATACCTTCATTTAGCCATTTATTTATTGATGTCTGTTTTCTGTGGAGTCGCAGGCCTTGAAAGAGTTAAAAGCCAAGGCACAACAGAAAGGTTCTTTTGGTGGATCAGGATTGAAGAAAAGTGGCAAAAAATAGGCACTGCAAATGATGGTTATTTGCAGCCAGAATTTACTATAGTGTTTGCATAGGAGAGTGTTTACTAAAATATGCAACATAGTTAAGAATGCCTAAAATTATAGCCCTTCCAGACTAAGTTAACTTTCATTTATGTGTCGATGTGGTGATATCTGAATAAGTAATTAAGGACTTTTGTTGTATCCGGTTTTCATTCTGCTATTTTGATTTAGATTTTTGTCTTTAATTTTACTGTAATGAATGTGGTATAATATGTTCTTACTGAAAATGATTTAGGCTTGAAGCTGGAACCTATATGCGAGGTTAATTAACTAAAAAGATATATATGTGCCACTGCTAAATGATATCTTTTTTTGAGAAATTTTGCCTCTAATGCAAAAACGGTATTAAACAATGACAATGTTACATGACTCCATCTTGGAGTGTTTTAACTGCTGCACATAATTACTTGACCACCTGAGTTTTTCAAAATCTAATGGTTTGACAGGTGATTTGCTTTAATTTTAAAAGAGTTATTTACAACCTTATGGTTGGCTGATGAGTTGCTTTAATTTTAAATGATAATTGCAATTTATCTACAATTTAATTCTTTGAAATGTGATCTGGTGTAGGAAAGATGTATGGGGTTATTAAGTTGGGTGTCTGCTTTTTTGAGTTTATCAGTGCACTTAAAATAGTATTGAAATACTTTCTGGTTAAAATCCAATTATGGACTGTGGAAATTTGATGTATTCAATAAATTTATTAATATCTCATCCTCATTATAAATGTGTCTCAATGCAGTTATAGTATCTTTCTTGCAGCTCGCTCATAATTAGTTATACTTTTTTTATCTTTAGCCTATTTAAGTATGTGCCCTCATTAATTGACTTTCTTTGTTGTGTCTATGCTTTGTTTTATTGAGTTGGATTTGCATTGTAAAGATAATCAGTGTTCTTTATAAATTACACACGGACTGTTGGACCATGATGATTCCATTTGTTTTATTTGTCTAGATTTACTGAATCCGTCAGCATATTAAATATATTAGCCGAGCATGTTTCAGGTATTGTTTATTGTATAAATATTTTCAAACTGATTTCAACAATTTAAAAGGATAATTGTATATTGTCTAATCCTTTCTATAGGGGTTTTGACTACCCATGTCTTTAGTTTACAGTATGAAATTTTCTTATACTTAACTAGTAAGCACATTGTACAAAAATCCCATAATAGGTGTCTGCGTTGGAAGTTGGATATGGTAAGCATTCTTCTACCATGCTATTGTATGAATCCATGAAGACCTTGGAGATCTGAGATGCGTCTTGCGAAACAGCAGATCAGAGGCGTCTTGGGAAACAACAGATTTGAAGTTGTGGTTTGGATTTTGTGGTATCCTACAAGTGGAAGAGGCCACAAAACCTACTCCAGGAGTTGGACACTAAATCCATTCAAACTTGGCTTGATTTGGTGAGAGAGCCCTTCTATGTAAGCTGCGTCTCCTATATATATAAGCGCTTCTGCAAGTGAAAAGCATAATATCTAATATTATAGTATGTTTATAGAAATGCCTCCATCGAGTAATTGATTTATGTCTGCTGTCGACAGAAGACATTTAATAATAATTACATATTCATAGTAATGTATAATGAAAAATTGTAATAGACAGTGGGCAGTGATTGAACGTATTTTCTAATAATTGACACATCATCTGACGTTCGTTTTTGCTTAAAATAATTTTATGCAATTGATCTGAAATGGATCACACGTCAGGAAAGATTACCCAATATTGTATATGAGGTTATTCTTTGAAAGACTTATCAGTGACAAAGAAGACAAGTCATTCAATATCAAATGCATAGAACTCAAAAGGTGAAAACAGGAATATCAAGCTGCATGAGTGAACCAGATACCTGCGGCCTCACAATGGTGAAATCAAATCATAAATGAAGGTTTTGACTCATTTTTGGAAATTTCCTGTGATATGTTTATAGAAATGACTCCATGGAGTACTTAATTGATTTGTTGTTGCAATACATTTATGAATAAAAAGTACATATTGATGGTAAAGTATCATGAAAAATTAGAGTAGACAGTGGACAGAGATCATATATATTTTCTAAGAATTTGACGTTATAACAACTGGCGTTCATTGTTGCTGAAGTAATTTTTTGTAATTGATTTGAAATGGATCATACATGTTAGTTATCTAACATTGTAGCCGAGAAAATTCTGTGGAGATTTTGCAGTGACAAGCAAAACATGAAGCACATTCAATATCAAGTACAGAGGAATTCAGAATCAAACCCAGAGGGAATTAAGGTGGTGAAAACAGGAATATCGAGTTGCATGAATGATCCCGACAGTTGGTGACTTAAATGATGATGAAAAGCAATCGATGATGGTTTTGATTCCATTCGAAAATATCTTTAGCTTTTGGAGATGGTTTTGCCGACAATTGAAATTGTCACAGATAGGACAAAATAAGAGCCTACGCCGTCTGATTTTTTTTGTGTATTGGTGTCCAAGATCTCATTTGACCCTTGGGTTGTATTGCCCTTTGTATTTCATGAGAAGTTTTCAAAATAAGAGCATATGATGTTTAAAGTTTTGTCCATTTGTATTCTAAAGCGTATAGATTTTGCTCTCCAAGATGTGACTCGTGTTATAGTATCTTTAACCTTTGTAAGTCATTGAGAAGTTTTCTTTATTGTAATTATATTTGGTTGCACCAATAAAAAAGTTGTCAATATTTTAGTATTAATCATTTATGTATAGATTTTGCAATCTCATGCAAATGGTTGTCAATCAGCAAAATATTGATCAATAAATTTTTATCCAAATGTTGCTAGAGGTTGTTTCCATGAAAGGCTCTTTGCAATTTGCTCTAGGAAAGTTGAGGCTTCAATATTATTGTAGTAGTTGTATCTCCAATGGTTTTGATCATGAAGAAAACTAAGGGCATGTTAACAATGTAAATATTGAAAATCTTTTGAAAAATATTAGACCCATGATATTTATGCATACAAATTTAAACTTACATGATTTTTAATGGAAACATGAAAGGAACATAAGTATGCACCAACATAACAAATTGTCATAAACATGCCCTCTAAAGGAAAAAGCTCCTACATATTGAGACACAACTATGATTGCTGATCAACTTCCTCCATGATAGTCTTTAAGATTGAAATGAACCATCTTAACTTATTTCCATAAGTTTGATTGCTTTTTATTTCTTTTAACTTGGTGGTAATATGAATCTTAGATTAACTTATAGTCTACTGGTTGATGATCATCAAGTTTCATCCCAAGTTGTTTGTTCGAATACTCCTAAGTAGTATACCCAACACCTTTGCATGATATGTACGCCGTTAGATCCACTTTAATTGTCTTTGAAATAGTTTTGAAATATTCTTTTTATTTACTTATTACTAAGCTTGGATTTAGAATGTTCACACAATATTCCTATTTGAAATCAATTGTAGCTTGATTAAGGTTGAAAGAAGATTTTGACTTGTCCATGAAACCTTTGCATGGTTCATAAACTTTCTTAGAGCATCTCTAGAGCTAATCAAGCCAAGTAACAAGTTTCATTGCATAACAATCACTAATTCATAAATAGTGTGGCAATTTCATTATTTATTTTATCAACATGAATCTAATCATTAAATGCCTAACACAATTGTTCATTTAAATGGAAACTATGTACATAATAGTCCTAATATCTTCGTTTTGTTGTTGTTAAGTGCAAATATTCATTTAAAAGGTTGTATCAACAATTAAATAGCATTGTATGGGTGTTCGAATATCAATTTGAATGTACATTAAGGTCACAATGAGGTCATATATTTCTATTATCAATGAGGAGATAATGACTTGGAAGTGATCAACATTTGTAGTTGTTTATTGTCTCAATATGTAGGAGCTTTTGCCTTTGGAGGGCATGCTTATGACAATTTGTTGATGTTGGCACGTACTTATGCTCCTTTCATGATTTTGTTAGAATGTATATAAGTTAAATTCACAAACATGAATGTCATGGGTTTGATATTTTTATGTATTTTTAATATTTCCATTGTTAACATGCCCTTTTCTTCATGATGAAAACCACTATAGAAACAACTATTAGAATATTTTTGAAGCCTCAACTTTCCTTGAGAAAATAGCAAAGAGCCTTCTATTGAGATAATCTCTAGCATCATTTGGAAAAAAAAATAATAAATATTTTGCTCATTAACAATCATTTGCATGAGATTACAAAATCTATAAATAAATGACTAATAGAAAATTAAGGCATTGTAGTAGCGAACTATTTGCTATTATCATTGAGGGGAGGTAAAGATGGTGAAAATATGACCAACAACATGAAATCAAATGATGCAATAAATAAGTTGTTAATAAGCAATTCATAATTAAAGTCAATATTTTTGTGGTGTTGTAAGGGATACAAGTGCATACCTTGCATTGATGTTATGTATATGATCAAATTGACTTATGGTTCACAAACTAACCACACTTGTGAACTTATCATCCAAAATTGTCTTGTTCACTACCTTAGTCATGACCACTCCGATCCCATAGGTCTTTTGCAAACTCAAATTATGTTGCATGTGTTTTTGTCTCTTGGATTAGGCTAGACCATTTACCCTACTAAGCCCAATTCAAAATTTAAAACTTACTCCTAAAGTTAACTTTCCTAGAATTTATTAGCTTATATGCTAAATGCCTCAATTAGAGTGGCTAGGAACATGTATTTATAGATGGTCTTAGGTCACTAGTTCTCATTGGTGAATTAGATTATCACATGAAAAAAGATCTACACAAAGAGCATTAGAACATTACATTCTTAGGTATTGCATCAATTGCTTGGCATGTGTGTAGGTATTGAACATTGACAAAGGTGTTTGACTACTAGCAAGGAATTCCATGTTCTTCCCTCTAGCCAAACAACAAATACGACAATGCTTCTCAACAAAAAAACCTTTTTCAATAGTAGGTATTAAAGGTTAGAACATAGTGTAGAATGCTAACACTAGTAGAGAGATCCAAGTGTCACATCCCCGCCAGTGACCATGCTGGATGATGCAGCTGGGAAAGAAATTTAAAATAAAATAATGAAGAATTGAAAGGACGAGGATGGTTTGGGAAACAACTATTAAATAAGCATGGCCAAAGATATCAATCAACGACCCAGCAAGGAAGGTTGCCCAAATTAAATGGGCATGGCATGGTGTGCAGAAGCAGGAGACAAATGAAAGTAAAGGAGTCTCCATGCCATTAAATGAGTATGGCGAACCTTTAATTGGACAATAATGGCAAGTCGTATGGGGGAAAAGGAGGCTAATCAGTCATTGAAAACCCTCGCGACCCCCTTCTTTGGATCTACACAAGTGTTCAGCAAGAAAAATAAGGGGAACGAGCAAATAGAGAGAGAGAGCTCAGGGAAATGTCACATAAAGAGGAGGAAGGTCGAGGGAATGCATAGAAGACATTTGGGGACTGTAGATGTAGAGAAAATGTGAAGGGAGAAAGTGTGTAGCTGTGAGGAAGGGTAGAATTCTAGTAGCAGAGGGAGAAGTTGCAAAGGAAGGATGTGCACACCTACAGATTTGGACCAAAATACAGGGAGAGGGGAAGAAGAGAGGATAGAGGGCCGTGAAGAGAGAAAAGGAGAAATCGCATGGAGGAGGAAGGCAAAGCAAGAAATTCATGTGATATTTGGAGGAGATAGAAGAAGTTGAAGGGTGAGTGGAAGGCGTAGGTGGAATCCATTGCAATTGTCATGGCAAAGATATAAGCAAAAAATTATGGAAGCAGAGAAAAGTCACATCTTAGGTGGACGAAATCCGATGAGGAAACGTGGTCTGATGGAATGAAAAGATTGCAAGATATGCATAGAATAGATCCATTGAAAAGGCTTTAGAAACTTTCAAGAAGATGCAATTGGTAGGCATCAAAGACAAATCTCCCCTACTGCAGTTAATGTCCTCCCCGCCTGCAACGAAATGGATTTAGGTAATTTGAGAAAATTCAATTAATAAATGAGAAACATTAGTGAAGGTTCTTCCTTGGATTCTTCAAGGAACACACCATCAATTCTCCCCTACTGCAGTTAATGGCCTCCCCGCCTGCAACGAAATGGATTTAGGTAATTTGAGAAAATTCAATTAATAAATGAGAAACATTAGTGAAGGTTCTTCCTTGGATTCTTCAAGGAACACACCATCAATTATGACAAGGTTGGGAGATGTCCCCGAGCAGAGAAAATGGACGGCATAGTGGGTCTGTTACATAGGTTGCACAGTTAAGGAAAGGATATCTATTTCAGTCATCGAGCCTCAAAAGGAGCCATTCAACTATAATAGATAAGGAAGGCTTGGTTCTTTCATTTATCCTCATATAGAGATATTGTTAATTGTTTATCCGAAGTTTAATCTTCCTTTGTTATCATTAAACAATGAATTTATATGTTTTTGATATAAAAAGCAACAAAACAAGGGTGTTGTTCCTTTAGTACAAGGCACACAGGCCATCAACAACAGATAAACACTAACAACACATTGTCAACAAGGTCTAAAAACCAAGCCAACACACTAAACGTTCCATATCAAAAACCACAACCAAATCAAAAAACAAATACTAAAACTATTAGTAATGTCCATCATGAAAACATGATTAGAAGCAATCTTAACCATGACCCCCAAGGGGCTATACTAGTCATAAGAACATATAAAGACAATACCCATATCTTTAATATCAACAAAAAGAAATAGTGGCCATTGAGGCCAAGTCCAACCAAAAAAACGAACCACCCGCGAACTTAATCCTTCTTTCCACTACATGGATTGATTAAAGTTATGGCAGCCCAATCCTCAGTAAGGAACTTAAGGATTTCCTTGCTAACAACTTCCTCCTCCGCATTGTCCATGGACTTGTCCTTCTCCATCAGACACAGAGTGGTGGTGGACCTGTGCATGATCTTCAGCGCGAACCGGGTGACATCCTGTAGCCTCTTCTCCAAACTTTCCACTTTATTTTTGAGATTATCAACCTCCTCCCAGAAAATATCATGTTTGCTACAAGCTTCCTCCATGGGGCCTTACCCTCGGCAATGTTGGAGGCCCTAGTCTTGACCTCCTTGACCCTAACACTGGCAGGACCCAAAGAACCCTTTTTAAGACTTTCAGAGACATGGGAGGAGCTACTAGTAGAAGTCGAAAGGGCCTCCTCCTCCATATCCTTTTCCTCTTTACTCTTGCTCTCACTCTCCTCGCCGTTATCAGACTCCGAGGCTTCCTTATAATTTTTCTCTTTTTCCTGCTTAGTAACCAGTCTAGACGACCTTCGGGGGGTACTAGTCTCCTCAGTAATTTCAATGTCAGAGTCAATTTGCTGTAGTATGAAATTGGTTTTCTTTGAGGCTTTGGCTTTGGGTCTAGGGGTAGGAACAATTTATTTATTATCCTTTTTCTTAGCAACAGGCCCCTTATTAGGGGAAGTATCCTGGGGTGGGGCTTTCGCAATGGGGTTTTTGATACATTTTTTCTTACTAGGGCTAGGGGTATCCATAATGCTAGTAGACAGAGGAGTAGAAGAAACAGGGGCTTCTTCAACAGTAATGGCCGAGGTGGGAAAAGGGCTAGGTGGAAATGGTAGAGTCTAAACATAAGCCCTTGATGAAGGATGGTGTAATTCCTATCCAAATTCATAGCTTCACCGCATCCAACACAGTACTTTCAAGAGAGTGCAAAAGAAAAAATGAAATTGAAATATTGCTATGATTTTTGAGGTGATTGAGGAAATTAAAATGATAGTAGTAATACACACCGTATCTCCCCTCAAGAGTGAAATACTTCATCACCACCATGCACAATTTATCCCATGGCTCAGGGAGTGCCTCACGATCATAGCCACTATGGAGTTTGGCAAGTTTCTCATCACCCTAAAAGAACAGGTTGAGGCTGTTCTGGTTGGCAACTTTGTTGGTTTTCTTCCATTTACGTCCGTTTGTAGCGAGACCCGTGGCCGTAGCAATAACTTCCTCATTCACTTCAAAAGAAATGCTCCCCATAGTCACCCTTCTAGCATATGAGGAGGTGAAAAATTGCTTGGATAGGCCCTCATCAAACCTAGACATGCACTCCATGATTTGTGAAATTCTACCTTCTCTGCAAATATTCCAGACAGTGCCCTTCACCTTCCATTCATCGCATTTATCCGGCTCAACACATACCCGATCACCACCCATCACATTAGTGAATTTAAATTGCAAAACTAGAGTAGTGGTAGAGGATAAAACAAAGATAATGAAAATAACAGAGTAGTTACAATAGAACCCCAACTTAGAAATGGCCGTAGAAAAATAAAGACCAAAAAGCAACTTGTATATTTCAAAAATGGGGCATTTATTGCCACATCTCGTCGCCAACTTAGGTCTGGCAGTTCCCTCGTGCGAAAAGTCCATGGCACGATAAAAAATGAGGGCGATAATAAACCTAGACACCACAAAAGATCGAACAAAATCCACCCGACCGATAGAAATAACACAAAAATCAAGGGGGCTCAAAAAATAATGATCCCTTCGGCTGTTAGATTCATCATGACAAGTCTCGACAGTGACCCAACTAGAGCAGTACACTCCACATGGCTTTTCTTCCACGTTAGCTATCCCACACAATGACCAAATTCTAAAATAAAGGCTCCCGCTAATATCACTAACAATAGTTAGTAGACACCACACAAGGCCCAGGAAATAAAGTTTGTTAGCAATTATGGTGGATGGAATTTGAATCACTCCTCAGAAGGGACAACGTTGAAGGGGGCAGTGAGCATTCCTTTCTCCAACACCGTAGACCCTCCTGATCAAGACCCATAACTACCAAACTGTCAGCAACCGCATTTCCTTCCTTGAAGATATGTTGAATAGTGAACTCCTCTAGACCAGTAAGGAGAAATCTAATGTCCTCAATTATCCCTTGTATTAGCCAACCAACAACCATTGTACCTTTTGTGGCTTCCACAACCAGCCAAGAATCTCCCTCAATTTCCAAGGTTCCGACACCGATTGACAACGCAAACTTAAGACCCTAGAGGATCGCCATACTTTCATCTTGATTACTTGTGTGGTCTTTCAAGTTCCCTGAGTAGGCAGTGACAAGACAACCATTATGGTCTCCAATGATACCACCTCTGATCCTAGCTCTGGCTGCCCCATCAAAATTCAACTTGCACTAGGGAGGTTTAGGAGTTTTCCATTTTGTATTATTCTTGATAATCTTCTTAGAGTTGTCAAATTTATGAAAGTCTCTGGGAAGATTCCAGATTCTAGCAATAGTTTTGTCCCACCCCGTTGGGGGACAACTAGGAGTCTTCCACTTGTAGACAAAGATATTGTCCAAGAGGAGTTTATTGAGGATAATCAGCACACTGTCCACACTTCTCTCCTTATCCTTGACTATCCTATTGTTTCTTTCTTTCCACAAACACCAACAAAGATGAGGTGGAATTAGTTGCTAGAGTTGTCTGATTAGAGGGTGTTTAGAGGGGCACCTCCAATTGAAAAAAAATGTTGAATATCCCTGTGGAATACCCACTAGATGTTGAATTTGTGGAGGACGTTCTGCCACACTTGGGAGGAAAACTGACAATGGATGTGTTACCTAATTTTCACCCTCAGGCTCAATCAGGCAGAATATCATGTGACAAAGGTTCGAGAAGGCCAAATGGAACATTTGCATAAGGAAAGAATCATGAATCTGATGTGAGGTCGCAGGGAACTCAGTTGGGAAGCCTGCCTTCTTTAGGTTCGGCATGAAAATCTTCTAAGGAGAGAGTTGCTAAGACCCTAGGAATGTCACGGCAAGTGGGTTTCACCTACAGGTCCCTATCGGCAAGACATCGATCATCATCCCAGCGACAAAGGGATATTCATTTCGGCGGAGGTTCTTTTCTTCAGAGAGAAGTCTCGGTGATGCATCGGGTCTCGCCGACAAAGCAAAGTAGGATCCCTTCAGCGTATGTGTGCGGGTTTCGGTAGGTCTTACTGATCGGAAGAAGTCTTGCCAAATTCAGGCGGCATCGGCAAAGCAAGCGAGCTTTGCCAAAGGGTCTCACCGAAGTCACAAAGTCTCCTCGAACTTAAAAAGCCTTCGGCATAACGAGGCATTCAGAGAGTCTCAGCGACCAGTGAAATCTCCCCGACAACAATAAGGTTTCGGCGTGAGATGTATTTCAACAAGTGGTCTCGGCAAACCGGTGGTGTCTCGCCGACAACAGGGAGCCTTCGGCGTAGCATTCAAGACAACGAGAGGTCTCCTCGACTCCGATGTCTTGCTGACAACAACAGATCGCCAAGAGGAGATGCCTTCGCCATGAAGTCCCGATAACGATTAAAGTTTCACCGAAAACCAGCGGTCCCGCCAATGAAGTCATATCGGCAAAAGGTCTTGCTGAACGCATGAAGTCTCCCCGACGTTTGACATCGATGTAGCACCCGACGCTCGGTATGAAGTCTAGCCGACAGGCCAAAGTCTCAGCAAAACAAAAGGGAGCTCGGGCAGAATGAGGAGTTCAGCATGGGTCCCGACGACAAACAGGTGGTTTGGCCGAAGGAGTGAGTTATACTGAAGCAAAAGGATCAGCATAAAATGGGCCTTCGGCATATGGTCTCGGCGACAACAAGGGGGTCACGCCGACAGTATTAGAAAAGCAAGAGGCCTCAGCTAAAGATGTTGTTCTCGGCGAAGGATGGTGGGATCGCTGTGAGGTCTCAGCGATGCAAAAGGTCTTGCCGATGCAGAATGAGCCCGAGGAGGGAAAAAGAGGTCGGCAAGATGTCTTCCCGATAGGAGGGAGGTCACTGAAGTATTTTGGTTTCGACAGGAGGTCACGTCGACGCCGAGGGGTCTCGCCAAAACGAAATGAAGCTCGGTGGGGGATCTCACCGACACACCAATGTCTCATCGAAAGCAAGCTGAGCTCGCCAAGAGTTGGAAACTTCGCTCAGAGGTCTCACTGACTAGCAAAATGTCTCCCCGACATAAATGACATCAGCAGAGCTCCCAGCCGTCGCGAAAAGGTCTTGTTGACATAGTGTAGTCTTAGCGAAAGGAGGAGCATCGGCAAGACAATGAGCCTCGCTATGAAGTCTTCTCGACTTGATATTGTCTCGTGGAAGGAAATCTGGAGCCCGGTGGAGTGAAATGCATTCGGGGTGATATCAATAAGCTCTTGCCGAAGCAATGAGGGTGTTCTCGGGGTAACGTTTTTCCTTCGGTAAATCGTCTCATCGAGAATCGGCTGTCTTGGCGACCACAAAGGCGATATCGGTATGATCTTTTGGGCTCGCTAAGAGCTCTCAGCAACAACCCCATGTTATGCCGACGGTTGTGGGAAGATTTAATCGCATCAGAGAGACATGATTAGTGTCTCATCGACATGCGATTCAACAGGAGAAGCTTTTGACTGCCCAGGAGTCTGCGTGTAGTGTGCCCAGCCAATCAAGGGGAGCTACAGGTGAATCATTGGCAGCTTGACCAGTGCCAAGAGAATCAACAAAATGTGAATCAACGTGTATCTGTTATGGACTCAAGAGCATTCAAGGCGCTCAACAGGGGGATTCAGTAGGTGGACACAAGGACCAGAAATAAATACATCCGGTAGCTTCAAAAGATCTAAGGGGTTTCTCCAGGCAGTTGCTCTTCACCGACACACACAACAAGGACACGTAGGCTGCAGCATTAATTTCAATCAAAAGATCTAAGGATTGATCTTTCTGAGCCTGATATTTTTGTAAGCCCTAAGGGGCCGACACACTGGTGTATATAAGGCATTTTTTTCCTTTTTGTAAGGAGTTCTGATGGATGCTCCTCTGAAGTCTGTTACCCCTTTTGCAGTCCTCTCTCAGACTAGCAGGATTCTGTAACTCAATTTGGAACATAATATACAAAATCTACCTTGGTTACCATTGATGGTCCATCATTCTGCCTCCTAATTCTTGTCAAGTATAGTGCATTCTTTTAAGTGATTCATTGAGCTACTTAGTGAAATATTCTCTTTCCTTATAGCTTTTATTTCACGTCGTACCTTTCTTTGCAGAAGTAGTATCATGTAGGTTACAAACTGTGTTTACTTAAATTCTGCACATGAGCTTCTAGTTTATGAAAATCTTCCCTTCCTTCTTCGAGGCATGTGTGTGTCAAACCTGTTTGAATGTGTGATCTACATGATCTTGTTGTGTAGTCTCATGGCTGTCACCAGTATTCAAGTGTAGCTCGAGTATCTCGTTGTTCCTGTCATTTTGGTGCATCACCTTAGAGTTTAATCTTCATTTTTATGCATTATCTCTCTCCCTTTTCCTTCAAAAAAAAAGAAAAAAGATCATTAGCTTAGGTGATACCCAAAGGAAGCCGACCTTCTCTGGAGGTTCATTTCAACTATAGGTGACCCATAGCCTTGAAATGATCCCATGTTGCTCTAGAAAGCTCAGTTTCAATCTCTGTGCATAGGGTGCAATTTCTAGGTGACAACAGTTTTTGGCACGCCCGGTGGGACTGTGAACTGCTTCTCAGTTCATGTTTATGCATTTTATTGCTGCTATTTGGTGTATGCAGCAATAGTTTCAGCCTTTTGGAGGCATTTTCTTTACATACTTGGTGACTCTGAGCTCAAATCTTCTGGTTTCACAGACACAAGTCTTGGTATGTCTCAAAATAATCTGTTAATTCAAAGTTTCCAGCTCTTTAACTGAAAAGATGTCAAATAATTATGAAGATGCTTACTAGTACCCTCCATATCATGAGTATATTGCTCCTGCACATCCATATCAGAGTGTATTGGACCTGCTCCAACAGATTAACCATACGTTGTGGGATCTTAGTCAAGGTCTTCATAATATGAAGATTAATGATATTAGTAAGGTGCTTGTACGTCTATCTAAGATGTTGGTTAAGATCAAGATGTAGCAGGGTACCATTATGTGACAGTAAGAAGTGGCTAAGCAAGTCGACTTTTATGATCAAGAAAGAGTGGCAAAAAGAATCCGGTTCGAGGAAGGCCTTGAACAGGAAATAGCTGCTAAGGAAGAACAAATGAAGCTACTCTCTGCTAAGGTGCATAACACTCAAGCTTATTCAGATTATCAACACCAATTAATGGAGGAGTTGCAAAATAAGCAATTGGAAGAGAACCTTGCCCAGCAGCTGGCTGCAAAGGAGGCAGAAAGGAGGCTAAAATTTTTCGAACAAGAGGTTCCCAAGTACAAGTTTTCCAGCTTTAGGCAAAGTCAACCTCTTGACTCCCCTAGTAAGTCTTCTCAGCTTGAAATTCCAAGCTTTAAGGGATTCAATTCGATGGAAGAGAATGTAGTACCTGAACAAGATCAATCCATCATCCCTCAAGAGCAGCCCAATGATCAGGTTGGTTCAGTTACTATGGGGGAGGATAGAATCCCAAATCTGTTACATCTAGCCATGGAGGAATATAAAAGACAACAACAACAAATGATTGAACAACAAGAAAGCATGGGTGGGTTGCTTATTGACAATAATAAGCAAGACAATAGGGCCTCAATTCAGAAAGAATAGCCTGAGATTGAACCTGATATTATCCTCCAAGGTGGGAGCCTTGATGTTTTTGAACATGTTGGGGTTGGAAAAGCCACTGTTGAGTTTTTTGAGGAGGAAGCTAACGTTGATCGTTGTGAAGACTCAGAAGTAGTTGATAGTCATGATGAACTAGGACAACAGGTTCATGAACTTGAACAAATGCTGAAACATCAGGATGAGCCTAATGAGCCTGATTTGCAAGGTTATAACTGGTTGGAGGGGCTTCCATTCAATTACGCAGAGGAGCTTGAGGCTACATCATTGTTTGAATTGTTACCCCCCTTTATTGAGGAAAACAAGCCTGAATCAAAATGTAACTCTTCCAGTGATGATGAGAATTATGAGCAACTTCCTTTCTAGTCTATAAAGGAGCCTGAGGTTGATGAATTGATTAAAGATGTGATGGAGGAAGCTATCTCTTTGTTCTCCGTTGAAGAAATAAGTGTTCATTTAGGAAAGCATGAACATACTGAAGAGGTTTCTATTCTTTCACCAATTCAGTCACAGAGATTAGATCTTCCTAGCCAGCAAGGTGATAGAATGGCAGCTCATGAGAAAAATATCAGCAAGGAAAGTGCAAGCTTTTCCCTTACTAAAGACTGCCCTATCAGGCATCTAGCCAAAATGGAAACCAGTAAAGATATTGATACCTTGCTTACACCCAAGCATGAGGGTACAACTATGGAGGAACACACTCAAGTTAACTTTCCACCTCAGAACGAGAATGTTTACATTCCGTATGAAAAGGTTAGTAAACTTGAATATGTTTTGCAAGAGATCTTACAGCCATCCGTTGAAGTGTCATGCATGCTTCATTTCTCTTTAGTAGTTCTCCAACATGACAAACATTGTAATTTTTTTAGAAAGGGCAGTTATTTTACCCAACCTATCAATGGGTTTGTTTGACCAATTTCTTATTGGTTAGTGTAGGGTAGGTTTAGGTGCAGTCTACATTCCCTAAGTGCTATTTCAACACAGTTAAATAGTTTCCCTTCTGCAGTTTTCTTGTTTTCAATAAGTTTCCAGGTGATCTGTGTCTCAAGTTACAATGTACAAAGCTACTCCAAGTCTGTTCTTGAATTTTCCCAATGACTCCATGCCCAATGGATAGGCCTAGGCTACTGGTCTTCATGTTTAGCAGGCAAACATCCAGCAAAGGTCGCCAAAAATGTTACCTAATTTTCACCCTCAGGATCAATCAGGCAGAATATCATGTGACAGAGGTTCAAGAAGGCCAAATGGAACATTTTCACAAGGGAAAGAATCATGAATTTGATGCTAGGTCGCAGGGAACTCAGTTGGGAAGCCTGCCTTGTTCAGGTTCGACATGAAAATCTTCTGAGGAGAGAGTCGCCAAGACCCCAGGAATGTCACGGTAAGTGGGTTTCACCTACAGGTCCCTATCGGCAAGACATCAATCATCGTCCCAGCGACAAAGGGATATTCATTTCGGTGGAGGTTCTTTTCTTTGGAGAGAAGTTTTGGCGATGCATCGGGTCTCGCTGACAAAGAAAGCGAGCTTCGCCAAAGGGTCTCGCTGAAGTCACAAAGTCTCCTCGAACTTAAAAAGCCTTCGGCATAATGAGGCATTCAGAGAGAGTCTCGACGACCAGTGAAGTCTCCTCGACAACAATAAGGTTTCAACATGAGTTGTATTTCAGCAAGTGGTCTCGGCGAACCGGTGGTGTCTCGCTGACAACAGGGAGCCTTCGACGTAGCATTCAAGATGACGAGAGGTCTCCCCGACAACAACATATCACCAAGAGGAGATGCCTTCACCATGAAGTCCCGATGATGATTAAAGTCTCACCGAAAGCTAGTGGTCCTGCCAATGAAGTCATATAGGAAAAAGGTCTTTCCAAACGCATGAAGTCTCCCCGACATTTGATGTCAGTGTAGTGCCCGACGCTCGGTATGAAGTCTAGCCGACAAGCCAAAGTCTCAGCAAAACAAAAGGGAGCTCGGGCAGAATGAGGAGTTCGGCATGGGTCCCGACGACAAACAGGTGGTTTGGCCGAAGGAGTGAGTTATACCAAAGCAAAATGATCGGCATAAAATGGGCCTTCGGCATATGGTCTCGGTGACAACAAGGGGGTCACGCCGATAGTATTAGAAAAGCAAGAGGACTCGGCCGAAGATGTTCTTAGCGAAGGATGGTGGGATTTTCGTGAGGTCTCAACGACGCAAAAGGTCTTGCCGATGCAAAATGAGCCCGAGGAGGAAAAAAGAGGTCGGCAAGATGTCTTCCGAACAGGAGGGAGCTCACCGAAGTATTTTGGTTTCGACAGGAGGTCACCCCGACGTCGAGGGGTCTCGCCAAAATGAAATGAAGCTCGGTGGGGGATCTCACTGACACACCAATGTCTCATCGAAAGCAAGCTGAGCTCGCCAAGAGTTGGAAACTTTGCTCAGAGGTCTCACCGACTAGCAGAATGTCTCCCCGACATAAATGACATCAATAGAGCTCCCAGCCGTCACAAAAAGGTCTTGTTGACATAGTGTAGTCTCAATGAAAGGAGGAGCATCGGCAAGACAATGAGCCTCGCTATGAAGTCTTCCCGACTTGATATTGTCTTGCCGAAGGAAATCTGGAGCCCGGTGGAGTGAAATGCATTCGAGGTGATATCAATAAGCTCTTGCCGAAGCAATGAGGGTGTTCTTGGGGTAATGTTTTGCCTTCGGTAAATCATCTCACCAATAATCGACTGTCTTGGCGACCACAGAGGCGATATCAGTATGATCTTTTGGGCTCGCTAAGAGCTCTCAGCAACAGCCCCATGTTATGCCGACGGTTGCAGGAAGATTTAATCGCATTGGAGAGACACGATTAGTGTCTCACCGACATGCAATTCAACAGGAGAAGCTTTTGACTACCCAGGAGTCTACATGTAGTGTGCCCAGCCAATCAAGGGGAGCTACAGGTGAATCGTTGGCAGCTTGACCAGTGCCAAGAGAATCAACAGAATGTGAATCAACGTGTATCTGTTATGGACTCAAGAGCATTCAAGGCGCTCAACAGGGGGATTTAGTAGGTGGACACAAGGACCAAAAGTAAATACATCCAGTAGCTTCAAAAGATCTAAGGGGTTTCTCCAGGCAGTTGCTCTTCACTGACACACACAACAAGGACACGCAGGCTGCAACATTAATTTCAATCAAAAGATCTGAGGATTGATCTTTCTGAGCATGATATTTTTGTAAGCCCTAAGGGGCCGACACACTGGTGTATATAAGGCATTTTTTGCCTTTTTGTAAGGAGTTTCGATGGATGCTCCTCTGAAGTCTATGACCCCTTTTGCAGTCCTCTCTCAGACTAGCAGGATTCTGTAACTCAATTTGGAACATAATATACAAAATCTACCTTGGTTACCATTGATGGTCCATCATTCTGCCTCCTGATTCTTGTCAAGTATAGTGCATTCTTTTAAGTGATTCATTGAGCTACTTAGTGAAATATTCTCTTTCCTTATAGCTTTTGTTTCACGTCATGCCTTTCTTTGCAGAAGTAGTATCATGTAGGTTACAAACTGTGTTTACTTAAATTCTGCACATGAGCTTCTAGTTTATGAAAATCTGCCCTTCCTTCTTCGAGGCATGTGCGTGTCAAACTTGTTTGAATGTGTGATCTATAGGATCTTGTTGTGCAGTCTCATGGCTGTCACCAGTATTCAAGTGTAGCTCGAGTATCTCATTGTTCCTACCATTTTGGTGCATCACCTTAGAGTTTAATCTTCATTTTTATGCATTATATCTCTCCCTTTTCCTTGAAAAAAAAAAAAAAAGATCGTTAGCTTAGGTGATACCCAAAGGAAGCTGGCCTTCTCTGGAGGTTCATTTCAACTATAGGTGACCCACAGCCTTGAAATGATCCCATGTTGCTCTAGAAAGCTTAGTTTCAATCTCTGTGCATAGGGTGCAATTTCTAGGTGACAACAGGATGAAAAGATGGGAGATAGTCTCCTCAACCTGTTTACAAAGGGTGCACCAGCTAGGAAATTGAAACCCCCTTTTAACAAGGTTATCTATCGTCTTAATTTTACCATGCATAGAAGCCCACCAGAAGAAATTGATTTTAGGTATGAGCTATGGGTTCCAAACCTTCTTCCAGCACTTTTCATCACCATCAAATTTTAGTAGCATGTGATAAGAAGACTTGACCAAAAAGGTCCCTGAGTGGTTTTTCATCCAAAAAATTCTATCCTCCTTAGGGAAGAGAGGAAGTCTCACCATATTAAGGAGAGCTTGAAGTTCAACAAACTTAGGAAGGAGGTTAGGCCTTTCTAAGAAACTCTGTTCCAAAAATTTCCAATTGCCTCTGGGTGTTGTATAATCAGAAATAAAGGTACCAAAGAAGGTCTTGGCCCTTCCCTTAGAATATTGAAATTGCAGTCAGCTAGGGGTCTATCCCCAATCCAATAGTCCTCCCAGAACCTTATAGATCTCCCATTACCAATTTTCCATTTGAGACCCTCTTTCAAAAGTGGTCTGCACTTGAGAATATTGTTCCATATTTTTTACTTGGAGGGGAGGCCATTCAAATCCAGAGCCCTAGAAAAATTTCCCTGGTTCAAATATTTAGCCCTCATAATATGGCACCATTCGGCTTCCCCCATCACTAGATTCCAACTAATTTTGGTTATGAGGGCCTTGTTCAAATTAGTTATCTTTCTAATCCCTAAGCCTCCTTGTCTTTTAGGATGACAGACCATATCCCAACTGACCAAAGCTAATTGATTTTTATCTTCAACACCAGTCCAGAGGAAGGTTCTTTGAATTCTCTCCAGTTTTTTCCACCATGACACCCTTGATTTTGAAAAGGGAGAGGAAATAGACCGGGATCCATTGAAGAGAGGCCGAGAGTAATTGTAGTTTTCCAACACTATTGAGCAACTTACCCTTCCATCCTGCAAGCTTTCTATGCATTCTCTCCAAAATATTGTTCCAAAAACTAGGGGTAACCTCCTTCACAGTGAGGGGTAGGCCAAGGTATGTTCCCGAAAGAGCAACACTTTGACAACCTAGTATAGACAATATCTTTTCTTACAAGTCAACCTTTGTGTTAAAGAAATAAATGCTTCTTTTTTTATAATTGATACATTTCCCAGAGTCATTAGCATAATCTTGAAGAAGGCCTTTCCATTCTCGAGCTTCAACCATAGAGGATTTTCCAAAAAGGAAGGTATCATCCACAAATTGCTAGAAAACTGAGGGGGGGATGGTGGAGGTAGCTTTAATTCCCCGAATTCTGCTAGAGTGTAACAAAAATAGAAAATTTTGGCTAAGGACTTCAACGACCATGATAAATAGATATGGTGATATAGGATCACCTTTCCTAATACCTTTTCCAACTTTAAAAAACCCTAAGGGGTTCCATTAACCAGGACAAAATAGTGAACTGACTCCACACACTCCAGAACAAACCCAATAACCTTATCATTAAAACCAAATTTAGAAAGAACCGAGTACATAAATTTCCATCTGATTCTATCATAAGCCTTAGAAATGTCTAACTTGAAAGCCATACCTTGGTTCTTACTTTTCTCCATAGCATGGATAATTTCATGGGTTGTAATAGCAGCATCAAGGGTTTGTCTTCCCAGAACGAATCCATTTTGGCTCCTGCTGATAATCTTATCTAAATGTGGTTTAAGTCGGTTGACAAGGACTTTAGAAAAAACTTTGTAAATAGTGTTGCAGAGACTTATAGGCCTAAAGTTAGCCATATATTTTGGGTCTTGGATTTTAGGGACTAAAACTATGTAAGTATTATTCAACTTTTTCAGCAGTTTACCTGTTCTGAAGAAATATCTGACTGCCATGGTCATATCATAGCTGACAATGTCCCAGTATTCTTGAAAGAAATCTGGGGGAAATCCATCCAACCTAGGGGCTTTATAGGCACCCATAGAAAACACTGCTATCTTAACTTCTTCCTTTGACATAGGAGCGAAGAGATTCATGTTGTCTTCCACGCTGATAGTGGAAGGGAGGTGACTTAACAGTTTGTTTTGCACATCATCGGAAGGACAGTGGCCAGAATCCAAGTAGACATGTCTAAAGTAATGTTCAACAATTTCACCAATTTTATCCGCCTCCATGACCTCCTGGTTGACCTCATTCCGTAAGGACTTGATGGTGTTCCTTTTCTTGTGCCTATAGGCCGATCTATGAAAAAAAGTTGAATTCCTGTCCCCCTCCTTCAACCATTGAACCCTAGATCTTTGTTTCCAAAAAAATTCTTCCTTGCTTAAGACATCTTTCCACTTCCTCCTCCAACATTCCTCCTCATGTAAAGGTTGAAGAAGATTACCCTTGGCCATTAGATTTTGGATGCAATCAAGCTTATTCTCAATCTTCTTTTTTTGTTTAAATATATCCCCAAAGGTTGATTTGGATCACCCTTTAACTTCCTTTTTGATGAGGTCCAATTTTTGGGTGATTCTGTACATAGCCGTTCCTTGGACTGTGTAGCTCCACCAACTCTCAATACACTTTCTGAAATACAGATGTGTCATCCACATAATTTCAAATCTGAAGGGGTGAGGGCCACATAAAGGCTTATTCATCCATTGGAGGAGAATTGGACTATGATCAGAGACTGTCCTAGGAAGGGAAACAAGGGAGGTATTACACCCCAAGTCCCAACCCACAGAGACCAGCACCCTATCCAGGCAGACCTAAATAAGGTGGTCACCTTTTCGATTGTTGGACCAAGTAAAAGGGTTACTCTGCAACTCTAAATCAAACAAAATTAACTTACCGATGAAATATGACAAATCACTCATGCTGTCACTGTAGTCAATAAGGCCACCAAGCTTCTCTGAGGGGAACATAGGGGAATTGAAGTCCTTGGCCACCATGTATAGGGAATTTTTGTCAGTCAAGATCAAAGATAAAACTTCCTCCCACATACTTTTCCTTCCTCCACAAGTGTTCAAAGCATAGATATTAAACAGATGCCAAGTGATATTGTCATCTCTAAGAGTCACAACAAGGAAACTATGAGAAAACACTCAAGCTTCCCCATCAATTTTAGTAGGATTCCACAAAGTTGCAATGCCATCAGAGGCACCATCCGCCTGATTGTAGAAGAAGGCGAAACCTGACCAAATTTTATTAGCAATTGAGGAGAAAGTATGATAAGTCATATTAACTTCTTGCAGTAGAAGAACATCAATTTTTAGGTCCATAATGTATTGCCTGAGAGAAAACTGCTTCTGGGGACTATTCAACCCTCACATGTTCCATGAGAGGAACTTCATTTTCTATTATAATGGGTTGAATCAAGGGTAGATTGTCGTCCATTGGAAATATCCCTAGCTTTTGCTTTATGCCTTGACAATCTCTTTGGAGGTCTTCCAACTTTATTGTCTACCCCCACATCAACTCTCTTGGTTCTTGTTTTCCTCTTTTGAGACTACTAGTCCTCAAAGTTATCCCCTCCATTTTGAGGTTTAGTGGTAGAGGGATTGGAGTCTGGGTGAGGATAATAGATTTGGTTACTTCCCTTGCAAGGTCCTCCACACCAACGGACTGGGAGGAAAAGATGCATGAGGTACCAACCTCCTTCTTGGTTTTTGTAGGGGTGATTGTCCCAATCTCCAACTGCTACAAAGTAGTAGCAATAGAGCTCTCCTCTGCCCCACTATGGGGTTGGCTAGTATCAACAACAACCTTAATCTTGTTCACAAAGTCCAGGCAAGTAGAGGACACAAGAGACATGACAGTTCTACCTTCAGCCCCAGGGGTAGTAGGGTAGGGATCCAAACCTAAATCCCTGGGAGGGGAGAATTCCCCTTCCTCCTGGAATGCTAGGGACCTCACCCAATCCTCACTATTAATCTTAAGCTTAACCCCTAGATCAAGGGATTTCATGATCTCATACAAACCTTTAGTAAACGGATAATCATCCATTTCCACGAGCTTAGTGTTCACTAAAATGTTACTGGTGCTGGGGACCAACTGATTATCCCCCCCATCAAAAGGATGAGGAAGGATTTTCCCTTTAGACATAGGTTCCTTTGGCATCAAATCCTTACAATCCACAATGACATGGCCTTGCTTACCACATTTTTGGAAAAATAAGGTGGCATTTTCATAAACCAGGGCCTAAGTCCATTTTCCCCATTTGGATTTAAGTGTTATAAAATTGGGGAGAGCCTTTTTAATGCAAACATTAACACAGAAGCGGGAAAAAACTAACTTAGATTTAGCCAAAGTGACCACATCCGCAACCACAAAGCTACCAAAGGAGTTTCCAATATGCCAAAAGATTCATTCATCCCAGAATTCCAACGAGAGGCCTGGAAAATGAACCCAAATAGGAGCCATCCGAGTGAGTTTAGCAGATGGGTCAAAACCTGGTTTCCATTTGGCGAATGACATAAATTTTTTTCCATAAGCCCAAGTGCCCAAGAGAATGTAGATCAAGTCCTCCTCCATCGTGAATTTAAAGAGAAATAGAATGTCGGACATAGCAAAGACAACCACACACCCCTTCATCTTCCAACGAGAAGTAGCCCATCTTCGAACCATATCAATAGTCGACTTGAAAGCCAAGAACCTCCCCACCAAAGCGAGATGAAGCAAAGAGGCAACCTCATCCATGACTGTGTCAGGTAAGCAAAGCTCTGTTCCTTCCTCAGACTGAACGATATCTGGGAGGATAGTCTCAAAGGTATTATTTCTAGTTCCCATGAGAACATTCTTCCAACAATCCTTGGACAAATCAATATCCTTAAAGCTGCCATTGTCCCCATCATTTTGAGACCTAGAACACATTTTGGGAGATACAAACCCCACATCCCCATGTGCCACCATGGAAAAAGGAGGGATGCGAATATTTTCTGTATCAGGAGGGGGGTTAGGCTAAGGGGAGGCAGAGTCCTCCCGAGGACCTACAAACATGGCTAGAAGATTTGAAAGTCACGTGCGGGAAGTTGCAGAGCAGGGCATGAGAGCTTCCATATCTTTTTAAATTTCTATGAATTTATATGTTACATGAAATTGTTTCGTTATTTCTTTCCTATCTTTCCATACATAAAGAGGACCTAATCTGCACTATGTTATCTCTACTAATTTTATGCTATCATTATGATGATTGACCATTTGATGCTGGAATACACCACCAAATTAATTATCTTGTTTGGTTTGGAAGCCATATTAAAGGATATTTATTCTGGAAAACTTCACCTAGTTTTTGTAATTCTTGGGTGGATATGATTTTTAACCATATTAGTAATTATTTGTATGAAATTGGGTAACATTAAAACTTGACTTTTACTTATAAGATTGGTCATGAAATGGGTATTATTGTAAGTTGATTTAAATATTATATACCACCCTTTATCTTATTAGCCTCAACATAGAATTATATAATAATTATCAACTGTGTGGCACTAATAGACATGGTGCTTCACCCCTTGAGGGAAAATAAAAAAGAGTTGTGTAATCCTATGGTGGAATATTTATGTCTAATGAACCTTTCAAGTTTGGAAAAAAAATTAGACATAATAATGTAAACCATCTAAGCGTGACAACTTAGACTTATGTCTTTAAGACCATTATATCCTTGAAACCTATTATAGGATTCCCTCCCTAGGAGAAAGGTGTAGAGGTAATATAAAGAACTTGTTGACCCCATATTTATCCTAACTTGTACATTTCATGGATAATTGTCACATGAGTGTATTTTACCTTGGATACATCTTGGGTTTAATTTAATTGCCTTGGGTTAAACATTGACACTATATTGATTTAAACTATGCATGATTAGCCATCAATTGGAGTTTAATAGGAAAATTATGATGCGAAAAACCATTAAATAGGAAGTCAAATGTTATTAAACCCTATCTAGTAGGACAGTCATGATATACAATGAATATTGAGTTGTACCATACAATAATAAAATCATAAAATAAGACTATTATTATTCTTATTGAAGGTAATTAGGAGATACAATGCTTTCTCGTTTTGTGAGTTATGAGATAAATCCTATGTAGCATCTCTTGGTACCTTATTGAGGACCATTAAGATCAGGTTTAGATTAAATGAAAAGTGTGAATAAAATATCTAGCATATGAATTAAAATATTATAAGAATATGGAGTTGCACAATAGGGTAAAGGAAATTAAAAAAAGAATATTATTAGTGTGAATGGTGATCCTAGACCTGCACAAACACAAAGAACAAACACATAATTAGTCCAATATGCAAGTTAGAAGCAACATTCCACATGAAATTCATTTGAGATATCAAGAACAAGAAATAAATGAACATGAATAAAAAACTATCTAATCTTGTTCAAAATAAACAAACTCTCAATCCCATGGGGGAATTGGTGCCATTTTGATGTGGAAAATGGCCCTTTCCCAATTCCTTGCTAGCTTGATGATCAATGGTGAAGATTTGATGCTCCTTGATGAAATGTCTCCATAACCTAGCTATGAAATCATGAAAATGGATGAAAGTGGATAAAGATGGATGAAAATTGCTCCAAAACTTGAAGATAATAATGTTGCATGAAGTTGTGGATCCTAAATCCAAATGAGAGCCTCTTATTTATAGAAGAGAACGATGGAGGACGAGGAAAAACGGATGAATGTGGAATAAATCACCAACCAATAGCATAATGACACTTGTCAACATGTGAGTGGACAAAGGTGGAGCACATTTTGATGAATGTACACATTAAAGCAATTAGGTGGAAATTCAAATTTGAAGAAGTGACAAGTTGGAGGGAGATAAAAGATGAATTAAATACCACTTGGCTTAAGAAAAGGACATGTAAGAGGCCTTTAATGCCTTGTTGGATGGACAAGTACTTTTGGGGGGAGAATTCAAACTTGGAGAATATTCCCACTTTGATGCCTTTTTGAATGAAAATTGAGAATTTATTAATTAATTAAATTGATTTTCATGAGCAAGTTGCAAAATCTAGAGGATTTGATGGATTAAGATTAGCATTAATCAGGATTTGATTAATTAAATGGAGATTAGTTGATTTGACATTCTGATTTAGACTTTTGGATTAATTTAAATCAAAAAAATGAGAGGAAAATGATTATTAGATTTAATTAAATAAAGATTTGATTTATTTAATTAAAGAATATGGTGTTAGTTTTAAATCAAATAAAGATAAATTTGTTTAATTCAAATGAGATGACTTTAGAGATTACTTAAATAAAATGAATTATTTAATTAAAAGAGGGACTATAAGATTAATTAAATAAAATGATTTATTTAATTAAAAGATGAAAAATGATGAATTTAATCAAATAAAGATTATTCAATTAAATGGTTAGTAAAGGAGATGATTCAGGATGAATTGGTGTTAGTAAATTAGGATAAGGTGTCTAGGATCAATCGGTACATTTTACCTGTCTACAATTAGTAATATTATCATTGGTTTATGTTTTCATATGTTGGTCCAATGGATTTATTGCTGCCAACTTTCTTAAGTATGATTCAACATTAATTATACTTAAAACAAGATTATACATATTATTGGATGTCCTTCAAAGATATCTATTGACACCTTGATATTGAATCTAATATGTAAATTTGAAATGAAAGTGCTTTCCTATGGGGTTGTGTGCCAAGGTAATTTGGTATTAAGTAATAAGCCTAGTTGGGCTAGGTCAATGAGATGAAAATATAAGAGTCGGTATGTTCAAACAAGATTATAAATAAATGGGTGGAGTTTGATCCAAGGCCTCGATATACTTAAGGGGGAGTGAAACCTTGGGTTATGGGAACTTGTGTATAGGTATCCTTGAGAGACTTTGTAAGGAGAACTACACGTGGCTTTGATCTGTTTGGAAGTGGGTACGTAGGTGGTACTTGGGCCAAGAATGTCCCTGTGACCTCAAGTCTGTAGGGGGAGGGTCTAGTGGGGATAACTCCAAGGGTTGGGGTTTCACCTAATTGGTTTGACCTTTCCTCCTTTGTAAGCTTCGGTTTGAGGCTGAAATGAGTACCGAATAGGTAGGAAATAAGTTAAGGAAATCTAATAACTTGTATTTAATGCATGATGTGTTTTGAATAGTAAATGAATATAGTAAGCATTTTGAATACTTAATTGGGAATTGAATATATGTATAATTTTGGAAAATTCCATCTTGTGTTTGTTCCATGTGACTTTATGTGTTGTGAAAAATGACTTCATATCTAGAGGTCTCTATGTATAGGCTCGTGTATCTCTTTATTGTGATTTGTGATTCATGTTAAGTATGACCCACCCAAGAGTGAACCTCTAGGATATTTGAGCAGTGATAGGTAGTCATTGGAGCATGCCAATGATTGATGCCTGAGATATTGCTAGGGACTAGCTGACATTCACTTGGTTCATGAAGGTGAAGGTTGCTATGGGATACCCTGGTTATGACTAAATACGATAATAGTTACATAGGTAGGGATCTATTCATGCGGGTAACAGTGATTCGGGGCTAACCATTATATTAAAGGTGTTCACTAGTTGTCACTGAGGGCACGAAAGTGATCGAGGTTAGTGTTACCTGAGATTGTGAAGAAGATAGTTGACAATATCACTAAGGTCACAAGGTGGTATATGTCGGGAGCTACTTCTTCTTGGGTGGACAGACTTGTTGCCGATGGCCTATAAGCAATTAAAGTTGAAATCCACTAGGTTTGGTAGGTTCACTACTTGGGGAAAACCTTGGGATGGTGGATAGACCTATGGTGTAGTATGGGATGCACTGAATTCCCTTCCTAGTTGTTAGACTATATACTTAGCCTTTTTGGGGTTGAGGATGGATTTGCGGTGTAGTATGAGATGCACCAAATCCTCTTCCCATTTATCTAATGGTGTAGAAGATCAGAGGAAAGGATAGGACCTGTCATGTAGTGCATAATACATTGATATTCTTTCTATTTAGGATGCATTATGGACATGTGTTAGCCATTGTGATGTGTTCAACCATTGTGGATGTGATGCATGTTGGAGCTTGCCACTATGTATGTGATTACGTTGGAGCTTGTCAGTATGTATTTGTGATGTATGTTGTAGCTCAATATTGTGTATTTGTGATATATGGTGGAGCTTGTCACTATGTAAATTTGTGATGTATGATAGAGCTTGTCATTGTGTACTTGCGATATATGTTGGAGCTAGTCTCTAAAGTAAATGTGATATGTGTTTGAGACAATCATTGTTGTACTTGTGTTGTACATATGAGCTAATCACCACTATACTTATGATTGTGTATGATCTAGTCACCATTATATTAGTGATGTGTACGAGCTAGTCAACTTGTGTATATGGAGGTATGCTCGTGACAATCATTGTGTATGATCTTTTAGATTATAGTATGTATGAACCCTTGTGAATATTGTGAATTTTTGTACACTAATGTTTGGTATGGACCCAACACTTGATGGAAAGTTATTATCCTTATATTATAGTTGGCTAAGTTGATTTACATGTACTAAATTAATAGTTATGGGTTAAAGGAGAGATCATAGGTCTCATACAAGAGGAGAGATTAAAATCCCTCTGACATTGTGGGGAAAACTACGAGGCCTCTGATTCTCATGAGGGGATACATAGGCAGCATCATCACAAACCCTCGAGGCTTAGGTTGTAGGTCTAGGAAAGATCTTGTCCTTGGGACCTTACCACAGGTTTGAGTGTAAGCATATACGTAGTGGTGTTGATTTTTTGTTGCCACCATGGTGAATGCAGAGCTATTGAAATTAACACATCTAATTTACATGGAATATGTTTGGTTGGTTAAGTTGGTAGTTGTGCATTGTTTATAAAAAAAATTGTTGTGCCCAAGATGGGGATTCTACATTGGTATCCGAGCAACCAGGTTCAAATGTTGGACCTATGAGGCTCACTTGACTCTAGATTATGTTTTCTTACACTGCCAACCAACCATAACCAAGTTGGTCACTCAATATGTACATAAATGTTTGGGTGATCCCACAATATTGGTTTACAATTTTTGGCCAAATTGGACATTAAACTAATCTTTTCTAACTAACTTTTGGGCACCTATAGCGGCTAAACTATGAGGAATTTGAAGATGATACAAACTAGTGATTTGTGAAATTTTGTCTTTAAATTCTAAATATATTTTTTTCAAAATTTTTGGAATCATATTTCACTTCTTTTTCCATCTCCTTCCAAAACTAGTTTTTTTAGTAAACACCATTTTTAAGGAGTGATGCTCACCGTATACAACATAATTTTTTTCCATGAAGGATAAAATTCTATTTTTTTTTTAATTTAGATTTGTAACTATGATATCTAGTGCTTTCACTTGGTTTCATAGTGTTTTATTGAATATTTTTTCCTTAATCAAGTTTTGAAGTCAAACCAATTACAATTCAGACATAGGCAGTTGTATATAGCATAATTTTTTTTGCATGTATCGAAATTCATTTTGTTTTGTTGGATCAAGGAATTCAATATCTAGTGCATTGATATTTTTCAATTTTTTTTTTGATAATCTGCTATTTTTCCACATGTGCAGAACAAAGAGATTAATTTTCGGTGAAAAACCTACATTCACAAGAAATAAAAAATAAATATAATAATAAAATTAGATTTATTTAAAATTGTGTGTGTGAAATGTGGGAATTGTTAGTACATCAACACAAACATTAATGAAACATATTATAGTAAATATTTGACTCAAATAAACTACTCTAAGTTGTAGTTAAACAAATCTTTTAAGAATGTTTCATTGTCCTCTATTCTCAAGGATTTATTAAACCATATTGGCTCACAGATTTTTTATATGCACTATGGTTGTTAAAATGACAACTTGAAAAACGAGATAATATTCAACATGCAAGCCAATTAAGTTCCTACATGAAACTAATGTGATGAATGCTATGATAATGGATATTATGATGAATGGATAATGATGTTACATTATACAATGTAAATGCTATGATATGAAGCTAGGATGATTCTACATATGCTCAAATGCTAACTATGAATATACTAATCTAAAATACAATTATAAAGAAAATTATGGTATAAAATGCAACTATAAAGAAAAATGTGATTCTAAAATGTAACTATGAAACAAAACATGATATGAAATGCAACTATAAGACTCCAAAATTCTCCAATGCTCAAATGATATTCCTGCATGATAACTCTACTCAAATGTGGATGCAAAATATAATGCCAAAGTGTTGTATTTATAGGATTTTCCAAGCATCTTGTGATGTGGCAGCGATCAACGGTCCAGATTCAAACAAGAGGGATGAACGATGGAGATGAAGAAAATGAAGAAGAATGTTCCCTTGACCAAAGATAACATGCCAAATGGATGGAGGAATCTCTTGACCAAAGACAACATGCCAAATGGATGGAGGAATCAAGTGTGTGAGAAAAAGACCATGTGTTTGAAAGTTTGTTGAAGAAGTGTGTGAGGAATAAACCATGTGTTTGAAGACAATTCTAATTAAAAATTCTAATTATTTAATTTCATGTGACCTTGGTGAGGTGGCATGAAAAGTTGTAGACATGTGCTTGAATTCCAAATTTGGGATTAACGAAATTTAATTAAATAAAACAAGCTTATGGAAATTTGTTTATTTAATTAAATTAGAAGAATATGATTTTAGATTTGGAGAATTAGAAAAGGGTGAACTATATAAATAAATTGAGAATTTATTTATATGTAGTCAAATATTAATTAAATAACTAATATTTAATTAATTAAATGTCTTGACCGATTTTAGGTGTATACATTTTGCCCCTCTTTGAAGTAATGTGTTTACACGTTGCTTCAAAGAAAATTTGATAACGATGCCGGGATTTTTTTTTTCGATGCCCCAGATGTTGATTTTCAAATATTGACAGATATATGCCCCCTCGAGAGATAAATCGGTGAATTTTAGAATTTTTGGGATTTTTTGGGATTTTTGAAAATTTTGATGATTTTGTGATGATTTGATGATTATCTCAAAATTTTGTGCATCAAAAAAAATTTATCTCCCGAAAAATGATGCATAAGACAACAGGTGATAATCTGATTAATTAAGGCCCCTTTGAAAAATAAAAATAAAACATCCCCATAAAATGCTACTTAATTAACCTTAAAAGGTTAAAAAGTGTGCTTAGAAAGTTCATTTGTGCATTTTGCAATTTGAAAAATTGTGAGTGAGAGTGATTTAGCAAACTTGGAGCAGAATGGTGATCCCCTACCACACACACTGGTTCGAGTGGGTCAGGTGCCACAACCGCCCAACAACATACAGACTTTCGGTAAGTACCTCGAAAACTGCCTCGTATTTTGTGAAATTAATTTTCCACTTGTTTTTCTTTGAATTTAGATTTTGAATTGTTTTAGCGCATAAACATCCCGAAATAGCGCATACATGGTCTATTATAGCACATAGGGATAGCGATGTAGCACATAGGATAAATGAACTAGCACATAGGGTACTTTGGCACATCGAGGCCCTGTTTTGGTGCATTGAGCAAATAAAATGGCGCATAGAATACTTTGGCGCATAGAACCTCTGTTCTAGCACATTGATTAATTTTTCTGGCACATAGGGTTTTCCAGTGCATAGAAAGACTATTCTAGTGCATTGGTGAAGTTTTAGGCCAGATTGATGATTTTCCTGATTAGACTCCTTGATGTCAATGATGTTTAATCGCGTCAACCTTTGTGTTGATGATGATTGATGATGTTGATAGGTTAGATGTCCATTGATATCATGATAGGTGAGATTCAATGATAGGATGATGATAATTGACCTCATGATAGGCGATGATCAATTACATGTTGATTGATCTGATAAACCTCATGATAGGCGAGGTTGAATGGATTGATGAACCTCATGATAGGTGAGGTTGAATTGTTTGATTTGATAAACCTCATGATAGATGAGGTGCATTGATTGATTTGATAAGCCTCATGATAGGCAAGGTGCATTGATTGATTTGATAAACCTCATGATAGGAAAGGTTGAATGGATTGATTTGATAAACCTCATGATAGGCGATGTGCATTAATTGATTTGATAAACCTCATGATAGGTGAGGCTAAATGATAGATTGATGTTCATGAGATTGATCAAAGTCTCACCAGAGTTGCTTAGATTGATAGATTGATTGATTTGTGATTTTTGTGATGATAGGAGCCATTGACTAGTTTGTAGATCAGAGAGAGGTTCCCAAGGACATGGGATTTGATTCGCCATCTGACGCAGCCCGAGACAACTATTATTACACGGTGTGGTTTGTCATCTCTTATCGATATGCCCCAAACTAAGATTAACAGGGGGTTGTTGATAGCCTTAGCTGAGAGGTGGCACATTGAGCATAACACCTTCCATTTTACCACTAGTGAGATTATAGTTACCCCTAAGGATGTATACCGGATTTTACTGATTCCTATGGTTGGAGAGTTGGTTTTATATGATTCACATGAGCAGGGTGGGACTAATGCTTTATGCTAGATTTTTGAGGATGATACCATATGCAGATATGAGATTTCGTGGAGGGACATGGTCGATTCATACACCACTTTTCCTTTTGTTCTATCCAGTTTCATTGGAGGGTTCCTTTGTCCTAACCGTAGGTCAAAGGGACTCTCAGTTGGATGGGGGCAGATCTTAGAGAGCATGATTGTTCATGACACTCGATATGCATTGGGTTGCTATATGCTTGCGCACCTTTACCATGATCTGCACCAGGTGGTTTATTTGTACGGGGCGAGTTTATCAGTGGGGGTCACATCACTCCAAGTCTAGGCCTGAGAGCATATAGCAGTCAGTTGGCCAATGGGAGACAAACAACAACCAGCCATGAGGCCCTATGTTGACATCTATGTAGGTCGAGTTGCTCAGTCGAGGCTAGGAAAACTCGAGCACTGGGGGAGAGTGCTAGATGATCTAGAGTCGGTGGTATGGCAGCCATATGTTGATTGCGAGCAGTGGCCTAAGGATGACATCGAGATGCTGTATTTATGTCATTCAATTTATCTGATTGGGCGGACCCATTTTATCATCAAGAGATTCATGCTACTGAGAGTACTAAGATATTATGGCCAGGTTCAGGGGATGCCATAGGGAGTGGCCCATTATGCACAACAATGAAAGGATGCTATAGAGTGAGGCCTAGTGTTGTCTTATGATGCAACAGTGCAACACTTATAGGGGTTACATGCCGTCATTTGAGAGGTGAATCTAGAGATCACTGATGCACTAATATCCGAGGAGTATGCCCTGTATATGTTTACGCACCCATTCCCACATATTATGATTTTGGATGAGCCAACACCATTGTTAGCAGAGGAGGTAGGAGAGCATGGGAAGAGGCGACAAAGAGTGGAGGAGGAGGAGCAGGGGGAAGAGGAGGAGGAGAGAAATGAGGAGGAGAGCAGTCAGGAGGGGGATAGTAGCGATGAAAGTGATGATGAGGAGAGTGATGGGGGTGGCAAAGGACTAGGGAAAGACATTGGAGAGATGAGAGTGCCTCACAAGAGGTGACATGTGGAGGTTTGACTACCCTCACCACAACAATAGAAAAAGATTGTTGCACTTCAGGTACAGGTCGAGACTTTACAGGGTCAGCTAGAGAAGGTGTAGACTCTACTCACATAGGCATAGGGGAAGATACAAACGTTGATGACAGAGAGAGATATTGCTAGGCAACATGTACAATAGGTACAGGCCCAAGGACAAACACATGGACAAATGCAGGGGCAGATTACCATATTGACTGTTGAGAGGGATTCCTTGAGATGGTAGGTGGAGTAGGCCGAGGGCATCATCGAGAGGCTACAACAGGCTACGACGACTGCTAGTACCTCAAATTATTTCAGAGAGGTCCACCGTACCACATAGGAGGCAGAGTTCTATAGAGGTCGGTATCATGATGCAGTTCCTCTAGAGTGGCGGGAGAGCTTTGCCCAGTCTCGGTTAGGGAGGTCTTAGTCTCAGACTATTAGTGCAGGTGTTACACAACCATTGCCTAGAGATCAGAGAGATCCTGGTGTGGGTCCATTGGGTGCAAGGGGAGGTAATGATCTTGTGATGCCAACACTGTCTGGGGGGAGCATGACATAGCTCCAATTTATGATTCTCTGATGTACCTTGGACATGTATTAACCTCTTTATTCAATTGAGACATTGATGATGTACCTCTTGTTTTCAAACTTTATGATACACTGCCATTTTTGATATTGATGTATCTCTTTAGACCTTTGGATATCCTTGTACACTTTGACATTATGATTTTGAGGTTATATGATATGCAATGATGATTATTATCTACGTGTCTATATAATGTTATATGATGATGATCATGATGATTATGATGGATGCATTTAATTTCTATGTTATAATGATGATCATGATGATTAAGATGGATGCATTTAATTTCTATGTTATAATGATGATCATAGTGATTATGATGGATGTATTTAATTTCTATGTTATAATGATGATCATGATGATTATGATGGATGCATTTAATTTCTATGTTATAATGATGATCATGATGATTATGATGGATGCATTTAATTTCTATGTTATAATGATGATCATAGTGATTATGATGGATGTATTTAATTTCTATGTTATAATGATGATCATGATGATTATGATGGATGCATTTAATTTCTATGTTATAATGATGATCATGATGATTATGATGGATGCATTTAATTTCTATGTTATAATGATGATCATGATGATTATGATGGATGCAAATGATGATGCAACTGATGTGTTTTCTATGATGTTTTATGAATGATGCCTATATGATGCATGTGATGGAATTTATTATGCCAATGAAATGTGATGTATTTGATGTATTTGTACTTTTTCTCATACAAATAGATGATGTAATGAATGGATGAATGTAGGATAATGTGATCATACCTATTTCTATTTATACGATGATGTTTATGTGATGATGATGCTTAATGTATGCAATGATGGTTATGTTTTGTATGCAATGATGATTATGTTATGTATGCAATGGTGATTATGTTTAATTATTCTATATGCTTTATGGATTTATGCCTATGCTATGTGAGATGGATTTTGATTATATAAATGATGTGTGATGATATATGATGATGACATATGGATGATGTTGTGTAAGATAAATTTTGATTATGTGATGCAAATGATTATGCTTAAATAAGTTTGCAAGACTTCAAAACCTCTAGGGTCTTAAGCTTAAATGAGTGGATCTATCCAACTTCCAAGAGATGTGGGAAGGTTGCCGTCAGTTGATTATTTATTAAGTTAAGCTTCACAAAACCTGACATATTTCCCAACTCTCTTGGAAATCTGAAGAGACTCACTCATTTAAGCTTAGTGGACCACTTTCTTAATGCAACTATATGAAATGATTTTGATTATGTAAATGAGATGCGATGCACTTCTTTTAGTGTTTTCTGATGCAAATATTATGATGTAATGCATAGATGGATGAATAATGTGATAATATTTTCTAATGTATGCAAATGATGATGCAAATAATGTGAAACTATATGAAAATGACGTGTTTTTGTTTAATGTCAAGTGTACTCAATCCATTAATGTGAGAGATGGCATCATTTTGAAATTGTTATAGCATTGGAAAACCCCATAAATACAGATGCAAAATTAACATGGATGAAATCTACTTTAACCATGCAGATGTAATATGCAAATGTTATCATTGTAACAACTGATTTGTCATGCTTTTTATCATCATTGAGCCTTTAAAATGTTGAAAGTAAGTACAAACATCGATGGTATATTTAGACTGGATGATGACTTGATTACTACTTCCATGATTTTTGATATTGCAAGTTAACACAAGCATCTAGGTATAATTAAACCGAGATGACCTGAGTATTGCTTGCATAAACAAACAAGAGTTAACATTTTTCCTATGCAAATTCAGAATGTCATTAGTGATACTTTGTAGAGCATGTCCCACAAAAATTTGCACAGTAATAAGGATTAGCTCACAGACAATAGACAAAGAAAAATCATACTCCTTCCTAGCTCCTCTAGTGTGATACATCATCGAGGTGCTCTAGAGATATGATAACAACAATCAAAGTACAATTGAACATTTATGTTAGACGTGATAAACCCCTGATTCAAAATAACAATCATCCATTTGAAGTGTGCTTTTGGTTTGATTGATTTGGTTGTTTGATATGGATGGTTGATGTGTTCATGTTTGTGTGATTGATGTTCAATGTTGAGTTGCACTATGATAATTTTTTGGGTTGTGTTGTACTATTGCTATTTGTCTGTTGGTTCAAGCTCAAAGTTTATTGCCCCCAGTGAGTTCAGAATTTTGCCTCCAGTTTAGGGTGAGACACAACCACGATGCCAGGATATGTACATGAAGCTTTTTGATGATAGGCAAATGGATGGTGAAAGTGAATGGTCGACATGCTCAAATAGATGGAAAACCTAACCTATCACAAATAGCACCTATTGCCAGGTTTTCACTATTTTTTTTATTGCACTCTTTTTAAATTTTATGATTTTTTTGATTTTTCACTTTTTTTGTATTGTTCTCTTTTTTTCTTTTTTTGTATTTTTCTCTTTTTTTTGTATTTTTCCCTTTTTTGCTTTTCTTTTGTATTTTTCTCTTTTTTTTCTCTTTTTTTTTGGATATTTTAAGATGGAATGATATGATATGACCGGTTGAAGGAACACGATGCCCCAAAAAAGAGGTAATGCAACCATGTATAAATGATAGATCAAACTAAAAAATTCACTACAAAACATGTCACACAAGAAACATATCTCTTGTTGAAAGATGATAGTGGTTGATTGATTAGGATGCCAGGAATGATTGATTCCATAAGGCATGATGATGATAAGTACTTAAGATCAATAAATTCCTCTAAGTATGATAAGATTGATGATTGTTGATGATTTATTGACAAAATATATGAGGATGGGATAATGTTTTACAACTCGGCTCAAATATGATTTACATGATAAGATTCAAGGTTGCAAAGGGACACAATGACATGGATTTTTATAAGCTAGGAGATATGGAATGGAAGAAAGTGAGGATAAAAATAATGAATGGGATGATCAAGATCAACTAGATAAGATATGGACACAAGGCCCAAGTATTTTTCGCCGATTCCTCATCAAGACCAAGGAAGGGAAGAAAGGATGTATCTAAAAAGAATGATGGAATATGGATAAGACAAAAGATATGGTACGAAAGATATGGACAAAGCGAATAGGATAAGATATATGATGTTCAAGGAGATCCTTAAGATTTTCAAGATCAAAGGTGGAAATGTAAGGAATGATAAGATGGACGAAACTTGCCCCCCAAGTGTAGAGTGCAAGAGGAATATGAAAAATAGGATATGGGTGATAGGGAGATGGAGGAAGGACTTAAGCATCAAGTTTCACAACCAAATATTCCTTTAATAAACCATGGAAATGGGGATTAAACTCATAAATGTTGGCCTATTAAAGGTATGATGGAAGAACTAAGGACTTATCCATAGGTTTGGATTAAAGGAGAATAATGGGGGATGAATGTTGGGTAATGTATCGGAGGCGGGAAGGCTTGCTGATGGATAGATGGAAAGGATTGCAAGGTCAACATTGGCACACACCTTGAAGAGTGGTGGAGTGATGGAGGAAAAATAGATTTGGAAGGTGAAAGGTTTTTAAATGGAAGATTGGAGGAAGCTTTTGGTTTAGCAAATTTGGGTGCCAATTTAGATTTCATTGCTTCTATGAGACTTTTAGGAATCCACATGATTTTTGACTTTGATATTTGATTTATGGGCCTTTGTGGCCTTTGAGATTTTTCTCTTTGATTTATGGACCTTTGTGGTCTTGGAAATTTTTCTTTTTGCTTTGATGGGCCTTTATGGCCTTTTGAAATTTCCTTTTGATTTATGGACCTTTGTGGTCTTGGAAATTTTTCTTTTTGCTTTGATGGGCCTTTGTGGCCTTTTTTATTTTTGGATCAAATTTTCTTTTATTTTTGCATGCCTCTTCGAGGAGACATGTTGATCCTTTGATACATGTGAATTTTGATATGGAAGCTTTGACATTTGGCACCCAAATTGCTTCCAAGAGCAATAGGAGAGATGGATGGAGATGAATGGTATGGAGGTATCATGGATGAGTTGTTGGAGTAGAATTTTGAAAGGGAATCAAGGATGTGTGCCTTTGTTGTTCTTGAGGAATATGATATGGACCTAGGATAGATGGAAGGTTTGATGAACTAGGATGAGGACCTAAGATAGATGGAAGAATTGGTGGATTAGGATGAGGACCTAAGATAGATGGTAGGTTTGATGGACTAGGACACTTAGGTGTATAACCAAGGCCATGGTAATATGGGTTTTCTTGAGCAAAATAGGTTCTAGGATACCTTGTTCATGAAGGCCTAATCCTTTGCTTTTTTAGTTCATACTTTGACACATTCATTTACCAATGGGATATGTATTGTTTGTGAAACAAGATGCAATTCCATTTTGGGGAGGATATGATATGGATGAAAGGATAGGTGTTGGAAGTAAACTGGAGTGAATAAAGGTGGAGGATCCCAATTTGTAGGTGTGTTGCTCATGGATAGCTTGACTAGGTGTGATAGGATCTTGGCATGGGGATGATGGGGTACTTTGATCTTGACTTGGAAAAGGAGTATGAGGTGTAGAAGATGGAGTAACTTGCTCTTTACTAGGTACAAAATCATCGTGAAGTGGTATGAAAGGCATATGATCATGATCTTGAGAAGGATGAACATCCTCGTGGAATGAAAGGATATCCTTGCATGGAAGCATATCTTGATCTTGATGAGGAAGGGAATCATGAGATTTTGTAGAAAGTATATCTTGATCATTGGATGGTAGGACATCATTAGATAGGATGGAAGAATTATCATGCTCTTGGGATGTAATGGAATCTTGAGATGGTATGGATTCATCAAATGGGGTTGAAGAAGAACTTAGAAGGATAAATTTCTCTTGAGATGGAAGGGAGTCATTGTGGATGAAAAGTGAAAGGAGGGAATCATCATAGAATTCTTGAGAGATGGGGTCTTGGTCAAATATTGGAAGAACTTGTGGAATTTTGATATCATTGGATGAAGTGGAAAGAATGATTTGATCTTGAGGTGTAGAGGAGTCTATGACAACATGGTTTGGACTAAGAGATTGGCATGAATCATTGGATATAGAAGATATGATAGAAGAAGGTGGTTGGATGAAATCGTTAACTTGGGTGAAAGAATCCTGAGATTTATTTCGGCTTAATGAAGATGAAGATAGATGCATGACATGGTAAGATTGTTTAATATCCTTTGTGTTTGAAGACTTTGATTTGGGTTTCTCATTTAACTTTTTCAAGAATTCAAAGAAATTGAACTTAGATGATGTAGTTGTTGGTGAAGAAGGTGTCATGTCCGTATTTCTGTCAGATGGATAAGAATAGATGTCTAACAACAAATATCTTTCTATGGTTGTTTCCATTTTCATATCCCAAATTTGTTGTTGAAGGTTTTTCATTTGATGAGCTAAAACAGTCAATTGATCCTCATCTATTTCAGTTTGGTGGAATCTGTAAAAGGAACATTCTTCAGCCTCAACCATGATGTTTTTATTTTTTGGTTCAAATAGACAAATAGATGGTGAATTTAACTCTTTGGTTTGATGTTAACTAGATGCGCTAAAATAGGGTATGGATGCGCTAAAATATTGCATAGATGCGCTAGAATAGAGACTAGATGCGCTAGAATGTTCCTTGGGTGTGCTAGAAAATAAACTCAATGCGCTAAAAGATGACTTGGATGCACCAATGAAATTAATGAATGCATTGCAAGATTGGTTGGATGCGCTATAGAATAGCTTGAATGCATTGCAGGATTGGTTGGATGTGTAAGTGTGGAAAAAGTAAATTGAATACAATTAAATACACCTCTTAATGAAACATTGTATCAAGATTAAACACGAATTAAACTAATTTAAAATAGAGAAAAACTTGAAAGCTTCTCATTGTCTCCTATCTCCAAATATTTATGAGTCACGAAAAGTATCTTAGATTTGATAAAGTATTGTGACTATTAAAATGCCTATTCAGAGAACAGAATGATGCTAAATGCTATGATGTGATGATTGCTAATGATTCCTGGATGATATGGAGCTACCGTAAACTATCCTGACATGAAACCTGTTAAATGGAAGCTATAGTAAAAACTAATGATGCTACCGTGATTCTAAATCTACTGATGCTATGATGCTATGCTAATATGCTAAATGATAATTGATGCTAATGACAATGCTAATGTTTAAGATGCTTGAGTGCTAAATCCTGCAAAGTAAGTTTGCATAAAAGATGATAATTCTCAGGCCTTTTCTCATGCTTCAGAAGGCTGTATATATAGATTTATGGCAACAGCTTTGCACAGGGGTAACACAAAAGAGGCTAAGATTCAATCTGAAGATTTGAATGGTAAGAGATGAGAAGATGGAGCTGATCATGGGGATTGTTCCTCCCCATGAAAACACCAGGCAAGATGAGAGGAAAAATTTGAGGAAGAAGATTGAGAGGATTGCCTGCAGGTTTGTCCCCGAGGCTTTTCCCATTAATGCCAGTTAAATTAATTAGATTTGAAAAATCTAATTTTTTTGGTGAGTGAATAGGGGGATTTGATTTATGCTTTTATTTGAATATTTTTGATTTATTTAAATTAGTAAAAGGGAAGATAAATAATTTAATTAAATAAACTATAGAAGTTTGTTTATTAAATTAAAAAG
Organism: Sequoia sempervirens; assembly: GCA_007258455.2. NCBI lineage: Eukaryota > Viridiplantae > Streptophyta > Pinopsida > Cupressales > Cupressaceae > Sequoia > Sequoia sempervirens. The sequence continues at coordinate 255,866,341 of VDFB02000008.1, read as the reverse complement.
AAGTATGATAATTAAACAATAAAGTATAAGGTTTTATTTATTTAATTAAGATTGAATATGATGTAATAATTAAATAATGCCAACTATAAAGTTGTTTATTTTATTAAAACTGAAGAAATAGGAGAATTTAGAATGTGAACTATTTAAATAAGTATTTAATTTATTTAATAGTAGATGAATTTGAATAAGATGAAAATAATTGAATCAAGATTGAAGAACTATGATGAACTATTTAAATAAATATTTCCTATTTATTTAATAGTAGAAGATTTTAAGGATTAATTAATTAAATAAGTCGTATTTAATTAACTGTATCTTCTGTACCATTTTAGGTGCATACATTTTCCCTTGAAGTGATGTATTTATACTGCTTCAAAGAAATTTTAGGCCGCTAGTATCTAATTTAATTTTTTAGTGTGCCCCAAACATGATTTTAGATGATTGATGCCATATATACTCGAGATAAATTAATGAATTTTTTATTTTTAGAATTTTAGAATTTTTCAAATTTTTATGATTTTTTGATGATTTGATGTAGATTCAATGAGGATTTGATAATGAAATAATTTATTTCCCGATAATTGATGAAGAAAGTGGCCCTGGATGAATTTCAATTAATCTCCCCTTTTTAAAAATTAAATCAATCCCATAAAAATCCCTTTTTAAATAACCTATAAAAGGTTAAAAAGGTCCTTTTCAACTTCATTTGTACATTGTGACTTTTGAAAATTTGGTGAGAGGGATTCTTGTGCCACTTGGAGCGAGATGTTGATTCCATATCACACCCACCATTTCGAGTGTGTTTGACGACATCAGCAACCAACCGCGTTTGGACCTCCGGTATGTCTATTTTTTTCCTTGGTTTTCATGCATTTTCCTCTTTTTTTTGTGTATTTTCAGATTTTTGATTTTTAACCTTCTTGTAGTGCTTTGGAAGTCCGTTGTAGCGCTTTTAAGATCCATTGTAGTGCTTTAAAATTCCATTGTAGCGCTTTTATAATTTTAGCACTTAGGAGGTCTGTTTTAGCACATTAATAGGTTAGATTAGCGCTTTGCAAAGTTTAGCGCTTAGGATAGCCGTTGTAGCGCTTCTATAAGACACATTAATGCTTTCGGAACTTTAGCGCTTCGGTTAGATTTTGTAGTGCTTAGGCTTCCTATTTTAGCACATTTGAAGTTTTAGCGCTTTTACCCAAAATGTTAGTGCTTTGATCAAATAGAATGGCGCTTTTGTCTGATGAAATGACACATATCATTTTTTTAGCGCTTTGAATGCCTTTTTTAGCACATTTAAATCAAAGTGTTGTGATTTTTGTTAATTTGTTCTTGATTTTGTCGATTTCT